>OZ026527.1:11911576-12304076 GCA_964019695.1 Loripinus fragilis
TAATACGCGTAATAAACATGTTCCTGTTGGAATCTGGTACACATTTATTATTTGAAAAGTAAATGACATAACAAGAGAATGTTCTTACCTGGTACTTATATCACAAACGTAGGAATCCACATGCTATTGCACGATATTCCCCGATTTTCGATTCTCTTCCTTGAGCAGTTGATTTTCACACTGAACCAGTGGTTGAGCATCAGAGCATTTGGTAGGCGTGATTTTTGCAGTAAATATGATAGGTATATATATAGCAATCTGTTTGGTGCAAAAAAACTTACAGTAAACCCTTTGAGAATCCAACCATTCTTTTACTTGACAAAAAGACAATGATAAACAGTGATAACCCAGAACAGAATGCTCCAGGAGGAGCAGTCTGATCTAGGTCTTCAATGGCTGCTGTACATGTATTTTGCAAATCAACGACCCATTATCCTTACATTTAGTTTTCCAAACAAAGTGTAATTGTTTAGCACATTTATCATAATTCACAGGTCAGACAAACTCTGACAGATACATGCTTATTTACAAAATTAAATACAGTAAAACCTGTCTTAAGCGGCCACTCAATGACAGATCAAACAAAGATCTTAATGACGAAAGATCAAAAGAATTGCAGAATGCTCGACTTGGAGCATTCTGTAACACTTTTGACCTCATTAAAACTAATTTTTGGTCTTCTCTTTAAGTGGCCGCTTAAGATAGGTTTTAATGTAACATATTTTACCAATCTTTTCCTTTATTCCATTTACAAAATGAGCTAGCACTTGCTATTATGGTACTTATCAAAAGACTACGAGAAATTTCTCAGACTAGCCTGGTGTCGCAGGACACTCACCAGAGCCGCACCAAAATTTTTATTAGAAACCAAACAGAACTTACAACTGACCAAATACCGGTTAGCAAAGAGGTTTCATGAATTCAAATTTGTTGATAAAGCTGTCATGTAAATATTAACAATTTGCCATTAAGTGACAGGTATCTTGGCTTACTGGAGATCCACGTCAGACTTAAGCAGTTCTGCTTCTGAGATGAAGGGGAAGTCAGTGCAGTTCTGAGAGTTAGGCCGAGAAAATGCACTTTGAAACCACTGTAACACTGAAGGTGACAGTCAAACCATTGAGATACATACCACTGGAGGAACAAGTTGATAATTTTTCACTAATAGATATTTTTACTAGCAATGTTAGAGAGATTCGAACCTGCGTGACAGAGGTATCCCGCAAGTCAGAGCTAAAGACACTATCTAGCTATCTGGGCATCCAATTGATTATCTTGATTATGATTGGCAGCTTGACATGCTGTTTAGAGGCAATACAATACGATAGATATGGAACTAAATAAGTGTAAATTTCAAAATAGTTTTCCTTTTTTTTCAGTAATATAACTTATTGGAACACATTGGAATTGACAAATAGAGTCTTTCAGTCAATTCAAATAAGTACCTACAAAATATATTCTTTCAATAAATGAGTTTCAACTCGTTAATAACACTTGCAACTGAAAAAAATGTCGGTAATCTACAAGTCTGTGAAGGTTGCAATCCTTTTCAAATAACTTGAAATGAGTTCTATCACAACAGCCAACCAATAATTTCGAATATTCGCACAAGGTACATTTTTCAATGAGTTTTTAAGGAAAAATATCGGCGATTTTACCGATCTGCATTATGAAAAAAATCAAATCTGGAAGTTCCGTGTAAACGGAATCGTTTCGGTTACTGGAACTCGTGTAAACGTTTACCAAATTTTGTAAACGTGGCAGCCCTAATTTAGTCACATACTTTGTATACTGTGCCACACTGAGGCAGGCATGGCAAACAAACATTACTAAAATATATTAAAACATGATAAAATCGAAATCACAAACTTATGCACCAACACAAATACACAAAATAAAATTTCATGGATGGATGGATGGAGTCAGAAAAACTGAGAAACACACCAATTGTGATGTATGTGCTGATAATAATGTACAGACCAGTTTGCATCTGCAGCCACTGAGAAAGAGCTGCACGTCTCTTTTGCCCTCAAACGGGCTGCATGTATGTACAATAAAACAGTAACTACAGTAATCATCCTAAAATTTTGAACACTTATATTGTGGGACACTTGCACTTTAGGGTAAAGTCCGGTACCTTCTGACACCGGGTAAATTCGGACATACATATGCAAACAGTGGAAATCCTGATGAAACGGCCCCTTATGAGCCGTCTCGTTAATCTACTTCTTTATTCAAAAAACAAAAATATGAAATAAAAAAGGTCGCTGTCCGAATTTACCTGATGTCCGAAGTTACCTGACTTTACCCTACTTGGCACTATTGATTAATTTGTTCCATAACTTATGATTATGGGGGCTAGTGTCCCCATACCCCCTAAATTTTCTTTAGGTTACAATTTAGTAGCATACTGAAGAAACTGAACAATGCAAGAAATTATTTAGATGTATCTTAGAATCAGTAGTGCCCAGTAAAATGCATTCTAGCCTGTAACGTTCCCAACTAAAATATTGGCTATCTGGTCTTTCAACAAAATGCTTGTCAGAATACCAAACAGTGATGATCTTGACCAGGCTGCTTCGTATGGAGCAGTCTGATAAGAGCCATCACTGTTTGAATATGTCTCTCTGTTTGGTGACCGGTGTTCAAAAGTTTAGAACATTTACCATTTAACAATAATAAATTCATTTTAATGGAAACATTGGTTTCTCGACAACAATGTGTAGCTCTGATTTAAATTGTTCTTCCTAACAAAATATTAATTGTGGAGTGTGGACACTCAAAGAAGCGTCTCAGAGATCCTTCTTTTATCAACCACAATCATGCCTTCAATACATGTTAATAGACAAGCAAACAAATTTTCTGTATGTGCACAAAATTCAATGGGGGGCCATTTATCATATTGGTCAAAATGTGTATAATTATAATTCAGACCAAACAAGGCATTGAAACTGTAGACTTCTTGAAACAGACCTACAAGTAAAAGCATGTTATTCAAAATTCATTTTTGTTTTTATCCCCCAAAACATAGTTTGATGGTGCCCAAAAGAACTGTCTTAATGAGACAAATCTTATGAACGTTTAAAACTGGTGGATAAGAAAATAATCATAAATTAACACATAAAAAATTTGTCTATGTGGATTTGTGTTGAAAGCTTTGCCCAGCCACATAAAAAAGTTATGATGTTTTAAATTTTAACTCTTAAGGCTAGTAATAAGTATAGATAATTTTACATGCTTTTGTTGTCGTCTGTTGATTTTTCTTTCAATAAATTCTTATAGGAGCCCTTTCAGAATGTCAAAAAGTTTGGATCAAGATCAGTCCAAACATTCTTTTGAGCCTGATCTGGATCCAAATGTTGGCAAAGGTTATAGACAGACAACAAAATGTTGCTGCTAGTAGGAAAAGAGTTAACATATCGTCACCTTAACGCAAAACTGTACTAACTCACATTTTGTAAATTTTACAGGAGGAACATTTTTTTGAATTTCTACTTTAAAAAATCAAATACCTTTTTGCATTTTTCTCAATCACCAGATAAATATGTTTCTGTTAATCTAAAATCATTGAACAAAAATTACTTTTGCTTTAAAACAAGATATTTCCAAAAATATGAGTTATAACTGTTTTCCATTTGAAATTTCAAAATATCTGAGATGTTATTTAATGCAAAACTGTACTAAGTCAAGTTACCATAGTTTTGCATTGAAGCACTTAGTGTAATGAAATTAATGCAAAAGTGTAGTAACTGGAAATGTAGCCTCAATTTTATTTACTTCTGCTAAATTTTTGGGAGTTTTATCCTGATGTTTTTTTGGGCCCGCCCCTGGGGCGGGGTCAAAAGGTCAAATATCATTTTATTTCAGTTACAAAGTCAATTTCAAAGATTTTTATACCAATTTTTGTGTGTGTTCTCATATATAAAAGATATTTAACATATCAAACAAGATTTTTTGTTCTGATCCCTGTGTCTTGCCCCAGAGTTGGGACTTGGGGGCGTTGGGGCCTTAGGGGGTCAAAAAAAAATTATTTCCAAACATAGTCATGTGGCATATCAAATTGAAGGGGATGATGAGTAGAACAGAGTGCAAGTAAAAATTTTCACCCTAGGGTCAAACTGGTGACCTTGAGGTAAGTTCAAAAGGTCAAATATCATTAATTTTCAATTACAAAGTCAATTTCAAAGACTTTTATACCAATCTTGTGTGTGTGCTCACAAATAAAATACATAAGATATCAAACCAAATTTTCATTCTGTTGCCTGGGTCATGCCCAAGGGGTGGGACTTTGGGGTGCTGGGGGTCAAAACCTTTAACGTGGGGATTTGCAATGGCGCTCCATTGACTGGGCATACTAGTTATATGTTGTTTTCAGGCTTTCAGCCCAAATTGGCCATCTACCATAGTTCTACCTGTATTTTATGAAATAATGAGTATCTTTATTTTTAACAAATTCTGCAAATGCTCAGTTATCACAAACAATACACATAGCATAAATGAATGAAAAGAGTTAATTAGGAGTATTGGGGGGTGGGGTGGGGGTACATCATCAGATTTAGTTTAAAAATGATGCTCTGTAAGCTAAGTCGTTAGACGTGACTCAACAATATATCTTCACTAACAAAAATTTTGAATTATTATAAAATGGATATCCTGGTTCATTTTGCAAGTGCATTAGAATAATGATTGAATCCTGATGGGGAATATTTTTCATGTATTTTATTCAGGCATTAAGTGTTAGGTCCAGGCCTCAAATTTTTTTCCTACTCGTCCTGTGGGGCAAGTGGTCTTAAATTTTCACTCGTCCTTACTCCAGTAGCCTTTGTCCTTTATCTGGTGTTTTAATGGAGAGATTTGGAACACTAACATATTGAGCCATGGCACATTTACTGATTTGCTTTTTTCTCACAATTCACAACAGTTACTGACACCATGACAAAAAACTCCTCACCCTGTCAGGCAAGCAATGGAAATTTCCACTGAACCTTATCAAACTTCCATTCATAATGCGAGAGGACCAGTGTTAAGTTCCAGCCCTGAGTTAGGCCAGGAACAAACCCACGGTTGGTTTAGTCAACAGCTGAGGGTTAACAGTAAGCTGTGTTAGGTATTACAGTCCTTAAAATAGCTGTGACAGCCAGGCAACTAAGTCAAGCTAGGTATAGAAAAAAGCTGTATTGGCAGGGTAGTGGAAATTGCAAAAGTTGATACTTGCTCAGAGACAAGTAAATTGCCATAAGGTACCAGTACTTGAAACTTAGCTATATATAAGCCATCATCCAGAGCAGGCATATTGGTAGGTCAGCTACAGCATAGTTTAAGGGTGGTTTGCTAGGATGTTAACCCAGCTAGAGTAGGTAGTAAGACCAAATAGATGGAGGATAGCTTGGTTTAGTGAGCCAATGCTCAACGACGCATAGCAATCGCCGAGCGGTCAAGTGATTATTGTTTTTCACAGTTATTGTTCTCTTATTGGTTGTTCTATTATTCATCTATTTAATGTTGTGTCTATGTTTTGACTCCTCTATTAAATGTTTCTTCTCTCTTTTTATGTTTTGTCGTACATCGGGTAGTAAGGTATGTCATGTGGCATTAAACCGAGGCATATCTGTACAGGTATGTTTGTCATTTAAGCGGCCTTCCCAAAGGTTGTCAATCATGTTTTCACTCAAATAGCTAGGATAGATAGGTATCTATACTGTTTGATCTATTAGCTGGAATTTTCATGCAGCTGAAACATTATATACCATGTTATGTTGGTTAGGTGACCAACTGGGCAAAGTAAGCATTCTTGTTGGTCAATCATTCAGTTGGATAGGTAGGTGGCTTTAAATGATGGTTAATCTTTCAGCAAAGGTTGGTAGGCTGGTATTTTGGGTGTCATGCCACTGCGGCATAATAAGCTGCTATATTGTTGGTTAACTAGCTAGCGGACTGGGTTCAGTAGGAAATCAAGTTGATTTCTGATACAATGGCTATCAGCTTGCAGTTTGGGTATGTAGTCTGATATTGAGTGTCATGCAGCTGAGACAAAATATAGAGATGAAACTGGTTAATTTTAACCAATTACCAGCTAAGGTAGGTAGGCAAGTATTTTGACCTTTCATACAGCAAGGATATGTTGGTAGCTTAATTGGTTAATCCATTAACTAGTCTAGGTAGGCAAACAACCATGTTGGTCGCTCATAAAGAAATGATAGGCAGGTGGCTATATCAATCTATTAGCTGGGAAGGTAGGTTAGTATGTTGGGTGTCATTCTGCAGTCATAATAATATGCAGCATTGCAAGTACCTTGGTCAGTTCATCAGCTGGGGCAGATAGGCAATCAAGTCCGTCACTCTTGCAACTTGGATAGGCAGGTGGCTATGTTGATTAATCAGCTTGCAAGGGAAAGTATGTTAGGATGCTGGGTGTTATGCAGCTGAGTCATAATATACACAGCATTAAATTGTTGGTACACGTCTTTGGTCAGTTCACCAGCTGGGGAATTCCTCACTCATACAGCTAGGATAGGTAATTGGCCATGTTGGTTAATCTATTAGCTGGGCAAGGTAGGCTTGTATGTTTGGTGTCATGCAGCTGAGGCATTATGTTCTGCTAATAATTTGGTCTTTTCATCAGCTTCGGCAGGTAAGGCAATCATGTCGGTCACTCATACAGCAAGGATAGGTAATTGGCTTTGTTGGTTATCTATTAGCTGAGCAAGGTAGGCTTGTATGTTTGGTGTCATGCAGCTGAGGCATTATGTTCTGCTAATATTTTGGTCTTTTCACCAGCTTGGGTAGGTAAGGCAATCATGTTGGTCACTCATATAGCAAGGATAGGTAATTGTCTTTGTTGGTTATCTATTAGCTGGGCATCTTGTTCTACCAAGGGTTGCGATTGTCTCGTCGAAAGGTAGATACGACGAAACCTTCGCTGGTGAAGATGTTAGCTGGGAAGGTAGGCTTGTATGTTGAGTGTTCATGCAGCTGAGTCATAATATTCCACTCATATTGGTTTAGTTCACCAGCTTGGGTAGTTAAGGCTAACATGTCGGTCACTCATACATCTAGGATAGGTAGGTGGCTATGTTTTTTGATATGCAGCTGAATCATAATAATATTATGCAGCATTGCAGATATTATTCAGTTCACCAGCTGGGAAAGGTAGGCAAAGATATCAGTAAATCACACACCTAAGATATAGGTACTGTAGGTGCATGTCTATGTTAGTTGATCTATTAACTGGGGTAGGTAGGCTAGTGTGAATGGGTCTCATGCAGCTAAGTCATAATATAAATACAGTATTGTTGGTATTTTGGTCAGTTCACCAGCTGGGGTAGGTAGGAAATCAAGCTACAGCTAGGATAAGTACATGGCTTAGTGCTACGATAGTTAGGCAGGTATTTAGTTGACCTATTTGCTGTAATAGCATTTTAGCAGGTTGGCATCAGCCATGGTCCACAGTTAATCATACTGTACAAGATGCAGGCATGACTTGGTCGGTCAGGTAGAATGGTTTGCCCAGGAACACGGTTGATGGGCTAATGTCAGCCTTTCAAATTAGATAAATGATGTCAAAGCACTCTTAAACAAAACTGTAATAAAAAATCCAATCATATTTTAATCAAAATCAGCATAACACTGAGAATTGTTGGCATTAAAATAACATACCACAGTTTTGCACTAAGCTTTCTGTGTTATAAGACAATTTTCCTCCATGCAATACTGTCCTAACTTGAGTTAGTACAGTTTTGCGTTAAGCAAAATGCTGTATTTGAGATAGAACTATAGGACAAATGGCTTTTTTCATAAAAAATATCAAGATGTGAGTTTTCACTTTTTGCATAGTGCAAGAACTATGGTTGAATATTTCAAATTTGCCAAAACATGAATTTTGAAAAAAAATTTAGTTAGTACAGTTTTGCGTTAAAGTGACGATATAAGCCTAGGGTCCTTTTTGTGGGACACAGGCAAACAGTTCAGACCCAGATCAGACGCCGCAGAATGCAGAATATGCTCAGGGTCTCGGATGCCACAGAATGCAGCATCTGATCACTGTTTGCTTACAGAATTTTCTATTAAAGTTTGAAAATAATGAAACATAGCACCCAATAAACCTTAAAACAGAAATTAACTGGTCCAATTGATAAGAGTGGGAAATTCCATTCGGCTTAAGTGGGTTAATAGCTGTAGAATAGCCGTGATGAGTATTATAGGTGTATGGTTACAGTATTCATACAATCTACATGTAGTTTTTATCTAATGATCTTACAGAATTCTAATAATAAGATGAGCCTCGTCACAAGAAAACCTATCTTTGGAGTTTCTAACCAGGTCATGCTCAAACCAGCCAGTTCAGCTACAGAGACTTGCTAGAATCTTGAAATTGAGCCCCGGTATGAGATTTCCAACAGTTTGACATTTTGACAAGTGTAGATTCGGACGAGCCTCTGCAGCCTTCTTTTGAGCTTAGACACTCCAAATGGTGTTCAGTCAGTAGTTTAACAATCATAGAATACTCAAGCGACTAGCAAAGGCTCTGATCAGACTGCGCATATGCGCAGGCTGATCTGAGGCTTTGATGGTCGCACATACCAAATTGTTGGAAATCTCATGCACTGGCTCAATTGTGTATATGAACTTGACGCAAGTCGAGATATCATAATATGTAGGAAGCAAATAACAAATGCACTGATCAGACTGCACAGGTTTTGTTTGTTTTGTTGCTTTACGTCCCAGGTCAACAGCTATGGTCATGGCAGGATAGTCTGTTCACCTAACCACACTTTTTCCTGGGCAGGCTTGAACAAGCGGTTAACCAGTAATTCGTGCACTTACTTTCGCTTGTAACTGACAACAATCCTTCTTGAATGATTCAGCGGAAGGGATGAGAATGACCGTAGAAATTATTCCTTGACCAATCTCCCCGAAAACATGGGACTGGGCTGGGGTCGAATTTGGGACCCCTGAATCTGCAGTCAGACAAGCATATGTAGCCAAACATGCTACCGACTGCGATACGTGGCGCGGTAGACTGCACAGCTGAGCAAGACTGGTCTGTATCTGTAATTTGCATCCATCATGCTACGACCCAGATTATAAGCATACAGTTACAGAGTAGATAGCAGTGTGGAATCTGATCAGCTGCCTTCTCATCAGCCAGTAGATCTGAATCTCACTGTTTTTAAAACTGAATATATATGCAGGTTCAGTATGCTAAATATTAACAAAACTGTGATTAAATTGTTAAAAATATGCTTGAGACAATCAATATTAGTACATGTATCGAGGACACTCTGAGACAGTCTTCATCATGTTCATGTCAAAATGAGATGTAACGTTCAAGTTTCCTCTAAGGCCAAATAAAATAATAAGTGTGTTTCAGGTAACAGGTCTGAAGATTTTATGTAGGGTAGGCAAACATATTTTTCTGAAAACATAATATCATTTTATGCTTCAAAATGCATAAAATTATAATTTGTTCCAGAAAACCTGAAAAAAATTCTAGGTTTCACCAGTAAATTTAGGTAGGGTCGGGTTACCCTAAACATAGGTATTATTCTATTTGGCCTAGTATAGAATGGACACTGATAAGTGTACATCTTTCTAAAGTTTGTTTTAACAAACTACACATGTACATTGTAGTTCCCTAAATAAGGAATTGGAGCAAAGAGTTTTCAACTCCATGCTATCACTGAATACAATTCACAGGCCTCTGATTAGAAATTATTTTTCTTATTCCTCAACCAAAACATGTTGTGGGTACTCAAAAGAACCGTCTAAGTGAGACGGTTCTTTGCGCACCCAAAACAAATCTAAAATGATGGGTAGGAAAACATTTAAAATTCTTGTTTAACTTGACCTACATGTATGTATACAGGTTTATCCTGTGTTTTCCATCATCTGTCTATACATGTAGCTACTGGTCAGCCAAATTACTCCGAGACCAGCTGATCAGATCAGAATGCATATTGCACCCCAGTCATATTTTTTCATTTAATGACAGGACAATTAAGTAACAATCTTTATGGCTGTCAATCATTATGGGCCCCCTTCAAAATCATTTTGTGGGACAATTCTACAAGTCATTTCATGATCAAAGAACCCATGCAAGCAGCCCCAGGTCAAGTGAACAGATGCCTGGACAAATATATCAAACATACCAGACATTTGTAAGCACTGTCCCCTAAACGCCTGTGATAATAGTGGCTTTCTGCTCCTGCACAGGCCTCAAGATAAGAGGTTATCACAGGTTCATATAGGCAAGTTTGTGTAAAATTCATTGATTTTTCAAGGACTACTAAAATACTTTCCTACTGTTTTCAAGGACTGAAAACTTATGAAAAATACTGATTTACACGTTAAAATTCTATTTTTGAAATGCTAGACTGCATTATTAAGGATATAAATTTTAGAAAATTAGTATAAAACTGTGGTGCCAAATAAAGACACTACAATTTTAAACTGATAATAGTCTCCAAAGACAGCGTTGAATCCTCCTGTAAATGGTAAAATTCAAGGTCTTTGAGTGTTTTTGGAGTACTTTTCAAGGCAAATTTAATTTTCAAGGACTTTTCAAGACAGTCCTGTATATTCAAGTACTTTTCAAGCCTGTGCGAACCCTGTTATCGCAAATGGAAAATGATTTTATCACCCACAGTACCCAGATTCCTTGTGGATCTTGTTTACAAGTAAGTTGATATATTAAGCACTGTCTGATCATGGCTTTCTGAACACATCCTCTTTACTATTGTAATAATAGTCTTTTCTATTTTACTGGCAATAAAAGAAGTGATCAGCTTGCACACTAGTGTGTGCAGGCTGATCATTTCCTTTGCTGTCCACATAAGTCAACAGGACCTTCTCGTTGTCATACAAGCGTGTATGATATCTCCCCGACACTCTCTTGAATTTAACTTCTTGTAATTTATAACAATCTGTCTTCCCTTGTGAAGTCTCTGTTATACTTCTGTCTGACAATACAGTTCTTTGAGTGCTTTCAATTCTTCTATTAAAGTTTTATTTTGATTTTCTAATACTGCCACACGATTTTCCAAGCATTTTACATAGTCTTTTTTCTTTCTCCGGCATTCTTTAGCAGCCTCTCTGTTGGAAACAAATAAGTCAAATTTATAAGATAACAATATGAACAAAATGGCAAATGTGTTATTAAAAATTAATTTTCTTATTCATTTTAACCAAAAATATGTTGTGGGTACTCATTGTTTAAACTAATTGGTAAGAAAATAACCACATTTTGCACACACAAAGTTTGCTTATCTTTCAGTACCTATGCCACAAGAATGTCTAATTAAGCAAATTTCGTTATGTTCATCAATCAATATTTACAGTTTAAAGCAAGCCTTTAATGAATCTTCAATATCACTTCTCTTCTATCCATTTTATAGTGATATATTATGTGAATCGCAAATAGTGAGACTCTACAATGTTTGCATATAGCGGGTATAAATTTATAAAGTGTATTCAACTGTTAACCATGTAATTACATTTATGTACATCAAAACCTCTAACTGTGATATCTACAAGTAGCAACCCCAGCTGATTTTTTTATTTCAATTAATGTCTCTAAATCAAGGTTCATTTGGTAGAGCTCTACAAAAGCTGCACAAAACAGTTTACATTTTGAAGATATCTTTACTAGAACAAAAGTTACAGCAGATTGAAGTTTCCTAAAACCGTACGTTTCCTGGAATTTTTCGGCTATTAAGGATGCTGATTTGAAGCTCGCGACGACGGACCCGACGAGAATGAAAATTGAAGACAATCTGCTGTAACTTTTTTATTTATCAAGGGATCTGTATGAAATTTGGTATGCTTATGTATTTTTTCCTGCTCTTTTCATTTCTGGCATTGTTTTTTCACTACTAAGTATGGGCAACAAGTTATCAAAGGAGTCATGCTGCAAAAATTTGATATTTTTATTTTTAAAATTTGTTAATTAGAACCATGTTGAAAAAAGCATCTATGCGTAACATACAAAGACAATATCATGATATAAAAACCTGTAAAACTGATAAAATATAAATAATAAATAGCAAATAGTCATTGTAGTTCTCTCTTTCTATTCCAGATAGTCCAAATAGATACTCATTGTGGTACATGTAATGTTCAAAATTTTGAACTTTTTTCTTTCTATTCTCAAAAACAAAGTTGGTTATCAGGGCTCGTATTCACAAAATGCTTGTCAGAATAGCAAACAGAGAAGACCCTGATCAGACTGCTCCCTCAGAAGCAGTATGATCTGGGTCTGCACTGTTTGACTAGGCATTTTTGGCAAGCAATCAGTGTTCAAAATTTTAGATCATTTATCGTATTTCCGATTTGCAAAGATACCATCTCAGTTTCTCTTTTCAATTAACCCTTTGTATACAGGAAACCCCTAAACAGATACTAAGCATAATGCGGCATTTCATCAGGGTCTACACTGCGTATAGAAATAATAAAAAAAAGGTCAGCAACTCACTTTACCAAGCTTTTAGGCGACGGCCTACAAAACTTGGAAAAAATATTGGCCAGCAACTCACTTTAGGTAAATGCCAAAACTTTGCCATTTAAAAAAATCTTGGCCAGCAAATCGCTTAAGAACTAAAGTGTGGCTATATCAAGGTCAAAATCTTTGGAAGTAATGATTCACTTTTGTCACTCTTCTTCAAAAATGTTCAAAGACAACACCATTTTCAAGGCAGCCTAATGGGACTAAGCTGTCAAAATTACGAAGGACTTGGTTTTAGCTGATACTGTTTTTCTCACAGAAACGCCCCGGATACATCTTGATGCCTAGAAAAAAATATGTCTGCCATGACAGTCATGATGTTGTATCCAAACAAAAAAGTAAAGAATTCACAGAAGGATTGGAATAATGCTGATTCCTTTATAAACAGTTTGGACCCAGACCAGGCTCATCAAAATATTGGTCTTGATCTGGATCCATACCATTTGACGCTAAATAGGGATGACCGCTGAACACCTCCATAAACAGTTTTGACAAAATGCCAGTCCTGATCTGGATCCATACCGTTTAACACTAAATAGAAATGACAGCTGATAACCTTTATTAACATGGCAAACAGTTTGGACCCAGATCAGACGAGACAAAATGTTAGGTCTCTGGGTCCAAACAGTTTGACACAAGGTGCTTCACAGTTAAGACCCAGATCAGGCCCTCTGGTCTGGATCCAATCTGTGTGTCACATGGAATAAACTATGTTATATGCAGGACCATATTGTATTTGTGTTTGTTTTATCTGATTCTTCAAGTCTTTGTCAACAATTTTTCTATTATGTATCGTATTGTGCCATGGGTTGGTTTGCTCATGTTGAACAATTTCTCAAGTTCAATACTAACAGTGCTGTGACTGTGACTTGTGCTTGTTAATGATGGGATTTTAAATCCCCATAGTCTTGTCGCGGAGGATAAAACAATTTTGTGCCCCTTCCAGTCCCGGCTCCCAGTCCCAAACAAAACTCAGAAATTTTGGGTGGGGAACATTTATCCCCAGTCCCAAGACTGTGGGGCTGGACTAAATTGTATCTTCTAACTGGTAGAGACAATATGGGGCAGAACCCTATAATAATGAGCTCCGGAACAGACCAGATAAAGCAAGTATCAAAGAAAGAAAATAGACTTTTCAATAGTGGTTATTGTGCAAATATCCTCATGTTTTTCTTGATAATTTTAGGCCTTTGTCAGAAGTAATGAGTCACCAGCATATTGAAAAAGTGTTTAATAGGGTTCACCATGAAATAAAAGTGAAAAGTATATGTTCAAATTAAGTCTAGCATACAATTTTTTAGCGAAAAACATCGCCAATTCTTTTCCGAAAATCGGGCCGAAACGGCTGGACGCGAATGTTGATTTTTTTCGACCATAACGATTTCCGATATTAAAAGTCCAAATTATATATATTTTACATGGAGATGTTCTAAATAGTATATTTAATAGATGGGGAACTTTTTTTCACATTATTTTTTGGTTTTGGCAGAAAAATTGCATCTGAAACTTGTAAACATTCTTATTGGTAAAAACCAATATGGCCGCCGATGACCCCGACTTTGACCTCGCTGGAGATAAAATCGTCGTAGTAAAAAAGTTGTAAGGTTTCTAAACTTTGACACAAGATGCGATATACTTGCCGTTGTCGTAGAACGGCGTCTCTGATATCAAATTAAAATTTGGAATTAGTAGATTCTCGTGATTCAAAGATAATTTTGATATTTTGATTTTTCATCATTCTGTGTAACTTTGACTTTGGTGCTTTATAACTTTTGTTGTGATCGTCCGTTTTTTAAAATTCGCATTCCAGGGCCACGGGAATTCATTCATCTGTCACGTGTCAAAAGCTCATGAATATTCAATAACAACAAGTAGCTCGCAATTTCATTGGAAGAGGACACCTGACCACGCGCTAGTGGCCTGAAACCTGTTTATTGGCTCGAGTGGAAAATTACCGCGATGCTTAAATAACCAGATGCCAACAAATTATGTAAATTAAAAACGCACACATAACATATATCAGATTAAAGCATTTTTTATTGCCTTTCTAATCATGTATGTAGACAGGGTGTCAATATATTGTAAATAATCAAAATTAAGGATTAAGACCAGTGACCATAGAAATTTTCTGTAATTCCAGCTGATATTGGACATAGTTGGCAATCTGAATCGAAAAAAGATGCATATTTTTGGTTTTGTTGGCATTTTTGAGTACATTTGTTAGACCACTTTTAACATAATATTTAGCATGTGTACAAAGCCATAGGGGTGGATGCCAAGTCTGAATTTGCATATGAAGGCCAGAAATTAGGTCAAAGGTCATTGAGTGCAAAAATGAGAAAATATGTACTACTGTAAAACAACTTTATATTTTTTATGTAAACATATTTTATTTCCAGCCAAATTTTGTATGCTCATAGTTATAAGTCTGAAAAACATTGAGAAATGTTTTTTTATAACTAAATGTTCATATGTCGACTTTAAAATGGGGTCAAAGGTCATCAAGTGCAATAATCGGAGCATTTTTACATACTGTGTTTCTTTTTTTCTCTGGTCCAACAACAAGATGCTTTTTAAACTCAAAAAAGGGTAGAAGTCTTTTAGAAGGCTTAAATTGACATGTTTATTATTAAAGGAACCCCTTTAGAAGCATCCTTTTATGGATTTTACAAAGACAAACATCGTAAGTTTTGTGCAATTCTGACGGAAATTCTCCCTCAATTGGGCTAAACTGAGATATATCGGCTACTTAGAGAGTTTGCTGCAGCTCTCAGAAAGTAAAACTATTTTCAGTTTGGGACATGTCTTGGGGCCTAAGAAACCCATAATTTAATAACTTTTCTGTGGTCGTTTTTCTATAAATCACCTGTAATCAACGTTACCCTACTGGCATTGAAAATAACAGTACATACAGTACAAGGCTAATGTTGATTTATTTTAATAGTATTAGTGAAACAGTTTAAGCATTAAATGTTTAAACTAGACATAAAAATCAATTGCATACATCTGTGATATGTATATCTGCTCGTCAGCGATACGTATGTTACATTTTATACTAAAATTGCTGATAATGACTTTACAAATTACATGTATTAGCATAAACCATGATACATGGCCTTAAATATACATGATATTGATCTATATTCTATTTGAAAATGTTTATTTTCATATATTTGAAGTTGTTTATAACAAAGTGAAATCAAGTAAATATTTAAATATGCTAATTAGTATGTAATTTGTACTGGCTCCAGCATGTAACGCATAGCTGCTTACAGATTCATTTTTCTATTATTTACATTGCATTGGAATTGGCAAAATATATTTCATAATGAAATCAAATTATAACTATATTAACAATAATGGATTTTAAATTGCTGCACATATATAAATGAGGTAACGTAGGTAACAAAAGGTGCCTTACATAAATTGATAAAGGTAGTAAATTGTTGTTAGGCTTATATAAAATGTGGGTCTGCTCTCCACAATTCACTTACATATACTACACGCATTTTATTCTATATAAGACTTAATTTAAAAGAATGCTATGGGTTGGTCTGCAACATGTGAATGTGGCATTTCCTGGTCCTACTCAATTACTTTTTGTAATTTGCTTGTTTCTTTTACATTCATAATGCAGTTTTCAGATTTCTGCCAATGGTACATAACGATAAACATGCAATCTACATCATGATTTAAATATTGACTTAATATCAATAATTTACTTAAAATAGCATAGCAATATTTCATTTATCTAGTGGCAAGGCAGGAATTAAGGTAAAGGGGTAGTGCTGAGTGTCTTCTATCGCAGATATAGGTTTTTGAAGATTGCAAATATAACATCGTAGTACAGAACCAGCATGGTTTATGTCCAAATATAGGATGTTACATAGATCTAGTATTAAAGAGTTTCCTTGTATGCTGAATTCTTTTAATTTTCACTTTTCACTGTTGACAATTACATTATAAAATTAATTTATCATCTGTCCCCATTAAAATCTTCTATGTTTTGTTGAACTAGATTTCATATCATATTGTAATGATGATCATCTTATTATATTCTGCAGCAATTCTGATAGAAACTATTCTGCTTTTAATTATCTTAGACTAAGGTTGGTTGAGGTAAGGTTACCTGAGCCATGGAAGGTTACCTGAGCCATGTAGCAGTCTTGTAAAACATCTGAACATATTTCATGGTAACATAAACAAAACATCATTCAAACGTTAGTGATACTTTATTTTAAAGATCAGTTTACTGTTTTATTCTTAAGCATATAACAAAAACATGACTCCCAAAATTCACTAGTATGGTTTGCATCTCTGAAACTCACAGATTAAACTGAATGTTGCTCTCTGCTTTTCTTATTCACAAGATAGTTTGTTTTTAGTTTTGTACATGCAGTATTTCATTTTGTTGAGCATTTTGTAACCCTAGTACATGTTTTATATATGTCCTATGAAAAGTGAGTTATGGTCTGTTTGTTGGTTTTAAAAGGTTTACCAAATTAGGCTAATTGTGAAATTTGTGATAGTCTTAAATATATATGTAAAACCATCAAAAACAACATCGCTAAAAGCAGCTTGCATCAAGCATTTTAAGCATAAACTTGCTCACTCTTGTGCCTTTATCCTTGTAGATATTTGTGAAGACTAACACTGTTTGTGGACTGTCTTGTATATAGTGAAAGGAAAGTAGTTCAGTTTTATTTCAAGCGTAATGCCATATTAAAACTACACATTTCGAGTATGTTACCAGTTACAAGTGCTATCCAATCTGATATATTGCACTTGTATCTACGAGCAGTAGATATATACATTAATGTTAGTCACCTACCCTATATGCAATCAATCCCTGTCTTAGCAAAGTAAGTAAGGTTGCAAAGATCAGGAATCGATAGAATCAAGTACCACACCTGACTCAGGATATCAATGGGAAAGTGACAAATTCACAGTTAGACACCACAAACGAGAGTCAAGAGGTCAGCCCTTTCCCAGCAGGTGACCACAAAGCACATATAAACAGACGCTTACAAAGACATAGCAAACACAAGACAGAACAAAAACACAAAAGATCTACAAAAGAAGTACCGCCTTGGAACGGTCAGTAAGATATTTTACTGGAGGCCTTAAACCGGTATAAAGGCGCCAAACTCACCCTTAATTCAGATGTGGATCAAGACACATAGATATTTGGTTTGCATGAAAGACCCCTAACTTATCAATGCATCATCTCCAAAAAACATATAAATCAAGATATAATAAGGAGATAAAACAAAGATAAGGACTCAATAGTAAATAAAACTGAACACCGGAGCAAAAGAAATCCAACAGGTAAACCCCGGTGGGCTCGACAAACAGGCAAAGCATCAGGCCCCTACCATCTCATCAATAGATAAGTCTTTAAGTCGGGACCATCATATAGTCTGAAGTCCGACCCACAGGGGTGCAATTTAAGAGGAAAGCAAAGCTGCCAACCGTGATTGAGTTGACCACCAAGCATGCAGTCTGTTGCAATACATTAATGTTTTAGCCAATCTTTTTATAATGTCATGGTTAACAGATAGATTCTACCCTAGAACAGGCGAGTTAACTGCCTTAGGATCTTATATACATCAAGCAAATCAGAGATGTTAAACCAATGGATTATGCTAGTAAATGTACATATAAGATAACCATTTCAGGACACATTTACTCTAAATACTAAGAAATGACCCCAAACTGATGGAAAACTATGAACACAATCAAATCATCAGGTGCTCCAATATGATGAATGCCTGTGTTCCAAAGAATCACCAGACATCTGTTTGCGGGGAAATTCAATTTGGAATAAAACTTGCATGGGCATTTTACAGTTAAAAGAATAACGTAAAGAAACACATGCTAATTACCTCATAGCATTTGATCTCTATCATCATTGCAAAAAATGATAAGCAAAATATGTTTAAAATGATACTTAGAATTGAATTTATCGACACTGAAACAATTACAATGTATAAAAAGTTTCGCTGTGAAAGACATAGCTATATATTTTATGGTATCTTAAAATCAGAGGTTAACTTTAATATCATATCTATACTGCTTCTATATATGCAGGAATACGTTTACACAAGCGGCCTGACTTCAAAGAAATGCTGCTTTTGAATCCACATCATTTCATTAATATGTGCAAATGAAAGGACGCCCCTACAATTAAATGTTTAAAGTTATATGGAGGATTGCCCTTAATGTCAGTGCTATTTCCATGATATACCCCACAAAAGTTAACACTGTTTCACTGGATGGTCATTGTTAGAAATGTACCTGTATATAAGCTTTATGTTATGTATGTTACCATCTGGACATGTTCAAAAATAATGAAGCCAAAGCGTGACATTGGGGGTAAAAAATGAAACTGTTGTCATAGGTGAAATTGTTACTCCAAAAGAATTGGGGATACTTTAAGTTTTCAAATTTGTTTAAGTTTAGAAAATAGCAGCAAAAATATAAATTTTCTGAACATTTTCTTTCAGGATTTTTTGGCAAAATTGTTAATTATGGCTATATTTTGTGTAGGTTGTTTTTATAGGAAATCTTGATGAAATGTCTTGAAATTCCCATTATTTGATGACAAGCACTTAACAGCATGTGAATGAGTGACTTTTACCAAATTGAATTGCCTAATTCAACAAAAAATTCTTATTTTACTGTCATTTTGCCTCATTATTTTAGTAGAAGAGCTCTCAAAATTTTCATATTTTTAAAACAGGTGACTGAATCTCAATAAAATTTGCGTTGAAATGATAACACATGGTAAAAAAACTAAGCTACAAATTAATATGTGATATGTAAGCATGGATGTAATGGTTATATATGTACAAAAATGGGCAAAAAAATAAGAAAATGTGTTACACTCCTTAGTCTGATTTGTTTATGTGTCAGAATTTGGAATAAACAGGGCTAAGCCACATATAGAGTATTGCATACAAAGAAGTGACTTCACTTGCATAGTGTTAATATAATCTTATTGCAGATTATTGGCCTTTTTGTAAAGAAATGTCTGATCTAATACTAAGGAGTGTAACATTTTGTACAAAGGATTAGGTCTTCAAAAACCTATAAATTCTAGTTTTAACATTAAATGACACAATTTATTTTCTATCATATAAGAATCTCATAATCACTGTTACAGCACAAATAAAAATTGTCTCCCGAAGATCTTGAATTAGTGTGTTAAGATATGTTGAATGTTCTTTCTCTAAATGCTTAAACTGATTGCAAATAACATTTTCTTCTAATAATTTTAGCAAAATTTCGAACACTTTTCTGCATGTAACATACATTAAGTACCATTTAACTAGCTGCAAAAGGGAATAAAAAAAGTTTGGTTGCATACCAGTTTCTGATATTGATACTCCCATCATGAACCAATCGAATTTAGTCACTAAATGATTTACCCCAAATGCTAATCAAGATTCAAAGAAATGCATCAAAAGAACTGTTCTAAATATTGTAAATGAATGATCAGAGTCAATTAAAAGTGAAATATTGCTGGTTTGGAAAAGAAAAAAGCTCTTAAATGGCATTACAACAAAAATCACTAAGGAGTGTAACACTTTATGTCGTGATGTCATAGCAAAACATTAGCTTGGTTAGAAAATAGGATTATATTGGTCAATTTTATCTTTTTATATTTATCAGAACACATGATTTACAAGAATAAATGTTGTCCTGAATGCCTAGATAGGTAAAATTTCAAAAAAAAATGGATTGTTAAAATCACCAATTTTTAGGCTATTTCAATGCAGTACAGCTTTTTTTACACTTTGAACATAAAAAGGTGCTATTAGAATTGTCTGAGGGACATTGCTCTATAGTAATAATGGTAAATAAATTGAAATTATACTGCTACTGGTATAGAAATAACCCACAGAAGTGTTTTGCAAGAAAGTGTTACACTCCTTAGTGGCTTTTATGGATGATAAGAAGAAAATTAAGACCAAGATAAAAACTCACACTGTATGAATCTCTATTATGGGTCAAACACTTTTCATATGAGGCATATTAGCTCACAAAACATAACCTTGGAAAATGTTATGAGGCTTGAAATATCAAGTGTTACACTCCTTAGTTTAAAGGGTGCTCTACAACCAGTTCTGCTCATTCTATTATGAATGCTTATAAAGCAGCCGAAATACATGAAATAAAATGTATTAAGATTGGTCAGTGCTGCAGACCACATTTTAGGTTATAATCTTTTCAAGTATTCATGTGAAATCAATTCTGTGCAAAATCTCTTCATTTTTACTGCACCTGAATTTCAGACTAGTCCTGTTGGACAATGCATAAAAAATATCTTAGGTAATGATGAAAAGGCATGATTTTCCTATTTTCATAAAGTTGAAAGGAATGGGTAATCACAAAGTTAGCTCATAAGTATGGCAACATCCACAGTTTTGTATAAATGCACAAGTGAAATTATGTAATGAAAAAAATGTCACGCAACTGGTGTTACACTCCTTAGTTTTTTAGCTAGTTTTACTGGCATAAATTTTGTTTTACTTGTTCGATTTGAATAAAATTTTGCATGATGAACACAGGGACCATAATACATTTTTTAGCTATGTTTGTTCCTTAAAATCTAGGCAAATGTGTGCATGGGATGCCATAAAGTGAAAAGCTTCATTATTTTTGAACATGCCCATCTGTAAACAGACCAATGTGAAGACAAATGTGAGGATATATTCCTTCCAGTATATTGTATTTACCATATTCTATCATAGTTTCAACACGCCTGATGTTTTATGAAAGGAGGCTTGGTCTTTGTGTTTTCATGAAGCTATGCTGAGTATATGCAAATAGCAGGTAGTGGCCTTGTAAAACGTGTTTAACAATTACTCATAGATTGGAACAAACACAACAAATGTGTGAAATGAGAAAAGAAATATATTTAAGTCCTATAAGCATGAGATCATGGCCAAGTCCTCATGAAAGCTGTAGCTAGGAACATATACCTTTGAGAAATGACCCAATTTCAGATGGTAAAATGTAACGTAAGTAACAACTTAAACACAACCTATGTATAAATGGATAGATAATTGCATAAAATGACGTATTCATACAAAGCATTAAGCAAAAAAAATATTTCTTGAAGTTAAATGGTTATTCTTAGTTGTATTACCTTTTAATTAATTTTATACAGTAATGTACTTCACATGCGTATTATGAATATTTGACAGCGGGAAACTTGGTAAATCATTGCTTTCCAAACATGATAGACACACACCTAGCAGGATAGCAATAAAAAATTCTTCCATTGGGATAGATGGGAACTTAAAATTTGAATTTTGCCCCTATATAAATAAAATATTGCTACAATTTTCACCGATTTTGCACTTAAATGACCTTTGATCCAAACACACATCATGCCCAGATGATGCTGTTTGTTTATATAGCATGGCTGTATTATCTAAAAGAGATTTTGCATTACTTTGAATCATAATTTTGGATAGCTAATTGATAAAAACGCTAAAATCTGACGTATATGCAAGAATTTGCACTCAGTTGACCTTTGACCTAATTCTGGGACTTAAAGGCATTTCCAGACTTGGCATCCACCCCTATCCTTCTTAGAACACATCAAGATACACTTTGGGCATGGATGCCAAAATGTACTCAAAAATGCCAACAGATTTTTTTTTTCAGGCTCTGGATGGCCAACTAACAGGTATTGGGGTTGCTACTACAAGGCCCACAGAAAATGGTCATCTGCTGATAATCTAAAGATGCCAACAATTTGGACCCAGATTAGGACCGACAGAATGTTTGCCCTGATCTAGAGCCAAACAGTTTGACACTACGACAGTTCCTGAAGGAATTTTTGAAAAAGTAAGCTAAAAAAAGTGTCAGATGACAAAAAAAAAAATTACCCAGCATGCAAATAGTTGATACAATCTAACTGCATTTATAATGATTATAATATACCTGTTTTTAAGTAACCTTAATTCTCTTTTTCTAGCTGCCTCCTCACCAAGTTGTTGAGGACTTGAGATTGCAGCACTCCCTGTTGTTGCCATGACTACTCCCTGAGGCAGGGAGCCTGCTGTAGCTATCTGATAGGCTTGCATTGTTCCTGTATTTCCAACTGAAAGGATTAATCTTTGGAATTCAAATACAGAAGAAAGTGTTTCATGATTAAATGAAATACCTCACAGCCATACTTGGTAATGGTTAAAATTTGTTTAAGGCTATTGGTTTTAGCTATTTTGAAAAATGGTAACCTACTTAACATTTATGCAGAATGATTTAGAAATATGACTGTTCTATTCAGAGAAGACTTATGCTAAGACCAAGTTTGGCCCTCTTGCTATGCTACATATGTCAGCATACATGTAGGTATTTATTAGAGACGTTTGTCAATATGTGATAGTATCAAATCTCATATACTGGCCCATATTTATTTTGAGCCCGATTTTCACACCTTTCTTGTCCTAAAGCTGGAAAATACATTGCCAACTAGTTGTTGAACACTGCTTATGTAATTAGTAATGTTGAGAGCTACAAACCAAATCTCTTTATTGATGCATTTTAGCCTGATGATTATTTGTTTTACAAAAAATATCTATAAAAACAATAAAAGATGAAATGAAAAAAGACATGTTTGATATGAGTAACTCGAGAATTTTTGAAGTAAACAAGTGGAAAACATAAAGTGTCACAAACACGTGACGAATGCCCCCAAAGGAATTGGTCTAGCATAAGACACATTTGAGGAAAGTTAGCTGTATTATAGCACGAAAATCCTAGAAATGAGGCCAGAAGTCAATGTCAAGGTCAAAATGACTCGAAATGGTAAGCACCACTCCGTCATCCCAAGAGGAATCACCACCCCAAATTTGGGAATCCTACATCAAATAATATAGGAGATATGCTCTGGACACAATAATTCTTGAAAACTAGGTCAGAGGTCAAGGTCACAGTGACCCAAAAATGGTTTGTGACACTCCGGCATCCCAAGATGAATTTACATGACAAATTTGGAATTCCTATTTCAAACAATATAGGAGATATGCACCAGTTTCTAGAAACTAGGTCAGAGGTCAAGTTCAATGTCACAGTGACTTAATTATGGTATGTGACTCTTCGTCATCCCAAGATGCATCCACACATCAAATTTGAGATTCCTACCTCAAATAATATAAGAGATATGCTCTGGACATGATTATTCTAAAAACTAGGTCAGAGGTCAAGGTCACAGTGACCCGAAAATGGTGCATGACACTCTGCTATCCCAAGATGCATCCACACACCAAATTTGGAAATCCTTACTCAAAGAATATAAGAGATATGCCAGGGACACAATAATTCTTAAAACTAGGTCAGAGGTCAAGGACACAGTGACCCAAAAATGGTATGTGACACCCCGTCATACCAAGATACATTTACACACCGAATTTACAATTCCTATCTCAAAGAATATTGGAGATATGCATCAGACTTAATGCAGTTTCTAGAAACTAGGTCAGAGGTCAAGTTCAAGGTCACAGTGACCCAATTATGGTACATGACACTTTGTCATCCCAAGATGCATCCACACACCAAATTTGAGATTCCTACCTCAAATAATATAAGAGATATGCTCCGGACACAATTATTCTAAAAACTAGGTCAGAGGTCAAGGTCACAGTGACCCGAAAATGAAACATGACACTCCGCTATCCCAAGATGCATCCACATACCAAATTTGGAATCCCTAACTCAAATAATATAAGAGATATGCTCCGGACACAATAATTCTTAAAACTAGGTCAGAGGTCAAGGTCACAGTGACCCAAAAATGGCATGTGACACCCCGTCATCCCAAGATGCATTTACACACCAAAATTGGAATGCCGATCTCAAAGAATATAGGAGATATTCACCAGACTCAATGCAGTTTCTAGAAACTAGGTAAGAGGTCAAGTTCAAAGTCACAGTGACCCAATTTCGGTACACGACACTTCGTCATCCCAAGTTGCATCCACACACCAAATTTGAGATTCCTACCTCAAATAATATAAGAGATATGCTCCGGACACGATTATTCTAAAAACTAGGTCAGAGGTCAAGGTCATAGTGACCTGAAAATGGTATGCGACACTTCGCCATCCCAAGATGTATCCACACACCAAATTTGGAATTCCTACCTCAAAGAATATAGGAGATATGGACCAGACACGAAAGCTGGATGGACGGACGGTGCAATGACTATATGCCTCCCAAAGTTCCTTTGGAGGCATAAAAACAATAAAATTTTGGGGTGTAGACATTTTGTTATGTTTTAGACCAATTACCAATTCATGGCATGTACTTTCTTCCATACAGAGATTAAGTCAGCTTTCTGACCAACAGTGCAATTATAAGACTTCCCCTTATAATAATTACTAGACTATTAATATATATTTAAAAATAGTGTTTTCTGATCAATATTTGATAGTTATTTTCTGTTAATAATAGACACTGTAAATATAAAATAATTAACCAACCCCTATTAAATATGAAATAGGAGGAAAATTTGAAAAAACTTTAGAATCTGTCCACTATATGTTATGTTCATTTGGTGAACATGTTTTAACAAACAGTACATGAAAATACGGGTCAGATGAAGTGGCATACAGACTCTAAAGTTGCTCCAAAAATCCCCATAATCTTATAGTATTCAATTACCAGGTATATAATACTGTTGTCCGTCAGGTCCTTGTGCGTACTGTACAATGGTTGCTCCCGCTGATGCAGAATTAGCCGTTGTTGTTGCTGGATTAGCGTTAGTCATAGTAAGGGTCTGTAGACCCTGGGCTATAGGTGAACCGTCTTGATTTACACTGATCTGTATGGCACCAGCTGGCACTACTGAAACAATGGCAACAATTAGCAAAACGCAAAGAGCCTTACAGGCCTTTAGCTAAGAGTGTGTAACAAAAAAACTACTTTTCTTATATGTTCTGGGTATTCAAAAGAACCCTTTCGATAAGATAGTTCTTTTGAGCATCCAAAACGTATATGTTTAAACTGATGGGTAAGAAAAGTTTTACAATTTTATGCTCAACATTTTGTTTACCTAAACCTGCAGTCTTATAGACTTAGAGCTGCCTAAAAATAAAATGTTAGAGCAAAATGGTCCTTATCCCAACTGGATTAAGTCCTTCTTGAAAATGAAAGAGCCACATGAAAATTGTTAATATTTTATTGTCTTGTCTTTTAGTTTTAATATATATGTTTAGATGCTCAAAAAAGTCTGGTTTGAATGGTTCTTTTGAGTACATGTATCTACAACAAATGATTTGGTCAAGAAACAAAAAACTTATTTTGTAATAATACACTATTATCTGGAGACCTGAATGTGACTTAATGTTTAGTTTTTGGCATGAACCACCATCTACTTCTATACTTTGTGTAAACAGTGAAGGCACTGCCAAGTCTGCTCAAATGTGCAGACCTTTCTGAGCCATCCCAGGTCGCACACTGCTTTAAGTACATGTAGCTAAATCTAATAGGCTGGCTCAAACAGGGTTGCCACTCAATATCAATTTCAACATTCCATGACTTTCCTCAGACTTTTGACCACTTTCCAGGCCTTTATAAGACCGATAATAGCCATTCTCATCCATCGATCATTCTTTTTATATTTTCTTTTTTTACAAATTTTATTTATAGTCGGAAATCTAACAAATTAACATTAGCTATGTATAGCTATTAACCAACACATATAAGTATTAAGACATGTTACATAGTACAACATACAGAATTATAAAAGGATAAATTGATTTTAAATTGCACATAGAAGCCTTAGCACCATAAGACAGCCATAATATGATAAAATTTAAAAGCGTTTAACTTTTTGCAAGCACATATTGTAAAATTTAGTACAAATATTTATGCTTGCTGATTTAATCTTTAAAGAAAAATCTCAAACCATGAAAAGCAATGTTTCTGAATATAAACTGCTTGCAATTTAAAGAAAATATACTTTTCATAAGCCTGTTAACTATCAACTTTTTGGATTTTTTTAAATTCCCATGCTCAAATGTTTTTCTTCACCTTCAGTGCACCCAACCAACCCATTAAAATAGGTTAGATACTATTACTCCAGAGAATTTATTAATAATCTGGTATACTCATGAAAATAAATTGCTGCTTTTATCTTCCCATTGATAATTCTAAACAAAACCTTTGGTACATTTTGCAGGCTGGATTTTAATTCACAAAATGCTAGCCAGAAGACATGAACAGTAAAACATGTGTAAAACGGCCACTCAAAAATAGACAAACAAAGATCTTAATGACAAATGGTAGCTTAATGAAGGTCGAAAGTATTGCAGAGAGCTCCCCTTATTCTTTATTACTCTAGGTTAACATGGTTAACAACAAGAGAATTAGAGCATTAGTCTTAGAGCATTCTGCAATTCTTTTGACCTGCATTAAAGCGATAATTGGTCTCTTTGACAGAGTTGGGGGTAATCGTAATCTGTAATCATGATTACTTGTAATCGATTACTTTTTTCAGTAATCATAAAGTAATCTGTAATCGTGGATTTTTATGATTACAAGTAATCATAATGTAATCGATTACATTGCAAAATAGCCTGTAATCATGATTACTTTATGATTACTTTTGCATTTTTACACCAAAAAATGAAACTGATTAAAAACAGTTGTAAGGTATCAGCAATAGATCAAAGAGAATAATGGATTGTTTGAAACAAGGAATGTGAATAAACTACCAACAACAGATCAAAGATATCAAAGACTGATCCAAAATAACTAACTGTAGGGCCAGATCTGAATTCAAACTCTTTGATACTGATTGTTTGTATCTTAACGAATAGTGCAGACACTGATGAAATGCCACCTTATGTTGCATTTCACCTGGGAGACTGTGTGCAAAAATGTCTGTTCTGTACGCAGCAATAAAAGGGTTAGTAGATTAACCTGTTACCTACTGGTGACAACTTTTGTTGTCTGCTGATATCCTATGCAAACAGTTTGGACTCAATCAGGCCCAACAAAATGTTGGGTCAGATCTGAATTCAAACTTTTTGATACTGATGCAATCCCTGAAAGAATTTGCTTCAAAAGAAGGGTAATTCTGAATAAAATGAACAGATGACAAAAACATGTAAAATTATCTAGCAAGAAGATAAAAGTTTAGCAAACATATGTAACAGGCAGGAAAAGGTCCCTTTTATGGTAAGGTAAATACAGTTCGATAGTCTTGACTGAAAAATTTGCACAGTCAAAGCCTTCGCTGTCCGATTCCATCTTTCTGAAAAATTTGTCTATAATAGTTGTGAACATTGAATGACAGTATTGGTCAACTTTTTTATTTGTTCTGCTGTCAAATGAAATATGGACCCTTTTCTTGAGTGTCTATTTAATCCTTATTTTATGACAGTTTAGTTTTAACACCTTTCAGCAAGTTTTTAATCTTGACCATTTTCCTGCTGAGTATGATCTCAATTTTAGTTTTTGGTTTGATCTGCAGAAGATCCTATTTTACATAATATTGTCATTCTTTTTATAGACATACATGAAACATAATAAGTGTGTTCCAATCACCAGGATGGTACAGTATTAAATGAAATAAAAGAATATCCAAAATATTAGGTAATAATGGATGCTGGACTAATTTACTTCAGGAGGACATGTTCTCTGAATATGAAAAAAAAGGATAAAATCCAAAATTCTCAATAAAGTATATCATCAAATTAATTTTATTTTTCTCATCATGAACAACTCTGAGCTTCACACAGCTATATGAGAGAGTTTCGTCAACTAAAAAAGAACTCCATACAATGTGGACTTACAGAATACAAAATAAAATTTGTACTCTGTATTCTGTAAGTCCACATGAAGATTGAAATCTACAAATACTATTATGAAAAGTGCACAGTCATATTAAAAACTTCTTTATTTTAAACAGCAGAGTTCTAGGTGCTTTATATTTACTATTGTATCTTAAGTTGTAGCTGATTTACATTACTAAAAAGATATTTTAAGTAATTTTAATTTAATTTCTCCTTCCACAGAAACACAAACCTGAAGCACATGGAACTGTGTTATTTATGATGCATGTAAAACAATGGTCAAATTTTGAGGTTGACCTTAGCCAAATATGGCTATTTGGACTGTACCAGGTATATCTTGCAAATACATGTAAGATAAATGAGATGATCAAATGTGAATCAATGCTTATATTTAAAAATAGGGATTTTTTTTTAAGTACTGTTTTGCTTTATTCTTTATTTCATATACAATGTCGTAAACATTGTAGCTCTGTAAGATAGCTAAGTTTTCCTTTCTTCAGGATAAATTCTATTAAGTCTTGAAATATAATAAAGTTAATATATTGCTCAAAAGTAATCATAAGTAATCATAAAGTAATCATGATTACTTTGCAAAGTAATCTGTAATTGTAATCGATTACATTTTTAAAAAAGTAATTGTAATTGTAATCAGTAATCATGAAATTTCAAAGTAATTGTTATTGTAATCGATTACATTTGCATGTAATCGACCCCAACTCTGCTCTTTGAGAGTGAGCGTCTTACAGTTGACACAGGTTTTACTGTAGATGTATCAAATAGTGGAGGTGCAGGTAAAGATTGAACTGACTCATCTGGGTCTTAACTGTCCACTTGGGACATTTTGCCATTTACCCAGGTAAATAATGAATGTTTTCAAGAAATTCATTTGCTTAAAAATCAAAGAAGTTTCCATTTACATTAAATTCTAAAAAAAAATATTATCAGACCTGGTGTAAAAGTTGAACAGTAAAAACCTTATAAATTATTAAAACTTAGTTTATATTATTGAGCTTCAGATGAGTTTGACTTTAGGTGAGGTCTGTTGATAACAGATTTTTAGCAACACATATAGTTCTGTCAAATTTGAGTTTTGATTTTGACCAGGTAACCCTTTTTTCTGTTAGGAAAAGAACATGGGGCTGTTTCTAAGGCAGCCGCAATGCTTCAAAAAATATTTTTTCCCGCTTCCTTCTGGCATGGGTGAAAGTTCAGAATTTCCAAAATCCTGAACTTTAGAAATTCAAATTTTAAAACTTGCAAGATGCCGACAAAAATGAACAATTTCAAGTTTAAATGATCAATTGTGTTTTGATCACCTGAAAACTAATCAAGAGAAAATATTAAAATCTGCCTAATGCAGCATTTTGAGGCCCTCAAAATCCTGAATTCAGGATTAATCCTGAAAACTTTCACTCATCCTAATTTAGTAATACTACAATTTTACCTGTTGCTGTTGAGTATTGTATGGCACCACCTGTAGAATCCTGTGACTCTCCGTCTTGACTCTGACTACTGTTGGATTCCTCGTCGATCTTTGTTACAGAGACAGGTGATGATAGTTCATTCAATATTTTTCTGCAAATGTTAGATTAGCATACTGATAAAACTCTCAATTTCATGGAAAATGAAATGCTTGGGTGTGTTGATGCTTTACATCCCAGTCAGGCCTTTAGTTAAGAGTGTGTAAAGAAAAAGTATTTTTTATTTCTCAACCAAAACATATGATGTGGGTACTCAATAGAACCGTCTCAATGAGACGGTTCTTTTAAGGACCCAAAACATATTTGAAAACTGACAGTTTAAAAAATATTTACAATTTTACGCTCAAAATGTGTTTATCTAAAGCTGTGATCCCAGTCAAAGATTTTCAACCCATTATAGACCTAGGGAAATCACTGAAAGGAGTCCGGACATTAATATACAGAATATATTCATACTTTTTTACGCATGCCTCCAGAATACTGATAAGTGTAACTAAATATTTATATTTTTCTCAACTAAAGCATATGTCCTGGAAACCTTAATTACAGACAGAGCCTGGCAGGGGCATGGTAATACCTAACCCTAGCCTACTTGTCCCCTTTTCATTTAGGACAAATATAAAGAAATTTAATATAATCATGAATACAAAGCTTTTCATACATTCATTATAGGAAGGCAGTAACAACATTCTTATAATTCAAACTAATTGATCCATAAACAAGCTGAAACATGAGGACCAAAGGGCCCTGAATCGCTCACCTGAATCCTGGCACATGAGGAGATGATGTTTTTGCCTGTGGTTAAGGAGATATATCATTAAACGATATTTCTATTTTAGCTCTGGTGGCCATTTTGTTCAGCCAAGCTGATCATAATCTATGTCAGATCATGATGATTGTTCTAAAGAAGGATTTATAAACCAGTTTAAATGTACAGTACACACCTATAAGATGGCCTCCTGGATAAAATTTCTCTTCTCTTTCTTCCCTCAGAATCATCTGATAAATCTTCTTCTACTTGTGCTACCCTCACAACCTGTATTGTAGGCACTCCCTGGCCAGTGGTCTGTATCACAGAATTATGACCGGCTGTCTGTATTAGAGATTGATTGTTCTGTTGTATTACCGACTGTACAGGCATAGACTGGTTTGGCATTTGTACCTGCACCACTGACAGCGACGCTTGTGAATCTAGATCAGAATTGGTACCTTCTGACATCCTTGCTTTGATTGGGTCTCAAAGCCTGAAATTCAAACAGCATGGTACTGAAGACATGTAAACAATTTCCTACCATATAAATTTACCTTCAAAACTGTATGAAGATATTGCTGATCAAGTTGGCTGATTCACATATTAAATCATTCAAAATCCATGGCCCTTTGCCACAACTTCTTAAAACTTAAAAAGGGTAGGGAGTTCCCTTTTCACAGCTGTTATACCATTGTTTTAAAATAGCAATATGGTCAGTATGTACAATACCATAAGAACAGGCCTTTTTTTCAGCAATTTTGGCCAAAATTGGGAAAAATGATCGACTTAACATCAAAATTGGGAGAAATTAATGACACAGAACATAACAAGGGGAGCAAAATATATCATCAAAATCAAGTTATTTTAGATTTTATTATGCCAAGCATTGTACAGTCAAAACTCTTTATAACGTCACTCGTTATAACAGAATATTCAATATGCGACATAAAATTGCTGGGAACGGATCTGTTTCCATTAAAATCCCCTCTTTATAACAGAATATTCACTTAATGACACCGACAGTAAATTTTGGGAACAGATGTACAATTTTTATTGAAAATAAATTCATTATAACAGAATTGTTACCATGTGTCAGACACTTTTGTGATCAGAACAAGGTCTTTTTGCATTAACAGGTTTCTGTCTCACTTGATAAGTTGGAAGCTTTGTGCATTTTGATGCAATATGAAATTGAACTGATGTATACATTTGAAATAATAGCATTTTAATTCATTTGTGCAATATTATCTTTTACCAAATGATTATTATGTTGAAACCTAGTAATGGTCAGAATTCTTTATAACAGCAAAGTCACTTTAACGTCAAAGATAGTTTGGGACAAACAGTGTCGTTATAAAGAGGGTTGACTGTACTGATATGAGTAATCAGGGCTTCCATTAACTTTCAAATCCAGGAAGTCCAGACTTCCTACCCTTGAAATTTGGAAGTCCCATTGAATTTTTTTGGAAGTCCCACTATTTTTCTGTGATACCGTCGCGGTGTGGCGGATTGTCAACCTGGCTTTGAAAAATAAGATAGATATTTCAGAGATCATTCTTTCTTCCTTACAAGGTAGGGTAGGGTAGGGTACAGGTGACACTGCCTGCCAGTAAAACTCTCGAAATCAGTCAAGTGGGACGTCCTAGCGTGGTCAATAAACAAAATAAATGAGTTTCCAATACGAAGGCGGGACATAAATCACGTAATCTGGTAAATGTGGGCGGGTTTTCTTCTGCCGACAGGACGTCTTGACATCCATTTTCGGCCGTACTAAGGAATTTTCAGAAGTCCGGTATACGTCTTTGATGTGTAATTTCGGCGTACGCAGCCGATTTTTGGACGTAATATACGGCGTACATCCGCCTAACGGAAGCCCTGAGTAATTGTTTCTCATAAGTAGTAGTGGTCTCTAAAAAAAGTGAAAAACATTTTTTTTTTTTACTTTTCTTAATTGGGAAAACAGACATGGTTAGGTATTGGGGAAAAATGTGGCTTTTTGTGATTGGGAATGGGTCCCCAATTCGGCCCCTAGAGAAAGGCAGAAAATTCACTGAAGAATCAACTTTATCAAGTCAACACAAAACAAGCAACTAAGACCCAAAAGAGCTGGCTAAATAGTAATACCGTACCTAATGTGCTTTACTAGAAAATATCTTGAAATGGGCAAATTAAGAAAGAGATAAGAAAATTCATTTAACCCTTATCATGCTTATCCCGCCACCATTTTACGTCCTGAAAAGGTTGTTTGCCTTTAAGTCTGCTGCATTTATTCAAGCTTAGACTAGATTTTTTTCATGGAGCAAAACAATATGTACCCTAATCAGACTGCTCTTTGGGAGCAGGCTGATCTGGTTCCATATTGTTTGACACTATAGCCTATCATCCTAAGAATGTAAGCAGATGACAAAAATGGTGACTGGGGAGCTTCCAGGTTAAAGCTTGCATGTCAGTATAATACAGCAAACATCAGATGAATGTCTATCACACCCACCAAACCATCACTTCATAGCATATAATCAATATTGTTAATCTGTTTATGAAAAAGAGGGAGAATTCAATAAAAACTTAACTCTTTCCTTGTCAATAGACAATTTTAGATTTTCTGGAAGGGGCCCTGCCTGTGCTAAAAGGTCCCTAAATTTTTTCTGAAAAGCACTTTTTCTACAAAGCATGGGCCTTTTTCTTTTATATAAGGTACCCTGTAAGTGTAAAGGGAAGTGCTGCTGTTTGACTTGCATGAGTACGAAATAGCCCTCAGTAGATGGCCACGATTATGTACCACACAAAACTTTGTACTATTATGATGTAAAGAATGAATGTGGCTGACCGAATGGTCCGATATTAAACGGGGAAGAAATAACACATACAGTACATGCATCATGTGTGCTGTTGCTTAGGCCAGAATTTATTTTTATTTTAATAGTTGATCTACAAGTACAAAACCGCCGACTGTAATTTTGCTGAAAGTACAAAAAAATCTAAAATTATTTTTTATTTTATCAGCCAACTCTAAAATAATTCAGTGATTTTGTTACCTGCGCATCATGCATCTTTTGCGCATAAGTTTTTATTTCAACGAGTCCCGGCGAGTCCCAGGATGCAATAGTATTGCAGACTTGTCAATAAAAATAGTGTTTTGGACTCATAAGTTTGCAGTTGGGACTCATTGATATTGGAAACAGCGAGTCCCAGGAGCCATAAGCCCAAAATTGTAAATGAATCACTGAAAATATAATATGTTTCGCAGAAAAAATTATGGATTTGTGAGATTGATTCACTCAAACTTTCCAATATTGGTTACCAGCCTGTACATGCATTGATTAAATGCTTATTTCATATGGAAGGGAACCTAGTCTTTTGAATCCGGAGCTGATAATCTTACGTGAAGCGAGTATCCAATATTTTTTCCTCATTTTCAATAAGGCTGTTAACTAAGAGACGGCAGATGTGAGTGTTTCGCCAATAAAAAGGCACTACGGCAGATTAATTAGTCGCCAATATAGGGAATGAAATCTCGAATATATTTTAAGATGATCAGGTGACCATTTTGTCGGTGAAATTGTAGTGACTTTCAACTTCTCACCTAGTCAGTCTGTCATGATGATGAAGTTTTTGGACTGTCATCATAGTGTCATGTATCAGCAGGCCCGTAGGAATAGGGGGGGCTACCCCCCCCCCCCCCAATAATTTGCAAATTTAAAAAAAATGGTCTGTCATTTAAAAAAAATTTATGTGTGCCCCCCCAATCTGTAATTGCTTTTTATGTGTGCCCCCCCAATCTGTAATTGCTTCCTACGGGCCTGATCAGCAAACACAGTAGAGACTAGAGAGTAGACCTACTTGATAAGATTGTCTCAATGTCTGTGTTTTTAGGGTGATATCGTTAAAACTGAGTTACAGCTTTTCAGGTGTCCATGAGAAAAATGACAAAATATTTAAAGATTTAATACAGACTGTTGGCTTGTAAGGCCAAATAAAAAATACATTAGATTCTCAAGCACCGCCGCATTGTCCTAAAAGTCCCCGCATCACCGATTTTTTTAAACCAAAAAAAAAAGAAAAAAGAAAAATCATCATTCAAAAAAATTCGTTCTTTCGTTTCTTCCATGTTCGTCCAATATTTAATATTCCTCGTACATTTACCCGATCTTCTGAAAATCGAGTAGGCGCTTGGTATTGATTTTTTATGTGGTTTGGTGCAGGTATACAAGCGTCGCATCTTTCTCTATAATGGCGTCTTCCGTCGTGAAGTTGTGAAGGGCCATTTTTAAAGAAAATCGCCTGATTTAATGTCCAGCATGGCTCTTGTATCAGTCGAAATATCATCAGGGACCGTACATGTAGTACACCTCCCATGGAACATTGTCGGAGAGTATAAGAGCTCATGTAAATACATGCCTCGTCTGTTTTTGAGGAAATAAAAGCATCTGTTTTTTTCAAAAAGTGCTTGAGAATCTAATGATTAATTTTTTTTGGCCTAAGTGCACTAGTTTTACTGTTTGTTCTCGAGATATTGAAAAAATAATTCTTTTTTAATCAACTGGCCATTTTCAGAGCTTTATACCCCACACACCCCTAAATCTGAAAAAAAATTCAGTAAAATAAAATAGGCTAATAAAAAATATCTGACCTAATTAAGATTTTAAAATTTAATAAAATAAAAAAATAACAGAACTTTGTCTCAGTTGGATTGATGTAGGCTACTAAATATAACAAAAAAAAATTAAATAAACCAGTAATATATATCTACTAGATCTGAATAAAGACTACAAGTCTAACATGACATGACCTACTTTTGTCAATGAATAAAAAAGATTCAAGACATTGAACAAAACTAATAGCATGCCATCAAATTCATTGAAAGCAAAGCGCAATCATCACCCAAAACAATGTTACGTAACACTAACCCGCTATAAAGAGGGAATCCCGAAGCTCTTCCATTTTATTACAACTGGAAAACCCCTCAGATGAAACAAGTGTGCGATGTCGGCGACCACGGCAAGTGCTTTTCGAGTTGTGGCCAGAATGAAAATGATCTTCTTTTCTATTTTTTCTGTATCTTTTGTAGTCCTAAGCACTTTTATTGCACTGCCATCCTTGATAACTACTTTTGACAAAAGAGTACCTACCAATTACGCTTTTTTCGTCACCAACTTTGCCACCAATTAGAGTGTACAATCTTTTAGATACGTAGTCGCCACGTCAAACGACGACCATCAGCGTCATACATTTATCAACATGACCGATTCACCGGAGATATTGTAAATTTCTACGCCAACACATCACGATCAGCTTACTGGATTGGACAAATATGCAGTAATGACGTCATGCAATATTTATTTATCGAACTACTTTTTCTAGGAGTAACTCTAATTAATGCATATTGTAGACTAGGGCTAAATATAAAACTTTTACAATTTTAAGTAAAATAATAATTATAAAGCAAGCGAACAGACCATAATCTATATTATTTTAACAACCAGTACCTAATGTCTATAGAACATTTTTTTCGGATTACTTTTAACAAAGCATTTATTCTAAGTAATTTTAGTTGTTGTTTGGTCGATTCAGGAAGACGAAGGCTCAGAACGGGTGTTTTGTGTTTGAAAGGGGTCATAGGGGGATTCTTGATTTTCGAGATTTTTAATTGTTCCCACAATGCCCGCCGAAGTGCGGGTATTCCCGGGGGGGGGGGGGGGGGGGGCTGAGGGGGGACGCATGTACACGCATGCCCGAGGGGCATGGCGAAAACCCATCTTTGATCAGAATATTGAAATTTCGCGAAAAATGGAGTGAAGACAAGTCAACTTTGAAATTGATTTTTTAAGCCTCTAAAGGTGCTGCAAACCCAATTAAAGCATCAATCGAAAGAAAAATGGACACATTATAATACTGTGAAATTCAAATGTCTTTATATGTTTTAGATGCTTTGTCATAGCCCCTCAAACACGATTTCCTTAACTTTTTTGTTGAGGATCTATAGGCCTTTCTGGGTTTTTTTTTTGTTTTTTGTTTTTTTTTTTTTTTCATAGAGACCGATTGCTTTGATCTGTGCATGCATGCATGGGTGTATGAACATTTAGCAGCATGAAAACAAGATGTTAAAAACCGAGGGCGACAGATCTGGTGGTAATAGTGGGAAACTTGATGAGCCAATCGTACATGGGTGAAGTGTTGAGGCCTGCTGTCCTGCATTTCCTGTGCCAGAACCATTGCAAGTACCAGGCCTAGGTCGACAACGCCAGAACACATGTCACCAGAATCAGCAAAATTTCTTTCATCAGAACAATGTTGTGCGCATTGACTGGCCAGTGGGCTCATCGGACATGTCTACAATTGTTCATGTACACGCGAAGGACGCATAATACTGGCACTCAGCAACTACAAGGCTCTCAATGCAGCGTTATGAGGAATCGAGGCTGATCCCTAGGTACCAAATCACCTACATATCTGATCTTATGCCACCATTAGTGAGAAACATTTCGAATTATCCTCTTCGTAATATGAATAACTACTCAGTCCCATTTGCACGTACTGAAATTTTCAAGAAATCATGTATCCCGTCAGCAATAACACTTTGGAACGCAGCCGATAACAGCCTCAAAGATTCAAATACACTTCATTCATTCAAGTATCAGATGAAAAAGTCATTTGCTATTAACTCCAAAGTACCAAGTTATTATGCATCTGGCAATAGGCGTTTATCTGTTCTGCACGCAAGAATTCGCAATAACTGCAGCAACTTGAATCTCGATTTATTTAACAACTTTTTGCGTCCTGACCCAACTTGTAGCTGCCAAGTTGAACCCGAAAACGCTGAACACTACTTTCTTAGATGTCACAAACATACTATCCAACGCTTGGTTTTATTTAATTCCTTGAGAAATTTTCTCCCACTAAGGCTAGAAATACTGTTATATGGAAATCCAAACCTCACGGATGCAGAAAATAAAATCATCTTTGAATCTGTTCATATTTTTATTAAAAACTCAAACCGCTTTGATTGATTTACATTGACGATAATAAACATTCAAATACTATATCATTTAAAGTTCACTTCATAAAAAATTAAGCAAAATAAAACGCTTGGCACCTGAACGTTGAAACACACTGATATCACCCCAACAAAGTCCGTCCAATCACTCATTCTCATTTCCATTACCATCAAAAACATTATATCATTAGCTCATTTTAAGAAAACGATTATCATCTAGTCAGGCAGAATTTGGGCGAATTTTAGGAGGACCTGGAACTTGATTTTAAACTTTTTTTCTTTGTTGATTCTGGTAGTGCATACATTGTCCTTGAAAAATCCGAGTGATGCCACTCTGGCATCATTGAGCATTTCGATATATCCAAGATGGAGGCCAATTTTAGTGAAATTATTGTGTGATATGGAAAAAATGTCTCAAACTCATTCTCTTCCTTAAATTGTTAGCTATGAAGTTAAAATCTGATTGAAGACACTTAGCTTTAACCAAATAAAAAATGAAATAAGAATGCGGACAAGATGGCAGTTTATTACAAAACACATGATAAAATCTTCCCTGAAACTGGTAAAATTCCAGGGAGTTGCATACAAAATGCTTATTTTAGTGATTCTTGAATTACATTATCGTTGTAACATCCAAGTGATGCTATTCACGCATCATTCAGAATTTGATATATTCAAGATGGCGTCCCAGATGGTAGCGGACAAGTTTTACAAACCCGTGGGAGCAGCACCCTACCTGTAGGCATGTCAGATTGGTTTTTAACGGACCAGATGTCTTGCCTGATAGAGCAGCTTTTTACAAACTCACGTATCTGAATAAATGAACCCAGCATGCATGTCTGATGGAGTTACAATGTACAAGCAGGCATATCTGAGAGCGGCACGCATCAGCAGACATGTCTGATATAATGCCACCACTGTACAGGTAGCACCAAACTCCATCCGTCTTTCATTTTCACTCGACTAGTAAAATTTCGGTTGCAGTGGCAATTGACCAGCAGACCTGGCCTATAATGAGGTACCACGCCAACAGGTATGGTCTATAGAGAGGAGCCACACCAACAGGCAGTGCTGATAATGAGGCACCACACGAGAAGGCATAGCATATAGTGGTCACCACACCAGAAGACATGACTGATAATGAGGCACCTCACTAGAAGACATGGCCAATAGTGAGACAACACACCAGCAGGCATGAATGGTAGTGAGGCACCAGACAAGAAGGCATGGCCTATAGTGAGGCACCACACGAGAAGGCCTATAGTGAAGTACCACACCAAGAGGCATGGCTGATAGTGAGGCACCACACCAGAAGGCATGGCCTATAATGAGGCTCCGCACCAGCTGGCATGGCTGATAGTTAGGCTCCACACCAGAGAGTATGGCCTTTAGCGAGGCACCACACCAGCAGGCACGGCTAATAGTGAGACACCATACCAACCGATATGGCAGATAGAGAAGCACAACATGCAGGATTGAGTTACAAAAGATCAGCATGATGATTGAGTGGCAACGGTCCAGCAAGTATCCATCTTGCAGCAGCACTGGCCAGTGTGCATATCTGTTCTACTTGCACCAGATCAGCAGCCCAGCCGTCATTACCACAGGGTCAGCAGACATATTTACCATTAAGCATGTTTAATTATGTGGCACATGACCAGTGCACATGTCTGAAACCAAGCAGTTTTGTTCTGCAACAATTTCACGAGACCAGCAGGCCCATTGCAGCACCCATGTCTTTAAAATTTGCTCTTTACCAGCAGGTATATGTGTTACAATTGCACCCAACCACCTTACAATTGCACTATAACAGCATGCATGTCTGTTAGAATTGCATCTTACCAGCAGATATGTTTTAATCAGTTGCAACTGACTAGTAAGCACATCTGTAGTTGTGAGGGCTGAACCATCAGGTATATCTGTTACACTTGCCTCATATCCGTAGTTATGTCCCTATGCTCGTGCCCAACCAACAGGCTGGTAAGCACAATTGCACCAGATCATCAGGCATGTATGTTACAGTTGCACCTGACCACAGCCATGTCTTCATAATTTGCTGACTATCCGCATGCAAGTCTGTTACAGTTTCATCTTATCAGCATCCATGTATATTTAATTTGCACTAGACCGTCAACCATGCCTGTAACAATTGCATCCGACCATTTGCCATGCCTTTCACAGTTGCACCTAACAAGCATTCATGTCTGTTAAACTTGCTCCTACACGCATGCATATCTGATACACTTGCACCGCACCAGCATTCATATTTATTATAGCAATATTCAACCATCTGTGCTGTCTGTTGCACTTGTACCAGACTAGTATATAATAGAAGAAATGGTTGTTACAATTGCACCGGATCAGTAGGCCTCTATTTTAGTTACACCCAAACAGCAGTCAAGATAGTAACGAACATCTGCAGCATGCAAATCTCTTACAAAGGTTTTTTTGTGTTGATATACTGCACTTCATAAGTAAATAGTATTTTACCTCTTTTTTTGTCATTTTATCCATCCATCCATATACAACTTTCCAGCTGAAATTTTTTTCGCATATTGATTATAAAAATGTTTGTACTTTGAGCAACCATTCTGTCACAAAGTTTTCAGTGATGTCAGCCATTCAGTATACCCTGGCATTCATCTCTTCATTTTTTGACAGAATGTTTGCCCAAATTAGGAACTTTTATGAGAATAATATAATCAGATCCAGCCAAAAGTGGTGGGGAAGATGGTGCATGGATTGATGGATAAGATTACCAGAACAAAGACAAAACACATTACCATTACGAAAAATAAAGAGTCTGTTATTTTTTCCGTGCAGTCTATCATAGCAAAGCCCATGTGGTTTCCCACCCTGTTATTGCTGCCATCTTGGACGTCATCTTGAGTATTTTACAAGGCTGAAAACAACACCAACATTCGAGTCAAATTCCCAAAATACAACCGCTGTTGAAAACTATCAGAAAATAGTTATTAACTGCGATTTTGATTTCAGGTTGAATTTTGCTTTAAAGTGGCGGCCATCTTGGACACCATCTTAACTATTTGAACCTTCTGAACTAATGATCGTTTGTATCATTAGGCCTCTAAACATACAAAAAGTCAAAATTAAATTGCTTTTTATTCAGATTTTGGTCAGATAGGTCTTAGGAGCCTAACTGGCGGTCATGTTTGGCGCCATCTTTAGTATTTCAACTCTCTGCATCAAACCAATGTTCCATTTTAATCGTTTGTATCATTTAACCTCTAAACATCCATAAAAACAAAAAAATGAAATGGGTTTTTATCGAGTGTGTTGGTCAAATAGGTCTTTGGAGCCTAATTGACGGCCATTTTGGACGCCATTTTTGATATTTCAACCTTCTGAATCAAAACATTATGTTCCATTTTAAATATTTGTATCATTTAGCCTCTAAACATCCATAAACCGTCAAAATATAATTGTTTTTCATCGAGTATGTTGGTCATATTGGTCTTAGGAGGCTAACTGACGGCCATCTTGGACGCCATCTTTAATATTTCAAAACGCTCAATGATGCCAGACTGGCATCAGTTGGATTCATTAAGTACAATGCCTGTACACCAAGAATCAGGAAAGAAAGAAACTTTAAAATCAAGTTCCAGGTCATTCTGGTTTTCTACCGGACTAATCACTTTGTTCTTAAAGAAATGAGCCGCGACACGGGATTTCCGGCAGTGTGGCACTTTGAGAAGTGTAGACTCGGGCGAGCCTGTGCGGCCTTCTGTTGAGCTTAGAAACTTCAAATGAAATTTGGTCGGTGGCTCGGCAGTCATGGAGCAATCAAGCGACTAACAAAGGCTCTGATCAGACTGCGCGTATGCGCAGGCTGGTCTGAGTCTTTGCTGGTCGCACATACCTGATTGTTGGAGATCAAATGTCCCGGCTCAAATAAGTTCGCCATTGTCTATGTAATGCATTGTATGTATACTGTAGGGGAAGGGCCGTAACTAATGTTGGAAAAACTTGTGGCCCGACCCCTTGCTTTGTATTGGCAATAAATACGTTTAAACTAAACTACCAAATCACCAGAATTATGCGAAACCAATGCAAGTCCCAATTAAATTTGCGGCTGACAGGGGACACACTCGTTATTGAAGGCATTCTCACGCCAATTTCATGTGACATTCAAAGAAATTGCATTTCAAGTTTTAAACTTACAGCGTATTCATTTGTTTTGCGTCAAAAGAGGGAATACTCTGTATACACTTTTTGCGAAAAATGACTTTGACGGGTCACCCCCAGGCTACTTGATACAGTGCCAGAGCTAGCGAGCTACAGAAAGCATGATCTGTCTCAACTGATGAAATGTATCTAGAAACAAATAAATAAAAATTGAATAATTATTTGCTTTGGTGTTCATATGTTCCATGGTATTCTGAGATTTCCTTAACTTTTTTGTTGAGTATATATACATGTAATTTTACTTTTAGTGAGCGAATTGAACGAGGAAAGTCTTTGGTAATTATATTGCCTAAATGCATGCAATTATATATAGGCTACGTAGGCATATGCATTATTGAAATCAAAGCAATGGATCTCAATTTATAAGAAACCAAGGAGCGAGCGAAGCGAGCGAGGAAGCCGTTTTTGATAAGGTATTTCAGAGTAAAAAGCTAAGAGGGATAAAAAAAGCAGAACAAAAACAAATATTTTTTTTTCTCCGAGCAAGCGAGGAAAATTGGTTGTTGAAAGGTAGGACAAAAAGCAAAGGGGAATAAAAGGTTACAGAAAAAATGGAGCTCTCAAATTTAGGATAGAAAATAGGAATACAAGAGAGTAGTCTGAAGGACAATAAGAATCCCATGACCTTGAAGTGTGACCTTGACTTTGAGTTTGCATAGCCGAGTCATGGCCGGGGGGGGGGGGGGGGGGGGGTACTTTCAATTTTTCTGCATACGTAGGCTCGGGCCCAGCATCTACCCTTCACCCCCCAAAAATATCAGTAATTTCAAGCACCCCCAAAATAATATTTGAAATTTTAGCAACCCAAAAAATATCTCCATTCTGTACCATGATCTTAAGAATCGACCCTAAAATGCATAGAAATGACCCCTAAATATAGTCTAATTTTGTGATGACCCCCCCCCCAAAAAAAAAAAAAAATATCCACAAAATCTTCGTACCCAAAAAATATTTATTTTTCGGAAAATCCAAAAAAATATTGAAATTCAAAATTTTGAACCCAAAAAGACCCGAGCCTACGTATGTATGAAATATCAGAGTACCCCCCCCCCACCCCCCGGGAGTCATGGGTTCTGCACATCAACTCACTGAGAGGAACATTTGAGTGATGTTTAATGAAAATCTAACATTTGAAGGACACGAAATTCAAGGGTAAATTCCTTGCCATTGAAGTGTTACCTAGACCTTGAGTCTGCGTAGCTGAGTCATTGGTTCTGCACACCACCTCACTGAGAAGAACATTTGGGTGAAGTTTAATGAAAACCGTTCAAAGGGTTCAGACACGAATTGAAGGGTCAATCACATTACCTAGCTTGAAGTGTGACCTTGACCTTGAGTCTGTGTAGCTGAGTCATAAAATCTGCTCATCGTCTTACTGAGAGAAACATTTGGGTGAAGTTTAATGAAAATCGCCTTAAGGGTTCCGGAGATATGAAGCGGACACAATATTCAAGGGTACATCCCTTGACCTGTGACCTTGACCTTAAGTCTAGGTAGCTGGGTTATGTGCTCTGCACACCGTCTCACTGAGAGGATTTGAGTAAGAAAATCGTTCAAAGGATTCAGGAGATATGGAGCCGACTCGAATTGAAGGGTAAATCACATGACCTTGAAGTGCGACATTGACCTTCACGGCAGTTTCACAATAAAGTGCACCCAACTGTAACAAATTTGGCAAAAATTCAAAGTGGTTATTATTGAATATCATTATTATTTTTGGAAACTGTACTACCTTACGCACTAAATCCTAAAGATTACCTCTCCGTTTTGAAAATAATGGCTACAATCATTAGATACATGTAATAATTTCAAATATAATAAAAATGTGTTATATTGCAAAATCTATGCCAAATTACTCCCACAGAGAGAAAATGTTTGCTTATAATATAGCTGATGTACCGTTATAGGTTTTCAAATAAGATTTTCTAGTATATTTTTAGAAAAAAAAGTGAAATTTCAGTTTTTGCTTCAGTTTTCACAATGCTTTTACTATTCCCATACTTTGCCATCACATTAAAACTGAGTAATGTATATGGAGACGGTTAATTTTGTATTATATATTGACAATATAGTAACACTATATGATCTGAAACTCATTTACTGCAGACACGTTGGGTTGTTATCAGCATATTTGAGCTTTTAAATTTGCACCATTTTCGTTTGCGGACACTACAATACAGCTGCATCTGTCATATGTACTTATTACGTTATTTTCTTAGCCATGAAATGTGTTTTTGTACATATCTTCTTTAATAGTGAATATAATACTGAACTGAATTTTAATAGAAATGTTACTTAAAGTACACATTTAGTAAGTATGTGTTGAAATTTATCAAAAAGCAAACAATAGTATAAGCAGCTAGGAATAAAATAAGGATTTATAAATGAAGGATGAAACATTGAGTTAAATGAAAAACCTAAGTTTAAAACTGAAAGGATATGCGATGAAGTAAAATTTGTTGGTTGGATGTGAAAAATTATTCCGCTTTATGCTAAAGATCATTTGTCAGCTCCGTTGCGGACACTACAGTACACTACAGTACAATTCATATAAATAAACTGTTGGTTAGAATTGTTTTGCTGGTTTACAAAGACTAAGGGCATCATCCCCAAATGCTTTTAAAATGTTTATATCAAAAGTGTTGATCAGTGACATTGTCACAATACATGGTAAAGGGATATTATAAAAGATAAATATATTATTTTGGCACAACAACAGAGACCAAACAAAGGCGTTTAGTTTTAGTTTTTATTTTCACATCTATTGCTTTTCTAAGGCCTTGCGTTGAAGTAAAGAGAAAATAATTCAGCTTATTTTTGTCATACTCTAGTGTCCTTTCTACATGTATATAAATAAGCTGTTGATACTTTGCATTTTTTTGAAGACTCAACCATTGAAAACCTTTTATCCACCTAGGGCTGGATAGTAAAATAATTTTATTATATCTGTATCAAGGGATTGGAATTATAGTTGCTGATTAATGGATGAGTAAGATTAACGGGTACATTAGAGACAACACACCCTTTTCTGAATCTGTTTTGGACCAGTCATCTGTCCATTGTTGCTCAATAATAATTGGCTTCTTGACATTTTATTCAAAACAAAAAAAATTTACAACCACTTTCTGAAAATTAAAAAAAAGAGAACTTTCCAATTGGCTAAACTGACGAGATCAGTGATGTGGGTAAGGGATTAAATTGTGCTTAAGTTTTATTAATGCTACTCTTCATTCCACTAAATTTGATGTGCAACACAACTGCTTACTGAAAAAAGATGCTTTCCAGCTCTCTAAAACATCACAGAATGGGGTCATGTTGCATATCAGAATCAACTGAAGCACAGAAAACCCTTAAAATGTACATGTTACCTTCAATCGAGCCAGGATTTAAGTTCACATTTACAGAAAGAGGTCACAATGTTGGAAAAGTAGATTAACAAGACACTTGCACTTACTGTAGACTACCATACTGAGGTGGGGACAGGGAGAAACCGTTTTCAGGAAGAAGTAAAAGTGTATATAAATTTCAAGGAAAGGAGTTTATGTAAATTTGCAAGCAATAATAAGCCCTTAGACACTCTGACCCATTGAAACAGAGTTTACGAAAGTTTCCTAGACTTTACAGGACAGCCGATCTGGTGGACTGGAAAAATCTGACTGACCAACCACGATTTCACCAGACCGACACTATATGAGAACAAACAAAAAAAAAATATATAAGTTTTAAAGTTTGATTGTCATATAATGTATAAATATGACCACAAAATATCCATGACAGCTCAGTAAACAAAATTTTGATTGCTGCTAAACGCTTTTGATTGGTTGATTAAAATAGAGTATTAATTTTATATATTCTGCCAAAACAGTAACTTTTGGACTCAGGTTTCAGAGGACAGTCGGTCCTGTGATTATGTAACTATTGTCAGACCGCAGGAAAATCTGCCAGTCATGACTGACGGTCCTGTGATGTTTCATAATGACTGTTGAAACCTAGGTTTACCGTTGTTACGACCGCTCTAAAATAGGTTTGTCATATGGGAGAATGTTCTTCACCTATTGCAAAATTTGTAGTGTCCGCAACGCTTTTTGTATCAATTATAAACTACCGAATAAACAAATCACGGAACGACATATTTACATATCTTTGCTTTGCTATGATAGGTTAAATGCAAGACAAGTAGACCGTGAGCTGCTTATAGACCCCCTCCCCCCAGGGGGAATTTCGTACACTATTATTTTCTAAAACTACACTATATATGAAGCACAATGACACATGTTAGCCCTCTGGCAGTTGGGGCGTTACTGTGTTACAGCCTTGTTAACTACGTTACCCTATAACAGCTTCCAATCCTCTTGTGCAAATACAAACCTATACCTAAATCTTATTTATCAACATGCTAATGGCCTTAATATCACTAAATTAAACGCAGCAAACAGCTGGTATGCATCAATACAACCGGTGGGTCGGACTTCAGACTCTATGATGGTTCCGACTTAAAAACTTATCTATTGATGAGATGGTAGGGGCCTGATGCTTTGGCTGTTTGTCAGGCCCACCGGGGTTTACCTGTTGGATTTCTTCTGCTCCGGTATTCAGTTTTATTTACTGTTGAGTCCTTATCTTTGCTTTATCTCCTTGTTATATCTTGATTTATATGTTTTAGGAGATGATGCATTGATAAGTTAGGGGTCTTTCATGCAAACCTAATATCTATGTGTTTTGATCCACATCTGAATTAAGGGTGAGGTTGGCGCCATTAAACCGGTTTAAGCCCTCCAGTAAAATATTTTACTGACCATTCCAAGGCGGTACTTCTTTTGTGGATCTTTTATGTTTTTGTTCTGTCTTGTGTTTGCTATGTCTTTGTGCGCGTCTGTTTATATGTGCTTTGTGGTCCCCTGCTGGGAAAGGGCTGACCTCCTGGCTTTCGTTTGTGGTGTCTGCTGTGAGTTTGTCACTTTCCCATTGGTATCCTGGGTCAGGTGTGGTACTTGATTGTATCGATTCCTGATCTTTGCACCCTTGCTAACTTAAGTCCATTATATTGCAGTTATATACGTTACTTACTTTCAAATATACCACTATTTAGTGTTGTGCTTCCACTAGACCATGAACTGCCAAAATATATCTGAGGGGGAGTTTTTTTTTCTAAAACCACATAACATAAGTCACAAAATAATTCATGTTACCTTTTTATGGGTTGGGCCATTACCCTGCAAAAGCAGGGTTGAATACGTTACCCTAAAATAACAGGAAATCCTATAGTATATATTTTTCAAGCTGTTTCTTGTTCTTACATATCAATATTATCTTGTAATTGAAATTAAATGAATAGCAGTATAAGTTTAGCACATTTAGGCACCTTTTATCACTGTTACATACGTTATATTTCATTAAATACATTTTTTTAGAGTAATATTAGCATCATATGAAGTTAAACTGCTAGAGGATGTAGATAATTGCCATTTGAGGGCTCAATTATATGAGAGAAACAATAAATATTACCTTTTTAACATAAAATTCAAGTGGGATTAGACTCTGACAAAAGTATGGGCGATGAAAAGGAAAAAACTTGAACTCTAAGCAAGTAAAATGCTGTTTCAATTAAGAGTGTTTTATCGAATATATGTAACAATCACGTACAGAAAATGCTTAATTTAATGATCAAATAATGTTTCTTAAATGCTAAATAATCTGATATATGTTCAATTATTTTATACATGGAATTGTTTGATTTGTTTGATTTTATTCTTTACGTCCACTCAACAATCTTTCAGTTATGCGGGATGGGTCTTCCTGGGTTGAACCAGTACTAAGCTAGGATAAATGTGTCTTGCTCAAGGACACAACGCAGTGACGCCGGTGAGGCTCGAACCCGCGGCCCTTCGGTCTCGAGTCAAGCACTCTACCACTGAGCCACGGCGCTCCCTTATACATGGAATGATACTTTGTATATGCAAGACATTTTCCTCACTGTCTATAGTTCAATTTAGATGAAACATGATATTAAGCAAGTAGTAGTTCACTTGACCATTATGTAAGCCAACAAAATAAATACATATATAGCTTATCAGCTATTGATTACAACAACTATATTGATAACAATCAAGGGAAGCTACCTTACAATTTCTAAAATTCCTTACAATTTCTAAAATTGTAAGACATTTTAAACATGGTCAAAATTGAGAAATGAAGAATTAAAACAGGTGTTTATCCTTTGAACAAAAACTAAAGTTTTTTAAATCATAGTTATTTCTGACCCATATATGGCACTCACCATGCCAAACCTATGATTATATCCCCTATGGTAATGAATCCCTCTATATCTAAAGCATGTCCAGTATACACTTTATCTCGATAACATGCATAACACAAATATTTTAGGAGAATATAACACTTGTCATCTGTTTCATCTGGTTATACATTTTTGTGAAGTAATGAAACATGACAGCATAAGTTTTGTTATAAAGGTTCTTTGTTAGTGTTAAATTAAATTTAAAAGGGACAATACATAGAAAAGCTCCCTTGCATTGTTAGTATTGTATTGTAGACATGACTAATTGAATGGACTTTAATAAATTCATTGGTAATTTTGCTTTGGCTCATTTCTGTCAATTATACTTAGTCTAACAGTGAAATTTTATTTTATTCTTATTTTGCATGCCAAATGAAAATATGATCATGGTTACAATATTACATCCTTCTAATCATTTGCATAATTCAAATCAAGCTAAATAGATTATAACTAGAAACGCAATCAAATGAGCCAGCACATTCGATTTTGGTACATGTACTTATCACAGTTTCAAGAAATGGAGGCACATGTTAGCCTGTCTAAATGTGTAGACTGACCAGAGCCTTTGCTGCCTGCTTACACTAAGTATAGCTGTAGACCAGAACTAAGACAGCTAGCTCCACTGCGTCAGCATGGACGATTAATGCTGGCTTTCTCCAATATGTGATAAGTACCAAAATCTCACATGCTGGTCAAATCTTTATTTGAGCACTTTATTTATTACATAAAATAAGATCAGCAATTATTGTTTCAATCTAAAGGCAATAATTTTCATACTTTTGCTACTGTCAAAGAACAAATCTGAGATAAGGTTTCAATATTTGGAATACTAAATCATACACACATGTAACACATACAACAATAAATACACTGCAATATATCTAATATTTATGATATCTTTTTTATTGTGAAAGAAATATGATTTGTTTTGGAGATATTGAGAAAAAAGACCCATGAATATCAGAAATACATAGATACGTATCAACAAAATCATGTATACTTTGTTAACATTGCATGTAAGTTTATCATGGTAACACTGTTGATAGTGACTAGGGTGGCCTCTCAATACTATTTTTGTCAGAACAGTTGTCTTTTTTGTATGTGTCCTTTTTCCAATCTCTGGTGTGTTTACAACTCATTCTATTAGTTTAATATTTGTATAAAAGTTTGCTATTGAGAATTCCTGCAATAATTTGGTCATGCCACATTTTGTATAGGGGATATTAGCATCAGTTGTTCTGACATTAATTTATAAAACTAAGTAAGATCTCAGCACTGTTTTATATGTTTAACTTTTCCATCCCACATGCTAAAAGAACATTGTTAAATCTATTTTACATTAACTTGAATGTATGCTGGCCAAATTTGGTCTGCCCTTATTCTGGCAGATAAAGTCTTATAAATTTAAATTGGTATTGTAAGTAACAACTGGCCTGATTCTGTGGATATGATCCTATCAAATGCGATCATTTTCACGCAAAAACCCATCATTAACACTTATTTTTCCCATTTTCATGGAAGTATTTGTTCTTTGTAAATCATTTACTTATTTATATAAAGTTTACATTGCTTGAGCAAATGATCAGAAATACTATGTTGATTTCATTAACATTTTCATTCATTAAACAGTGAAAGATATGCTGAAGATAACAAAGTCCATTTAAAAGCTAAAAATAAAGAAATGTGTCACCATCTGCATATGCAAATAAGATGTCAGTTTAAAATTTTATTTGGAAACAAATTCTTTAAACAGTTTCTGAATACATTCACCTATAATGCATAGTATCTAATGTAACGCATATCAAATTTTGTCATACCAACTTATATATGCTTCATTCTATCTAGATTGTTAGCACACACTTTTGTATGCTACAACATCCAACACAACCTTTAGTTAAAAAGTAGTTTTTATTACTGTAGATGAGCATACATACACAAGGAGGAATACTAACCTGTATCGTGTTACTGACTATGTTCGTATGATATGAACAACAGTTAACTGGTTGCACTAAATTTATATGGTTGCTGTTAAATAAGTAATTGAATTAAACTTGCTACCATAAGTCTTCAGATAAGCATTGCAAAATCTAAATCCACCTTTAATTACCATTTCAGACTAAATTTATACTGTCTTTGACATCATTTTGGAGACACATGACTACCTTATGAAATATTTAATATGGTAATATACGTTACTTTAACAGTTTTGATAAAACATGGGGAAATATTTTTTTATTCACCTATCACTTGAGAGCTCTAGTATTCTTTGTTAAAAGCTATAAATTTTGCCAAGTTGGTAATTTTTTTTTAAAAAAAAGTTCAAAAATAAATATTATTTCACAACAGCTAATATGCTTTGACAATTTGATATGGTCTCTTAATATACGCTGATAAATTCCATTTCAGACAAATTATTATCTAAATACCTAATAAACACACAAAAAAGTTTTGAAATAAATTAAAATGCCCATTAAATGTATCATTTAGGGTATAAATCAATATATAGAACGCACTGAAGTTAATGTAACATACATAACATATTAGCAATCAAAATCAAAATGATATTTTACACCAGAAACAATGTTTTATATCCCCTCTCAGTCTTGCTAATCAATAGAATGCTCATATATGGTGTTTAAAAGCATACAGATAGGATTGAATGCTGTATTTTAAAATGAAAATATTCTTACTTTACATAACGTTTTCTTCAGGGTCGTCATATTCAACAGCTTATAACTCTTGTAGTTGAAGTGAAAGAAGCAAGCTGTTTGCAGTTTTGAAATGGTCACTAAATTGTCTTTCAAAGACATGTTATTTTAATCTTAAATATATATTGAAAAAATTATCAAATGAAACTATTTAACAAAATTTTAATGATTTTACAGGGTGTAGTTGAAAATGTAACGTAAATGACACCATAATGGGCCTAAATAACATTGACAAATATCAATATCTGCAGGGAATTAACTGTTCTTGTAAATTACATGGCTATTTAGCCAATTTGAACTGTTCAAGTACTACCTTAACAGCCTTAATTACATAAAAAAAAATAAAATGACGGGTAACGTAATTAACAGGCTGTAACATCCAAACGTTCCAGCCGCCAGAGGGCCAACATGTTTCAAAAAGCTCGTTAGATGATACGCTTTATGAAAAACATAGTCTACAAAATTACCCCTGGGGGGAGCAAAACCCTTAGTAGCTCATAGCCTAAAGGGAGATAAATACAGCCTTAATGTAAAATCACCTCATCTCAGACACTAATTTCATTAGTGCATTATGTTATATCTCTATAAAATGTATTTAAAGCCCTTTACTAAGCTATTTGGATAGCTAATCATCTTACAAGAAAGCAGTTATAGTTAAGAACTGGTGAATACATGCTTACACCTAACGTAACCAGTGATAATGGAGTTTCATTAATCGAAAAGGAGTATCGTTACGGACACTACAGAATGTTGCGGACACTACACTGGACAATTTCTGCTCCTGTTTACCAAGTCGAAGGCAGAAGTGTCCAATATTTTGCCAGTTATTAAGGACTATGATCAGTCTCCACAGGAATATTAAAGTCATCACCAGTTAAGAAATAGTAGAACCAGACAAGCATTTGTGTGTGTTGCAGACACTACACAAAATTTCGTAGAAATATCGGCCTTCAATACAAATAGTTTAAAAAACCATAGAATATATAACACATGTCTAAACTGTTGTTATTTTTCTTTGATATCATCTACAGGTGCTTACCAGTGTAAATTAAGTAATATTTAATGTTATTTTTGTACATCTAGAAAGCATTCAATAAAAGCTATTGGACGAAACGTAAAACCTATAACGGAGCAGGACATTTATACAATTTGACGTAAAACTCTTATTTTTCTATCAAAATTGCAATCAAAAAAGGGGTAAAAGCATCTTAAAGATAATGAAACCTGCTATTGTTATGATGTTTAATATTTATAAAATGATGCGTGTAAATATTTGAAATAACCTTGTGAAAATTGGTGTTTTTTCAATGTTACAACATAACATGGAAAAACAGGTTATTTTTGGCATCATTTTGGCTTCTTGTGACAATTGAACATATATACACGTGTTATATACCATTTTGGAGGGTCAAGTGATGTTTTGTGGGAACAACTAAAGTATTTTTGCTGTAAATTATGCTCAGATAACTTTAACAACCACTATAACAAAGACAGCTTCCTAATGTGCACTTTATTGTGAAACTGCTGTTCAGTCTGTGTAGCCGAGTCGTAAATTTTGCACATCGTCTCACTGAGAGGAACATTAGAGTGAAGATGAAAATCGCCTCAAGGGTTCCGGAGATATGGAGCGGACACGAAATTCAAGGTAAATCCCTTGACCGTGAGTCTAGGTAGCTGGGTCATGTGCACTGCACATCGTCTCTATGAGAGGAAAATGTGGGTAAAATTTAATGAAAATTGCCCGAAGGGATACGAAGATGTGAAGAGGACACGAAATTCAAGGGTAAATTCCTGGACCGTGACCTTGACCTTGAGTCTTGGTAGTAGCTGGGTCATGTGCCCTGCACATTGTCTCACTGAGAGGAACATTTGGGTAAAGTTCTAAGGGTTCAGGAGATATGGAGCGGACATGAAATTCAAGGGTAAATCTCTTGACATTGAGTCCAGGTAGCTGGGTCATGTGCTCTGCAAACTGTGATACTGAGAGGAACATTTGAGTGAAGTTTAATGAAAATCGCTCAAAGGATTCAGGAGATGTTGAGTGGACACGAACTGAAGGGTAAATCACATGACCTTGACCTGTGACCTGACCTTGAGTATAGGGTCATGTGCTCTGAACATCGCCTCACTGAGAGGAACATTTGGGTAAAGTTTAATGAAAATCGCCCCAAGGGTTCAGGAGATATGGAGAGGAAACTAAATTCAAGGGTAAATCCCTTGACCTGTGACATTGACCTTGAATCTAGGTAGCTGGGTCATGTGCTGTGCACACCGTCTCACTGAGAGGAACATTTGAGTGAAGTTTAATGAAAATCTTTCAAAGGGTTCGGAAGATATCAGGGTGGCCAATCACGTGATACACAATTGGTAATCTCACATTTTTGTGGACGTTTTCGGCTCGATTCAAGGTATGTCAAACTTTTATTTGTGGGGTTTTCGATAAATTTCAGAAAAAAAACTGGATGTAGGGTACCCAGGCTTTACAGCGGATCATTCTGTTGTTAACCGTTTTTAGCTCTAGATGCAGTTCTTGTAGAAAACCGCGCAAAGTTTGCCCAACTGAATTGGTAGGAAACACATTTTTGTCAATATATGCCCTGATGAAAGTTAATCGACAAAATTTATTAATCTAAGATTTGTTTATGCATTTTGGTCATTGCCTTTAGTGAATAGAATTCAGTTTTCCATAGATTGAGTGTAGAATTGCGATTCCATGCAGTGAAAATGGCAATTGAAGACGATGTAGGAATCATACGGTTTGGTAGAAATCACACTTGAATTCTGTAATAGCAAGAATAGATAGGAATCACACTCTTTTGTGAAAATCGAAACTAGAGCACGCTGATCAGTCTACTCATGTTATGGTTTGTTGTCCGTTATTGATCTGTTCATCCTTCTGTCTCTTTCATTAAATACTCTATAGCTATGCCATTTTTCAGGGGTGGGTTCCAGACCCCCTGTCCCCCTGTCTGGATCAATGCATAATATTTTCGACATCTCCCCCAGAAGAAGCATAATTATCAAAGTGAGAAAGACGCAAAGATCAGGAAACGATATAATCAAATACCACACCTGAACCAGATTACCACATGGAAAAGTAACAAAAATACAATAAACATCACCAACAAGAGCCAAAATGTCAGCCCTTTCACAGCAGGTGACCACAAGGCAGCAAATAACAAAGTTAAAACTTGATTGGTAGCCGTTAGGTAGTTTGAACATTCAAAATTGATAAAATTGTTTGGCTTTGGTATTTGGTCGACCATGAAGCAACCCTTAAATTCTTCAATCTTAGATTCGCCATTATGACTCTATTTGGATATCTTATTTGGCAGCCATTTTGATTTTCTTCAGAATTTCGCCTCAAAAGCCATAAGTTGGATTGAGCTGTAACTTTGTGGAAGGCATTGGGACCATATGGATATTAAGATTTGCTAGAAATTTACATTCATTTTTTTCAAAGTAGATTAATTATGATCAGTCTCATCCATGTGAGTGATGCTGGTCCTCTTGGACCTCTAGTTGGCTTTAAAGGGGCGGCAAGATTGGAAGCAAGTGGGCCAAATAAACAGCCCTTGGCAAACCATACAAGACTCCCTTAATCTAGTCAAGATCAGGTATAAAATAATAAAAGTGATTAAAAAATTAACAAAAGAAGTCAATGGACACCGGTATTTTCAATATTTAATTCACTTCCTGTTTGAAAATTTCAATCAATTCCTGTTGTTTTCAACTTAACAGGACATCAAACAATTTGTATCCAGAGCCATCTCTCTGGTAAGACCTGGGTCCAAACTGCTAGTTGCCAATATCACCATACTTTATTGATACCTCTAGATATTTCACACTTGAATCTTGACTATGATCAGATACCTTAAAAAGTAAATTCTAAAATGTGTTGAGTGTTTCAGCTAGATCATTTTGTCAATCCTTAAGGGATAAATCCTTCTTCAAAGTAAGTAAGGTTGCAAAGATCAGGAATCGATACAATCAAGTACCACACCTGACCCAGGATACCAATGGGAAAGTGACAAACTCACAGAAGACACCACAAACGAGAGCCAAGAGGTCAGCCCTTTCCCCAGCAGGTGACCACGAAGCACATATAAACAGACGCACACAAAACATAGCAAACACAAGACAGAACAAAAACATGAAAGATCCACCCTAATAAGTTAACATCCCCAGTGTCCACCGTTAGTCCTTGCTTTGTCTTTTTCCCACCAAAGGTTAAGCATGCAGATGTGTCTTGTAATACTTAAGCTGCTTTCTCTATTATGTCAATCTAAATACCAGGTTTTCTGACCATTGAATTGTCATCTCTGTATGGACAAAAGTCTCTTAGTATGTCTAAACGTGGGATTGCAAAGTTGATGTCTGATACCTCCTGTTTAAAATTTCCTTTCATTGTTTCCCCCTGAACAACTTGACCCTCATTTTTGAAGCCACTCAAGAAGCGAATAAACTTTCCACCAAATATACACCACCCTAATTTCCAGAACACTTTTGTTTTGTCCATGTACCTCATGGTTGTACTTGACTCCTGTCGATACCATCGTTCAATTTCTATCACAAGCTCAGAAATGCAATGTTTGAAAAAGGAAAGCGATTTTCACACACAAGCTGGAAAAATGCAAGTACATGTAAATCAGTTTCTAGTCCATATTCAGATAATTCGTTTAAAACATTAGGCAGCAGCATGTTTGCCATCTGATTTTCAATAGAAGTTTAAAGATTATTTGTAGTTGGCGTATGGGCCACAGAGTATGTGCTGTTATCCTCTCTAGTGTCTTCAGTTCCAGAATCTATTGTTTCAATTTCTTCCCAGGCATCATCATTTACCTCTATTGGAGCGACTTTGGAATCCTGTGACTGAAATAGTGATTTTGCTGATGCCTTACAATTTTTGTGTTTCATTAATGTGTGTTTTGGTTAATCAATGGTGATGTGTATGGTGAAAATTCTGGTGCCTTGCCTGGTGACTTTATCATTCTCCTATTCTTATGCCATGGTGATTTAAATGGAGAGCAACCATTATTAGGTAGTTCTGTTTCACATCTTTTGAATGGCAAGACAATGACTGCTTTTCTTATTAGACTGTGCAAACTTAGATTTGTCTCCCTTTTACCCATTTTTAAACACCTGAAACAGTTTTTATATACCTTTAACCCATATAGCCTTACTTGATTGTAAGATTGATAGAACATTAGAAAACAGTGCAAAACCAGATCAGATACTGTTTTATCATTTTGTTGCATTGATTAGGTTCTGCACTTTTTGCTTACCATCTTGACATACAATATAGCTCTATGAAATAACATCAAAGCATTTCATAGGAAATGAAAATTATGGAGGAGATTAGTAACCACTATTCTTGCAAGCATGTAAGATACTGTCATTAGCAAGTTGCACCAAAACGTCTCAAAGGAGATGTAAGCTATTAAGTACACAAGGTTTTACCATTTAAGCTCAAATTGGAAGCAAGGGAGAGCAACTATTCTTGTACATACGCCTACCAAATAAAATCAAAATGTCTCAAATAATATAAAAGTTATGGAGTGAAGAAACTTTCATGTACAACTTGATGGACTAACACAATGATGATTTTTTTGTCCCTTAATCCTTTTTTGGTTGGGGATAGATATGTTTGTGTGAGTGATTTTGAACAAAGGGCTTAAAAAAGAAAGTACCATTTCAACCTGTTTATTTTCTTCTTTTTTTTTGCTCAAGTGACCAGTTTTTTTTCCAGCAGAATGGAAACATTTGTAAGATTTTGGTGGAGGGAACACTTGGGAACATTTTTAAGAAACCATTTTTTACCAGTGGCTCATAAGGACTGTAGCTGTCTCAAGTTTTTCCCCTAATTTTAGCTCTTGTGACCATTTTTTTCAGTGTTAGTTGTTAATTGAAACAAATTACCTATTAGCCTTGTACTGATTTTACCATGTGATGCCATGTGAATGATACGTTTATGTAACATATTACCTGGACTATTTATACCATGCAAATTACACGCACAAAAGTTGTGTAGTATACAATCCATGCAATTTTCAATTCACAAGTGTGATTCCTATCCGTTTTGATTACATGTGAGATATATCCATCTTGATTGGAAATCAGTGTGATTCCTATCATACGGTGTGATTCCTACCATTGTCAATACTTTCTAGATTTTGCTGCAAATTTCACTTCAACTGCGTAGACTAGGTATGTCATCATTGTAATTTTACAAATATAATACAGTTGCTGCAGAATATTGTGTGCAGCTAAAACGCCCAAACTAAGCATTGCTTGGCAAACATGTGATTCCAACCAACTTACATTGCACAACCTTGCGACGATTTTTAAGAGAACTATACAACTCTAGTCTACAACTTAAGCGCCATAAGGAAGAACTCCATAGTCTGTGTACTCTGCACTATGTGTCATTTATGAAATCCACCAAAAACAAGAAAAAAATTGTGAAAGATACATTGAATTGAGCGCAAAAGCTAATCAAAACGTGTGAGATTACCACATGTGTATCACGTGATTGTCCCCCTTGACAATCACGTGATACACATGTGATAATCTCATACGCCTTGTTTACCTTTTGCGCTCGATTGAAGGTGTGTTTGACAATTATTTTTTGTTGTTTTTGGCGGAGTGCAGATATGACACCTAGTCAGAGTACCCAGACTAGGATGCTCTTCCTTATGACGATGTTCTTTTAAATTAAGGTGGTATAGTTCTCTTGAAATTCAACGCAAGGTTGTGCTATTTGAGTTGATAGGAATCACACGTAAGTTTTCAATCAAAATGGGTAGGCCTCACACTTGTTAAATGTTAAATGAAAATCACATGGATTTTACACTACACAGCTACCGTTAATGAATATTATTGTAGAGTGAGCCATCTAGCTTACAATATCCTTCAGTGGAAAACCATGTTCACCCATCAAGGGTGACTTATTCATTATACATGCTATCATTACTCCTATCTTGTATTGTAAGGTTTGGAGTTGCATAGTTTATATAGTACATATTAAAGGTTAAAATGTATTTTACATGTGATACTATATGATCACATAACCTTCCCCTCATATAAGTATTAACCAACCACTTGGTCTTGTAAACATATGGGTAAGGTTACTCTGGCCTGACAGTTGACATTATTCAAAGGCTTCCACCAAAGTCATCTAGCCAACGAACTCCATCAATGGAAAACATACTCACCCATTATGAATGTTTTATTATTCATATGGGCTCCCCTATACTTGAATCACACATACATGTAGTAAGTTTTGTAGTTTTCATAGTATATATGATAAGTTACACAACCCCATCTTTGTTTCAGTTTAGAACTTACACGGAACACTGACATCAGAGCTAAAAATAGAATAAAGCCATAAAACGACTCCTCCTTATCAACCACTGGTCCAAAAGTAAAACTAAGGTACTATAGCACCACTTCCCTGCCCTCTCACAGGTCTAGGACCGGGGTTACAAAGGTCTTATGTATTTATGTTGTAAACCATGTTTACATTGATCAAAGGCTACAGATGTAGCATGTGATCATGGTCTACATTGTTTACTTATATTCAACAAATGCAAATCAATGCTGGTGATTAACATGTTATTCAGTGTAAAATCTTGATTGTTTTTTTCGTAAACATAATTTTTAACATACACGTTAGAAGCACAAAAGAACTGTCTTATTACCACATTTCTTTTAGAACCTACAACAGATGTTGAGGTGGATGAATCGGGGCCCGACACATGTATTAGGAATGTGAAATTTCAACATGTTATAGATCAAAATATTTTTTGTATTGAGGGTTTCATAGTGTGAAAAAGGCAATCCATGCTGTTTTCGTTGGCAAATCTGACATTCCCAATGACAAGCAACATTGAACAATATATACTAAGCAAGTGAGTTTATGTTTTCCTCCCACTGACTGCTAATGTCATATGGAGACTAGGCCATTACAAATTTGGGGAGATAAAATTGAACTCGGTGAATTAACATTCGCGGTGCCACGGGTTGTCTGCGGTTTGTGATTGTGGTATTTCCTGATCATACTCACTACTATTTTTGGGACACCTCAGTAGAAGTTTTTTATCCACTACACTAGTGCGACACCTGTTCATTGAGCTTGCTAGAATTCAAACGTATACAAAACTGTGGGTAGAGTGCAATTTTGACATATGAAGGAACAAAGAATCAACCCGACCTGAATTGTTAATCAGATTGTAACATTTATGTTTAGATATATATACAGCCAATGCTATCAAAGTGCAATGGACATGTTGGTGCATTTATTCCTATAAACTTATCAAGTGCTATATCATAGACTCTCCTAATCTTTGATCCTGAAGAGATAGAAACTAGGCCATACCATTATGATAATGCAGTAGAACTTCAATAGCTCATAATGGTAAAATTTAAGTAACATTTTCAACTAAGTCCCCAAAAAATCAATGATATTTTGTTAAATAGGTTCATTTTATATATTTTTCAATAAATGTTTAACATTAAAATAACATGTATCTAAAATACAATTAAATAACCATTTCAAAAGTGCTAACAGCTTGATTCTATCACAATTCATACTTTTTTATGTTACAACCTCAAAGATAAAACGTTATGTTAGGTGGGAATCTTTTCATTTTGAATTAAGCATGTACTCATATTCTGTATTCTTAAAATATCATATATATGAGTATTTCATTGTTAAACAAGAGTGATAGGAGATATTAAATATTGTTTCTGGTGTAAAAATCAGCTTTGTTTTTTGAATAGAAATATGTAACATATGTTACAAACTTCAAGGCAATCCTATATAGTGCCTAATAACCTAAATAATACATCATAGGGTTTACATTCACTTCAAAGCTGATTTCTGTGTAAAGTCCAAAAAAAAATAGTTTGTATTTCATATAAAGAGGGGGGTTATTTCAAACTGTCAAAGCATATTTGCTTTTGGGGCAAATGTTTTTAACTCTTGAAAATTTCAGAATATTTTACCAATTCGGCAAAATTTATATAGATGTAAGCCTCACAAGCAACAAAAGAAACATAGCTCTTAAGGAATTACTGATAAGGGGCAAATTCCAAAAAGGACAAAACTGTTAACATAAGGTATAATATCATAATGAACTATGTGTGTCCAAAATGGTGTCAAAGACAGTATAAAATTGAGTCTAAAATGGTATATTATAATATGAATTTATTTTTTGTAGTATTTATCCAAAGACTGGCAGTACTAAATGTATCTAGAATAATGTAACGGATGTAACAATTATAAAAGCTAAATGAAAGAATTAAAATTATACTGCAAGTCATATACTTTTAATTTCAAGGTCAAACTGATATTTAAGAATAACCAACATTTGATATATCTACTATATATTTCTAATTATTTTAGGGTAGTGTATCAAACTCTGCTATTTAATTATTTTGTGGCAGCCCATGGTCTAGTGATAGCACAGCACTAAATAGTGGTATAAACTTAAATTTAGTAACGTATGTAACTGCTGTACTATATACTTTGGCTTTATTTAACTCATAACACCTATTTGCAGTAATTCACTGATTTAATGCAATTAGCATGATGATAAATAAAATTAAGATATAGCTTTGTACTTGCACAAAAAGGTGTGTAGCTATGTCAGGTTATCAAGATTTTAATGTAGTGAACATGTCTGTTACCAGTAAAGCTCCCAACTGCCAGAGGGCTATCGTTTGTCAATTTGCGTGCGATATAGTGTAGTTTTATAAAGTCCTAATTCACTAGATTCCCTGTGAATGGATGAGGTCCATTAGCAACTCAGGGTCAAGAAATTATTTTAAGTATTTTCATATGGCTGCCATTCTGGCCATATACTCTTTTGCAAAACTTTACATCCATATTGCCCAGATGCCTTCCATAAAAGTACTGTTCAAAACAACATGGTTTTTGAGATGAAATTTGAAGAATTTCACAATGGCTGCCATATAATATACCAAAGAAGAGCCACAATATTCAAGATGACTGCTATGCTGCCATGGTGTCTAAAGGATCATTGACCTTTACTATGGGTAAATGCCTATGGTTTTCAGTAAAAATAAAAGCTTGTCAATCGTCCCTTTCTTCACCTTGAAGCTACACTGACCTGAGTACTTTATGGCTGTGAAATCCGTTTTTGATATTAAATGCTTCAATAAATTAAATGCTGTAAAATTTTGGGTAGAACAATCAGTTTTACATTAAGAAATATAGAAATCGGAAACATTTTTTAAAATATCATCCCCCCCGTGTGCCAGCAAAAGCTTTTGCATGTATATATGTTACCATATTTTACACATTGTATGGAAGTGGCTTGCTGGCACAAGGGGGGGGGGGCTAAGCCCATAAAATGCCTTTTCTACCAAATACGAAATTAATGACAGTAATGAAGTTCTCTAGAACCAACCTCCTAAATTGCTTTGTATTCTGTGCTATTTTAATATAAAGTACTTAAAGATTAAAAGTAGAATTAGCAAGGTTTTTTGCATTTTTTCCATAAGAAAAAATCTCTGTTATCAAATGACACATTATTTTGCAAACGTCCTGTACTCATCTATTTGCATGCTACGGAATTGTTCATGTTTTTTATTTTCGTCTGCTGACTTTCTTCAAAATTAAATTTTTAAAAATATACCACCCAGGACCAACATCAGAGTGTCAAACCGTTTGGATCCAGATCAAGACTGACATTCTGTTGGTCTTCATCTGGGTTCAAACTGTTTGGAAAAGGCTATTGGCAGACGCCAAATTATCCACTGGCATGCAAAGAGTTATAACAGGTTAATACTTTAGTGTTCAATATATTGTCTCATATAGGGATATACATGCATATATATACCATAAATATTCGGACACTTTAAATACATTCAACATGCTATGCCCTTTAAACAAAGCAAAAGTAATATTCAAAGGATCTAGTTAGAATCAGTTTTACTTTCCAATGCTAAATGGGACACTACCATTCCTTCAAAAATATTTATTTCTTTTGTTGAGCTTTCAGTTTTGTATTATTTACGGTATATGTTGTCAAAAATGTACAGGTAACTTCTAAATTATCTCCCCAAAATCATTTTATTACAAAACATCTTTTGTTTTTAAAACAATTTCATCAATTATCGTGATTCGTTAATACTCTGCATATGGTATTTTCAAAAGATATCACCATGCCTACCAAATAAATCAAGAAAACGTGCAGAAATCACTTTTTATAGCACTTTTTATTTTCATGAAATTTCAGACCCCCTCCCTTTTCTACCCACCATAACTCTCGAATGCGTAGGAATTTTGAAAATATTTTTGCTAGCTGGCTCTTGTCATTAAATTCACCTATTGCACTGATACTACATGTACCACACTAGAAGCTCAAAAGCAGCGTTATGGGAATCAGAAAAATAGGCGTATAAGGCCCAAACCGTCAATGATCCTTTTACTTTGCCCATTATGTCTCCTACCATACCTAGCTTCATTTAAATATGTTCTTAAAAGGGTATCCTTTGGAAGCAAAGGCTGTACCAAAGAACTGAAACTATAGTGTGCATATTTCCTGGGCCAGACTAGCTAGTTTCTGCCATTTAGGCGTCATCAGTGACCCTCTAATAGTTTCAAAGGTCCACAATGAAACCCATGATCCCAAAGGACAAGAAAATAAAGTCTACACTATAGTGAAGGGCAGGGAGACGTTCCACCGCCGCCACACAGTCCCAGTCACCAGCTGTAGTGAAGTCAAATATGTTCTTAAAAGGGTATCCTTTGGAAGCAAAGACTGCACCAAGGAACTGGAACTAGAGTGTGCATATTTCCTGGGCCAGACTAGCTAGTTTCTGCCATTTAGGCGTCATCAGTGACTCTCTAATAGTTTCAAAGTTCCACAATGAAACCAATGATCCCAAAGGACAAGAAAATAAAATCTACACATTAATCTCACATTTTATGACGGTTTTCTGATCGATTCAAGGTAAGTCAAGCTCTTTTTAGAGGGTTTTTATATCGATTTTAGAAAAGACACTAAGTGCAGAGTACCCGGGCTATATATCATTTAACGTTTACCATTTTCAGCTAAAACATGCAGTTCTTGTGAAAAGCCGTGCAAAGTCAGACGAAGTGAAAAGGGCAGGAATCACACTTTTGTCAGTACAGGGTCATGACGAAAGCTAATCAGCGTATTTATTCAATTTAAGGCTTATTTATACATTTCAGTCATTGCCTTTAGTGTATAGTTATCAGTTTTCTACAAATTGAGTATAAGATTGCTATTCCTTGGAGATATAAATGGCAATGGAAGACGATAATAGGAATCACACGGTTATGTAGGAGTCGCACTTGAATCTACAATAGCAAAATAGATAGGAATCACACTCTTTTTTGCTAACTAATCTAGCACTGACGAAGTTAGTTTATGATATAAAATGTTGTCTATTATTGATCGGTTATTGGTTTGTCTCAGTCATTAACTTAATAGTCTAATTCTACCCTAGAAGCATCAGTTAAATTGAGCTGAAATCATGCAAGGCATTAGGCCAACAAAAAATACGACTTGCTGAAACACTCACATTCTTATTTGCAAAATAACGATCATGGTGGCCATATTAAAATTCTTCAAAAATGTATCACAAAGCGTACTTGGGATTAAAATGAAGCTTGTGTTTTAATTGTGTTTGTCACATTCCCATGTGGTATCCTGGGTCAGGTGTGGTACTTGATTGTATCAATTCCTGATCGCTGTCACCTTTCTTACTTTGGTATGGTAGGAGACATTAGGGATAAATTAAATTTTAGACACCTTGGCAACATGACAGCCTTCTTTAAATTCTTTAAACAGCAATTCATCCTAATCAATACATTTTAATTGAGCCAAACTTTGGTGGGGGCTATGGGGGGCATGGTGTCATAGATTTGACATTATGGCTCTGTTCTGGTATATTATATGGTAGCCGTTTTGAAATTCAACAAATTTCATCTAAAATTCCATATTGTTTTGAACAGTACTTTTGTGGAAGGCATCTGGGCAATATGGATTTGAAGTTATGCAAAAGAATATATGGCGACCATGGCAGCCATATTGCAATTCTTAAAATGACTTCTAGTCCCTGAGTTGCTAAAATACTCCTCTGTTCATAGGGAATCTAGATAATTATTTCTAAAACTACACTATATCAAACGTAAATTAACACATGAAAGCCCTCTGGCAGTTAGAAGCTTTACTGCATAACAGCCATGTTAACTCTATTAAATACAATATAACAACTACACATCTTTTTGTGCAAGTACAAAGCTGTATCTTAATTTACTTTATAGTCATACTAATTGCCTTAAATCGCTTAACCAAGTGCTGCAAATATGTGCAATGAGATAAAACAGCCTAAATATATGGTACTGCAGTTATATACGTTACTTACTTTAAGTTGATACCACTATTTAGTGCTGTGCTATCACTAGACCATGGGCTGCCAAAATATATCTGGAGCGGATTTATACACTTTGATTGTCTAAAACCACTAAACACACGCCACAAAATAACTCAATAGCAGAGTTTGATACACTACGCTAAACAAATTAGAAATTCATAGAAGATATATCAACTGTTGGTTATTCTTACATATCAGTATGAACTTAAAATTGAAAGCATATGGCTAGCAATATCATTTTAACTCTTTTGTTTAGCTTTTATAACTGTTACATCCGTTACATTCTCCTCGATACATTTAGTACTATCAGTCTTTGGACAAGTATTACAGAAAACTAATTTCACTTTATAATAAACAACATTTTGGACACACATAGCACCTTATGATAATATACATAATGTTAACAGTTTTGTCTTTTATAGAATTTGTTCCTTATCAGTTATTACTTAAGAGCTATATTTCGTTTTTGCTAGTGAGGTTTAAATCTGTAAATGTTGCCAAATTGGTTAAAATATTTTGTAATTTTCAAAAGTTTAAAACATTTGCCCCAAAAGCAAATATGCGTTGGCAATTTATCATAACCTCCCTCTTTATATGAATTTATCAACTGTATTTCAAACAAACTATTATTTCTATTTGGATTTAATACAAAAATCACCTTGAAAATGAATATAAACCCTATGATGTATTATTTAGGTTATTAAGCACGACATAGAATGCCTTAAAGTTTGTAACATATGTTACATATTTCCAATCAAACAACAAAATTGATTTTTACACCAGAAACAATGTTTTATATCCCCTTTCACTCTTGTTTATCAATGAAATAATATATATATATTATATTTTAAGCATACAGATAGGATCACATGCTTTATTTTAAACTGAAAAGATTCCCAGCTTACGTAACGCTTATCTTTGAGGTTGTAACATAAAAGAGTTTATAAATTGTAATAGAAGCAAACCATTAGCACTTTTGAAACGGTTATTATATTGTATGTTAGATATATGTTATTTTAACCTAAAATATTTATTGAAAAGTATATAAAATGAAGATATTTAACAAATATCAATGATGTTTTGGGGGCTTATTAGTTGAAATGGAACGTAAATTACACCATAATGAGCCATTGAAGTCCCACTGCATAAATACAATAGAAATATCCATTGCACTGTGATAGCATTGGCAGTATGTGTTTCTAAACATAACTGTTACAATCTGATTAACAATTCACATCTGGTTTAATCTTTGTTCCTTCATATGCCATAATCAGACTCTACCCACAGCTTTGTATACATTTGAATTCTAGCAAGGTCAATCAACATGTGTCGCCCTAGTGAAGTGGATAAACCACTTGTACTGAGGTGTCCCAAGTTCAATTTCATCTCCTCCAACGTTTAATGGCCTAGTCTCCACATGACCCTAGCTGTCAGTATGACGGAAACACAAATTCACTTGCTAAGTCTATATTATTCAATGTTGCTTGTCATTGGGAATATCAGATTTGGCAACAAAATTAGCATGGATTGCCTTTTTCTTAATTGAAACAACATCCATGTTAGCTTCCCGTTTATTATATTGTGGCGATGTGGTGTCATGTGTATAATAAGGTTGCATAACTTATTATATGTACTATGGAAACTACAAACCTTACTACATGTTTATGAATCAAGTATAGCGTAGCCCATATAGGAGGTTTTAGGGATTACCAAAGTGACGTAATTTTCCTGCATGCACATATCCGTGGCCGTCATTGGTGCGGCCACCTCTATGGAATCTATGTTAAATGTGGTTTTAAATTTTGAGAAAAAAATGGGCTTTTATAGCCAATGTCACATCAACACTTGTTTGTATTCTTTAATATACATTCAAAATTTATCTTACCGATAAACAAAGGTTCCGAAAAACAAACTTTTATTCATTTAAGAGGCAAATTATGAGGCCATGGGAAGTCCAGAAATGTCAAGCAGAACGCTGACATTTTCTTTTGATCAAACTCATAAAACTTTTAATGTGTACAAATTTGGTTAATTAATGCAATTTTATGATAAGTAGAGTGAATCCATCTGCTTGTCTTTTACCCACCCCCCTCTTTTTTTTCTCTCTCTCTCTCTCTCTCTCTCTCTCTCTCTCTCTCTCTCTCTCTCTCTCTCAGAGTCTCTCTCTTTCCAAGTCTCTCTCTCTCTCTCTCTCTCTCTCTCTCTCTCTCTCTCTCTCTCAGACATATCATCTTGGAACCGGTCCAAGTCATTGACAGTCCAAAATGTAGCTTAGATAGATGACTTAGGTATATTTTGTCCGATAAAAATAACTTTAATCCAATGTTCAATGTTTGACTTTCACGGACTTCTAACAGATCTGTCTTCATCACTGTCTGTTGAATAAATGGAGTTCAACCCCCCACGGGCACTGGCAGTCACACGTGCGAGTAATCAGTGATAACTTATCTTCACGGATGGGCATCAGCGGAACTACCGCGAAATCGCGTTAATGTAAATTTATTCCATCGTCACATCCGGGACCTTTCGCGGTAGTGGCATCGTCATGGAATAGCCAAACCAAGGTAGATACTCTCTCTTGGTTTGATTTTTTTGTAAAAGAATGAGCTTACTATGTAAAAATCTGGCAATGCTATTCCATGTCTACAAATATGATTTACCTTGCTAAACATGCCAAAAGTGATTTGAAAAAAGCTTTGCTTTGAGATGAGAACCGTAACCAAATCCAACCAAGAACGGGATTTCTTCAGTTTTATGTCAAAACGAAGAAAGTATGCAGATGGTTTGCCAGTTTTAGCTCAGAAAAAGAGCACTTTACACATGGCATGTACATGACAGCCCTTATTCGTCTTTCGGACGTAAAAAGAATCAAACTGATCATGTGCTATGAAGGAATAAATGCCAAAGTTTTCAAGCGCTGTATCGTCTTCGCCATCGCGGTAGTTGTAACGTCACGCTCTAGTTCCTTCGAGTATACCATATCAGTACATGCAGTGCATGCAGTCTTGGGGAGAAATGCGTGTAATATTGCAGTATCTACTGAAACACCCCAAATTTCCACCAATCCATCTCAAACGCTGCTCCCCGTGTACAAACTAGCACACTTACCTCTGCCCCACCCCAAGTTCTCACCTCCAAGACCCCCACAAGCCTTTAGCTCAGCCTTTTGTGCAGATGCGGTAGTGATGCGCTACAGATGTAAGTATCAGTTCTCGTCCACCGGCCAAACTATACTTTAAGTGTATATCATTTATCTTCATGCATATATGTGTCAGTGCATGAAAGTTCTGGTGAAACTTTAAAAATGCGCAAGCTAATCTAAGTTGTGGCACATGCGATAAGTGACAAAATATCATGTACTGACACATATATACATGTAGATAAGTGATGTACACTTCAAGTATATTTGGGCCAGTGGACGAGACCTGATACTTACATCTGTAGCGCATCTGTGTAAAAAGGCTGAGTTAATGGTTGTGGGGTCTTGGAGGTGAGGACTTTGAGTGGAGCAGGGGTAAATTTGCTAGTTTGTACACGGGGAGCAGCGTTTGAGATGGATTGGTAGTGATTTGGGGTGTTTCAGTAGATACTGCAATATTACATACATTTCTCTCCAAGCCTGCATGCACTGCATGTACTGGCATGGTATACTCAAAGGAACTAGAGCGTGACGTTACAACTACCACGATGGCAAAGGTGATACTACGCCTGAAAACTTTGGCATTTATTCCTTCATAGAACATGATTGGTTCAATTTTTTACGCCGAAAAACGAATAAGGGCTGTTAAATACATGCCATGTGTAAAATGCTCTTGTTCTGAGCTAAAATTGGCAAAACATCTGCATACTTTTTTCGTTTTGACATAAAACTGATGAAATTCCGTTCTGGGTTTGATTTGGTTACGGTTCTCATCTCAAAGCAAAGCTTTTTTCTACATCACATTTGGCCTGTTTAGCAAGGTAAATCATATCTGTAGACATGGAATAGCATTGCCGGATTTTTACATAGTTAGCTCATTCTTTTACAAAAAATCAAAACAAGCAAGGGTACCTACCTTTGTTTGTCTTTTCCGTGGCGATGCCACTACCGCGATAGGTCCCGGATGTGACAAAGGAACAAATTTACATTAACGGAATTTTGAGGTAGTTCCGCTGATGCCCACCCGAGATCTTGGTCAATGTTTTCACAAGCAAGCCTTAGGAATGTGTCGTGTCACTGAAGTACTGGTGGATAGAAGATATCTAAAGATGCCGACGGTTTCAGTATACTGGGTCCGAGGACATAATAAGAACATCACTGTATGTATTACTTGTTCTTCCGTTAATTTTTTTTGTCTTTTCGGTAATTCAATGAAACCAATGCCAATAAATTGAAAAATCTTCTAGCTCAGTATAATTTGATACCAAATATGCTAATATTTCCAAAAAAGAAAAAGCACAGGCTTTTTAAGTGCCTTTTATACGGAATAGATTAATTCCTACACAGCGCTGACATGGGGAAATTTCGTACATACAACACAATACTTACCCATTATAAATGGATTCTCCTTTCTGATTTGATACAGTAAAGCTTGGATGGTTCATTGTATAATTCAAGGGATCATTGGTTATTATGTCGGGAAAATATTGTATTTCTTCTTAAGATCGTTTTTTTTTGTCTGAGCAAACAGCGCAGACCTTGATGAAATGCCACATTAAACTGCATTTCATCTGGGTCTTCACTGTTTACTAAAGACACATTTTGCAGTCCCTATATAGGATAAAATGATGTAACTCCTTTAAACATTTATTCCATTTGGAAGTTCTTTGCCAATAAAATGCAGTTGTTGAGACTTTTCGGTTGAACATTGTCAAAACCGCCCCTACATAAACGAATAATTAACATCCTTGTTAGTTAAATAAATTTATGCTTGTTAAAGAAAATAAATGACGCGCGTGGTGACAACGCAGTATTCATTATCAATAATTCGCCTTTTTAAAACTCTGCAAATGCATGTGGGTCAATTCCTGATATCTTCAATTTAAGTAATGACCGTCTGTCCACAATTAAAGTCTTCGCACTCGTTTTATTCATTTCAAACACAACGTCAAGAATAAATGTTAATTATTAACTGATTAAGTATAATTAGATGTCTTACAGCTCGCATTTGAATAAAAAATATAGCACATTGCAACGAGGGAATTTAAAATCAGTGGGTAAGTATATGAAATACTACTGCTTTCCCCATATCTACATAACACAGTTGACGGCCAGTATATCCCAAATATATTTATAGAACCGGAAGTAATTCACGATAAAAGCTCCTATAAGTAATAAAACATTCAATATAGGTGAGTGTGTTTTTCGTTCATGGAGTTTGTTGGCTAGATGACTTTGGTGGAAGCCTTTGAATAATGTCAACTGCCATGCCAGAGTTACCTTACCCATGTGTTTACAAGGCCAAATGGCGAGTCAATACTTATCTGAGGGAAAGGTTATGTGACCATATAGTGCCACGTGCATAATACATTTCAGGTATAATACTATGCAACTTCAAACCTTACAATACGAGATAGGAGTAAAGGTAGCATGTATAATTAATAAATTATCCTTGGTGAATGAAAATGCTTTTCCACTGACGGAGTTTGCTAGCTGGCTGACCCACTCTACAATAATATTCATGAGCAGCTGTGTAGTATAAAATCAAAGTCATTTTAATTTTAAAATTTACAAGTGTGAGACCTATCCATTTTGTTTGAAAACTTACGTGTGATACCTACCAACTCAAATATCACAACCTTCTATCTTTTTCTAGTGGCACGATCGAATTTCAAGAGAACTATACCTCCCTTGTCTAAAAGTACAGCGTCATAAGGAAGAACACCCTAGTCTGGGTACGCTGCACTAGGTGTTATTTCTGCACTCCACCAAAAACCAAGAAAATAATTGTCAAAAACACCTTCAATCGAGCGCAAAAGGTAAACAAAACGTGTGAGATTACCACTTGTGTATCACGTGATTGCCCCCCTTGTACTAGCAAATTATGTGTTGTGCTTGAATGTATGAGGGTCTTGATGGGGTATAATGATTAGTGAATAATGGCCCTTTTTTATAATGAGTAGTGAACTATGAGCCCAAAAACTAATGAAAAGTGATTAATGAGGGCCTAAAAATAATGAATAATCCTATTTTTTTAATGAATTGAAGAAAAAAATAATGAATAGTGAATGATCAGATTTCTTTGCCATCTTTCTTACTTTTAATGAATAATTGGTCTTATTTTAATGAATAACCCAAAATTTTAATGAGATGAATAATGGGCTAAATTTTTAATGAATAGTGAATACCAGATCCCCCAATCCAGACCCTCATGTATGTATACTTGTCATAATTTGTCAGTCGGTAAGTAGCTATTCATAGCTAATGTTATACTGTTTGTTCCGACTATATATAAAAAAAAATTGTATTGTATTGCATTGTAACAGCCTAAGCGGTATTCTGCTTTCCGTCGGACCCCAATAGAGAGGTTGCAGATGACATCATACACCTTGAGTTATCTTTCTTGCTGGAGACCACCAGCAATGTTTTCTACTCTATCTTAATGTACTTTGAGCGTATTTTTTTCCGTTATCACTCTGTAAGTAGTATATATTGAGCTTTTATAGTCTAGCTGATGGCTAATGCCTGTTCCCTGTTCCAAGATGGCGGCCCCCATGTAAACGATTTCACAACATCCTGTTAGGCCTGAGATATGGTGTCCACGATGACATCCGGTTCCTGTTATTGCACCACATTGCGTCAGACGGTACAACAATAGATCTAAGATGGCCGCCGATTTCACAACATTGCGCGAGATCGAAAAAAACAATTAATATCAGTAGCGCAACTGATCAGTTTTTATGATTTATAAGTATTATATATATGATCATCGTCACAAAAAATCCAGTTTAATGTCATTGCAAAGAATTAAGAATAAAGGCGCATATCAGCTTGCGAATTTTAGCACCTTGATCGTTTGCTACTTAGATAGTATAATACCTATGGTTTCTCTTTTTAATGTAAACCATGTGTTATATTCAGCAGGCTGGTTTGAGTCTTTAATCAGTCCGAAACACCCGAGACGGTTTTCTTGCTACACTGCTGTCATTGTTGTTGAAATACTGTACACCTGAATGAACTTTAACTCATTTTAACCTTGTCTCGGATGTCATGATAATTGATTCAATCAACGAGATTGTATTTTTATCGAAAAGCTTCATGTTTTGACAGTGGGGACTCTGATCAGGCTAAATATTATTATACACTGAAGAACCATTTTAAGCCCCCTTAACCATATTGCACGCTAGCAGAGCGGATTACAATAGTATTTTACTATAAAAGAAAGAAAGAGGGGCAAAAATTTGTCTTGTTTGTCTATATACAGTGACTGATACTTTTCCTTTCATCAGCATATCAATTACACAGGGTAGATACCATTGCACTATGGTTTATGACTCTTTCAACAATATTTGAGTTGTATTGGGGTGGTGATGCATGTGTATATTTGGCAGATTATGTTGGTCAGACTGCATTTTAGTGAAAGTTTTTGTACAAACTCTTACGAGCCTTCGCTGCTCGCTGACACAAAGTATGGATGTAGATAAAGACTCGGTCAAAAAGTCAGACCTATAGCCCCACTAGATAGCTTCGTGTAGCATGACTATACGGATACGCGATAAGTACCGTGGTTCTTTCATGATCAGGTCCCAGAAATGCTAAGGCGAGCCTGCGCAAATGCGCTATCGCCCTCAGACCCTTCCCTGCTGGCATACACAAAAAATGTATGTAGATAAAGACTAGTCAGAAAACTAGTCCCCACTAGATAGCTGCGCATACACGTTTTTGTTATCGGGTTTGAAATACTGCCAACTATTGTATTGAAAGTTTATTTATATCGTTGTGCAATATTTCAATTGAAAAAAAAAATGTCTTGTGTCAATAATAGGGCTCTCAAGTAACATGATATGGCTGTTTTGTTACTAAATATAGAATGACTCATCAAAATGGCCGCCAAAAGACAAAAGATCTAAGCATGACGTAGGATATCCGGTTTTTACAAATATAAAGCAAATGAAAACGCTTTCATACTAATTTCAGTAACGTAACTGTAAAGACTACGAAAAATTATCCGCTTTATTATGGATAGAAAGGGTAGCTGTGCCACACTTCTTAGACTGCCGCTCGCGCAGAATAATAAAAGAAAAATAGCAGACGTTGATGAAAACGCCAGCGATGGATACGACCAGCCTGGTCGTCTTGTGATAGACACTAGTAACAACTGTTCGGAGAACATGCCTGCTAATGACTGGTCAGAACACTGGATGAAAACTGTTAGTGGCCGAAAAGGAGACCAACAAGAACAATTGTGCCAAATAGATCTCGGGAATCAGTGTTATGTTGTTGGTAAATTGTTTAAGGGGCAAATGTTCATACATGTAAGAAGGTATGACAGAAGAGACGATGGGACATTATTTCCAACTAAAAAGGGGATCGCTTTAAATCTTGAAAAGTGGAAGAAACTTCAATATTGTTTCTTAGAAAATGTTGACAGTGCTGTTGGCCAATACCAGGATTCTAAACCGGTGGACTTGTTTATACACTTGGGTGGAAATTATCACGTTTCTGTGAAAAGTGGATATCCCCTGGTAAACATCAGACGCTGGTTTGTTCCAGAGGGCCAGGAGACACTAACCCCAACGAAAGCTGGCATAGCCCTAACGTTTCTACAGTGGGAGAAACTAAAGTCGGCTATGCTGTTAGTAGAAGAACTTTTGAACGGTGAACTGGACAATGTAAATTTCTGTGAGGAATCTCATCAGAATCAAATAGGGGCTCTGGCATGTTCAAACTGCAACCCCAATGACTTTATGAACCATTGAGAAAGAGTGACAATATATCAGCATTTACAAACATATGTCTGTTTTTCATATGTTTTAACCCATATAAGCATTGCGTCCTTTTGGCGGACATAGACAAACAGTGCAGACTCAAATCAGACACTACAGAAAGTGGCGTCTGATCAGGGTCTCATATGGTTGCTTTCAGAAGGTTCTATTAATATTTGGATAAAATTAAAACTACCTACTGGAAAACCCATAAAATGAAAATGGACTAGTCCAAAAATGTGAAGAGTATGAAATTCTATTTTGGCTTAAATGAGTTAGAATGATGATCAATTTAACCTGTATTTTATTGTCGTATATATGCTTACAAAAGTTACATGTAAATTGTATATATGCAAAATTGAAATAATGATATCTTATATTTTTGTTGATATCTTATTTAGCTTGCAATAATGTAACAAGAACACGAACTCTCGAAAAGAAAATACGAATATGCGCGTTTTAATTAGTTATGACACTCACGATTTTAATGCGCAGTAAGATTCTTTTCGATATATCATGTTTTTGTTACAAAATATCCCCCACCCCCAAGAAATCGCTGGTCTGGCCATCACACATCACAAAATCATACTGATTATTTAACACAACAAAAACACCTTGAATAGCTTAACTCTTGGTATCAGATTGGGAACATGTATATCGGAAATAATGATGAGAGGTCATAGAATGCATTCAGACCATCTCGATCTTTTAGTCAAATATTATGCATACATCACTTTCCCAATGTAACTGAAAAAAACTGTTGAAATGGTCATAAAACCACATTGAAAGAAAAAAGTCACTGCATACTGTTGAAATGGTCATAAAACCACATTGAAAGAAAAAAAGTCACTGCATACTGTTGAAAGGGCCATTAACATAAGAATGAAGTCCAGAAGATCCATAACTCTGGCCTGTAAATTTATTCAGTTATTCTCATTGGAACATTAGTAAATGGAATTTCATGTTGTGCGCTCTATAAGTTAAAAATCGTTAAAGCCATTTGAAAAAAACTTTGTATACTTGTAAACCACGATGAGACCATGTGTCATGCATAAGAAACATATCTCTGGCTTATATATTTTAGATTTATACCTCTTTGATTAATTTAATACAATTCTATGTCTACACAGAAGATATTTGATGAAATCTGATAATTTGTAAAGAATTATGAGAAGACATGTCATGCAAAAGAATTATAACTCTGACTTGTATCTTTTTTCGAGTTATTTTCCTTTGATCAGTTTAAACGCAATTTCGCGTCTTGTCTATAATTTGAAAATCGTTCAACGATACTTTGGTGAAACTCAATACATTTTATAGGCGCGTGAGTCAACTGGTCATGCACAAGATCTATAACCCTGGTTTGTACATTTTGGGTTATGTCCCATTGATCATTTTAATTGCAATTCAATGTCCTCTCTAAAATTTGAAAACAGTTGCTGTGCAGATATGTTGATGAAACTTCATCCATATTGGAAGCATTATGTGATGATATATGATGTAGAAGAACTATTACTCTGCCTAAGATATTTCTATCCTTCCAACAACAAAATGGAGAAACATCTTATTTTCTTAATTTAGAGGAAAAAAGCAAGTTCTAATTTCACTTACATCTGGTATATACCTCATGTTCTGTTTTTAACGGCCATCTCAAGAGCATTACATTTTTATGAGGGAATCTGGCTGCAATATATTGTTTTAGGTTCTTTTAAACGTATTTTGATTACCTTTTCAGCCCTCTCAACAGTGTTTTAGTTGAATGGCACTAGTACTGGGCACGTTCATGTTATGATTAGAGGTGGTGGAGGCTATGCTGTAGTGCTTACAGCCAAAAATCACTATTTTTTGTCCTTGAGCAAGACATTTATCGGCTACATAATACTTATTCAACCCAGGAAGACAAGAAACCGTCCAGACATGACTGAAAAATTGTTAAATAGGACATAAATAAACAGAAAAACGAACATATAATACATATCAAGATTTTTATCAGAACTAAAATATTATTTTTCCAGAATGAAAAATACTTCTTTAAAAAGCGAAATTAGTTACTTTACATATGAAAGTTATTTTCTTCAAAAATAAAATACTTTTTATTTTGACAATGAAAAACAACAAAATCGTTTTGTTTGAAACGAACTGCCATATGATAAAAAACATGCAAAATTAAATTGCATGCAAAGAGTTAACCCTTTAAGCCAAGACTGTTTAAGTATTTTACACCAGGGAAAGGGGTAAATACTGTAAAGCTTCTGCACTGGCTGGAGTGGACAGCGCACAGACATGGAACAGGCTGCTTCTAGTAGGTGCGCTTGAATATTAACGCAATATGTTTGTTTATCTTCGAAAAAGCTATCATTTGCCAAGTTGGGCACATGATATATGGTAAGTGTGATTACAGAATGGCTATAAAGGTTGTTTTCCCATTATGCAGCTCTTTCTTTACACTTCTTTTGTATAATTTAGATCAAGTTGAGACATGTTTTGCTAAATATACCGATTACAACACTTTCTCACCTATAAAAGTAATATATTTTTTAAATACTTGAATCCAAAGCAAACGAATTTTCTTTCTATACAGGTAAATCTTTGGTACCCTGTTCTCTAACGTCGCACAGGTATTATCATAAAAGATGGGGTATCAAAGTCAAAGAAACAGTTTCGCTTTCCCCTATTGAATATAACATTTAACAGAAAAAATAGTTTTTTTTCTTGGATCAGACAGCTTTAGAATGTGTAAAATAGATTTGCCTGCGAAATTTTGTTAATTTTATACAATAAACGTGTTGCTTGAACTCTTAGCGTCGCCTGCTGATAATGTTTGCAAACAGTTTGGATCCAGATCAGACTGAACAGAATGTCAAGCCTGATCTAGACCCAAACTGTTTGACACTTGAAAAAACATCAGCAGAAGACAAAAAGGCTTGAAACATTTCCTAGGGGCAATCGTTTAAGTGGGGGAATCCCAATATTCTAAAAATAAAACATTTGTAAAAAGAGAATTTTCATTTGTGAAAAATTAATTTTCATTTGTAAAAAAAGTATTTTCGTTTGTAAAAAAGTATTTTTATTTGTAAAAAAAGAAGTTTTATTTGTGAAAAACTAATTTTTATTTGTAAAAAAAAGTATTTTCGTTTGTAAAAAAAAGTATTTTCATTTGTGAAAAAGCTATTTCAAGCATATCCGGAGTATATCTCCTATATTATATGTATTATATTAAATGGATACCACAAGATGAAATGGATTGGTTTGACCATAGTTCTTCTGCACATATAATGGTTATAATATGGATGAGGTTTAGCCAAACAATCTGCTACAGTGTTTCAACATTTATAACATAACTGCACATTTTATGACCAGAGGTGGTGGTGGCTATGCTCTGGTGCTTATAACCCTTTTAAAATGATTTTTTTAGTAGTAGATGGGGTAGAAGCTCGATTCTGTCCTATAACTATGGTCAAACCAATCCATTTCATCTTGTGGTATCCATTTAATATAATACATATAATATAGGAGATATACTCCGGATATGCTTGAAATAGCTTTTTCACAAATGAAAATACTTTTTTTTACAAACGAAAACACTGTAGCAGATTGTTTGGCTAAACCTCATCCATATTATAACCATTATATGTGCAGAAGAACTATGGTCAAACCAATCCATTTCATCTTGTGGTATCCATTTAATATAATACATATAATATAGGAGATATACTCCGGATATGCTTGAAATAGCTTTTTCACAAATGAAAATACTTTTTTTTACAAACGAAAATACTTTTTTTACAAATAAAAATTAGTTTTTCACAAATAAAAATTCTTTTTTTACAAATAAAAATACTTTTTTACAAATGAAAATACTTTTTTTACAAATGAAAATTAATTTTTCACAAATGAAATTTCTCTTTTTACAAATGTTTTATTTTTAGAATATTGGGATTCCCCCACTTAAACGATTGCCCCTAGGAAATGTTTCAAGCCTTTTTGTCTTCTGCTGATGTTTTTTCAAGTGTCAAACAGTTCGGGTCTAGATCAGGCTTGACATTCTGTTCAGTCTGATCTGGATCCAAACTGTTTGCAAACATTATCAGCAGGCGACGCTAAGAGTTCAAGCAACACGTTTATTGTATAAAATTAACAAAATTTCGCAGGCAAATCTATTTTACACATTCTAAAGCTGTCTGATCCAAGAAAAAAAACTATTTTTTCTGTTAAATGTTATATTCAATAGGGGAAAGCGAAACTGTTTCTTTGACTTTGATACCCCATCTTTTATGATAATACCTGTGCGACGTTAGAGAACAGGGTACCAAAGATTTACCTGTATAGAAAGAAAATTCGTTTGCTTTGGATTCAAGTATTTAAAAAATATATTACTTTTATAGGTGAGAAAGTGTTGTAATCGGTATATTTAGCAAAACATGTCTCAACTTGATCTAAATTATACAAAAGAAGTGTAAAGAAAGAGCTGCATAATGGGAAAACAACCTTTATAGCCATTCTGTAATCACACTTACCATATATCATGTGCCCAACTTGGCAAATGATAGCTTTTTCGAAGATAAACAAACATATTGCGTTAATATTCAAGCGCACCTACTAGAAGCAGCCTGTTCCATGTCTGTGCGCTGTCCACTCCAGCCAGTGCAGAAGCTTTACAGTATTTACCCCTTTCCCTGGTGTAAAATACTTAAACAGTCTTGGCTTAAAGGGTTAACTCTTTGCATGCAATTTAATTTTGCATATTTTTTATCATATGGCAGTTCGTTTCAAACAAAACGATTTTGTTGTTTTTCATTGTCAAAATAAAAGTATTTTATTTTTGAAGAAAATAACTTTCATATGTAAAGTAACTAATTTCGCTTTTTAAAGAAGTATTTTTCATTCTGGAAAAATAATATTTTTGTTTTGATAAAAATCTTGATATGTATTATATGTTCGTTTTTCTGTTTATTTACGTCCTATTTAACAATTTTTCAGTCATGTCTGGACGGTTTCTTGTCTTCCTGGGTTGAATAAGTATTATGTAGCCGATAAATGTCTTGCTCAAGGACAAAAAATAGTGATTTTTGGCTGTAAGCACTACAGCATAGCCTCCACCACCTCTAATCATAACATGAACGTGCCCAGTACTAGTGCCATTCAACTAAAACACTGTTGAGAGGGCTGAAAAGGTAATCAATATATGTTTAAAAGAACCTAAAACAATATATTGCAGCCAGATTCCCTCATAAAAATGTAATGCTCTTGAGATGGCCTTTAAAAACAGAACATGAGGTATATACCAGATGTAAGTGAAATTAGAACTTGCTTTTTTCCTCCAAATTAAGAAAATAAGATGTTTCTCCATTTTGTTGTTGGAAGGATAGAAATATCTTAGGCAGAGTAATAGTTCTTCTACATCATATATCATCACATAATACTTCCAATATGGATGAAGTTTCATCAACATATCTGCACAGCAACTGTTTTCAAATTTTAGAGAGGACATTGAATTGCAATTAAAATGATCAATGGGACATAACCCAAAATGTACAAACCAGGGTTATAGATCTTGTGCATGACCAGTTGACTCACGCGCCTATAAAATGTATTGAGTTTCACCAAAGTATCGTTGAACGATTTTCAAATTATAGACAAGACGCGAAATTGCGTTTAAACTGATCAAAGGAAAATAACTCGAAAAAAGATACAAGTCAGAGTTATAATTCTTTTGCATGACATGTCTTCTCATAATTCGTTACAAATTATCAGATTTCATCAAATATCTTCTGTGTAGACATAGAATTGTATTAAAATAATCAAAGGGGTATAAATCTAAAATATATAAGCCAGAGATATGTTTCTTATGCATGACACATGGTCTCATTGTGGTTTACAAGTATACAAAGTTTTTTTTCAAATGGCTTTAACGATTTTTAACTTATAGAGCGCACAACATGAAATTCCATTTACTAATGTTCCAATGAGAATAACTGAATAAATTTACAGGCCAGAGTTATGGATCTTCTGGACTTCATTCTTATGTTAATGGCCCTTTCAACAGTATGCAGTGACTTTTTTTCTTTCAATGTGGTTTTATGACCATTTCAACAGTATGCAGTGACTTTTTTCTTTCAATGTGGTTTTATGACCATTTCAACAGTTTTTTTCAGTTACATTGGGAAAGTGATGTATGCATAATATTTGACTAAAAGATTGAGATGGTCTGAATGCATTCTATGACCTCTCATAATTATTTCCGATATACATGTTCCCAATCTGATACCAAGAGTTAAGCTATTCAAGGTGTTTTTGTTGTGTTAAATAATCAGTATGATTTTGTGATGTGTGATGGCCAGACCAGCGATTTCTTGGGGGTGGGGGATATTTTGTAACAAAAACATGATATATCGAAAAGAATCTTACTGCGCATTAAAATCGTGAGTGTCATAACTAATTAAAACGCGCATATTCGTATTTTCTTTTCGAGAGTTCGTGTTCTTGTTACATTATTGCAAGCTAAATAAGATATCAACAAAAATATAAGATATCATTATTTCAATTTTGCATATATACAATTTACATGTAACTTTTGTAAGCATATATACGACAATAAAATACAGGTTAAATTGATCATCATTCTAACTCATTTAAGCCAAAATAGAATTTCATACTCTTCACATTTTTGGACTAGTCCATTTTCATTTTATGGGTTTTCCAGTAGGTAGTTTTAATTTTATCCAAATATTAATAGAACCTTCTGAAAGCAACCATATGAGACCCTGATCAGACGCCACTTTCTGTAGTGTCTGATTTGAGTCTGCACTGTTTGTCTATGTCCGCCAAAAGGACGCAATGCTTATATGGGTTAAAACATATGAAAAACAGACATATGTTTGTAAATGCTGATATATTGTCACTCTTTCTCAATGGTTCATAAAGTCATTGGGGTTGCAGTTTGAACATGCCAGAGCTCCTATTTGATTCTGATGAGATTCCTCACAGAAATTTACATTGTCCAGTTCACCGTTCAAAAGTTCTTCTACTAACAGCATAGCCGATTTTAGTTTCTCCCACTGTAGAAACGTTAGGGCTATGCCAGCTTTCGTTGGGGTTAGTGTCTCCTGGCCCTCTGGAACAAACCAGCGTCTGATGTTTACCAGGGGATATCCACTTTTCACAGAAACGTGATAATTTCCACCCAAGTGTATAAACAAGTCCACCGGTTTAGAATCCTGGTATTGGCCAACAGCACTGTCAACATTTTCTAAGAAACAATATTGAAGTTTCTTCCACTTTTCAAGATTTAAAGCGATCCCCTTTTTAGTTGGAAATAATGTCCCATCGTCTCTTCTGTCATACCTTCTTACATGTATGAACATTTGCCCCTTAAACAATTTACCAACAACATAACACTGATTCCCGAGATCTATTTGGCACAATTGTTCTTGTTGGTCTCCTTTTCGGCCACTAACAGTTTTCATCCAGTGTTCTGACCAGTCATTAGCAGGCATGTTCTCCGAACAGTTGTTACTAGTGTCTATCACAAGATGACCAGGCTGGTCGTATTCATCGCTGGCGTTTTCATCAACGTCTGCTATTTTTCTTTTATTATTCTGCGCAAGCGGCAGTCTAAGAAGTGTGGCACAGCTACCTTTTCTATCCATAATAAAGCGGATAATTTTTCGTAGTCTTTACAGTTACGTTACTGAAATTAGTATGAAAGCGTTTTCATTTGCTTTATATTTGTAAAAAACCGGATATCCTACGTCATGCTTAGATCTTTTGTCTTTTGGCGGCCATTTTGATGAGTCATTCTATATTTAGTAACAAAACAGCCATATCATGTTACTTGAGAGCCCTATTATTGACACAAGACAATTTTTTTTCAATTGAAATATTGCACAACGATATAAATAAACTTTCAATACAATAGTTGGCAGTATTTCAAACCCGATAACAAAAACGTGTATGCGCAGCTATCTAGTGGGGACTAGCTTTCTGACTAGTCTTTATCTACATACATTTTTTGTGTATGCCAGCAGCGAAGGGTCTGAGGGCGATAGCGCATTTGCGTAGGCTCGCCTTAGCATTTCTGGGACCAGATCATGAAAGAACCACGGTACTTATCGCATATCCGTATAGTCATGCTACACGAAGCTATCTAGTGGGGCTATAGGTCTGACTTTTTGACCGAGTCTTTATCTACATCCATACTTTGTGTCAGCGAGCAGCGAAGGCTCGTAAGAGTTTGTACAAAAACTTTCACTAAAATGCAGTCTGACCAACATAATCTGCCAAATATACACATGCATCACCACCCCAATACAACTCAAATATTGTTGAAAGAGTCATAAACCATAGTGCAATGGTATCTACCCTGTGTAATTGATATGCTGATGAAAGGAAAAGTTTCAGTCACTGTATATAGACAAACAAGACAAATTTTTGCCCCTCTTTCTTTCTTTTATAGTAAAATACTCTTGTAACCCGCTCTGCTAGCGTGCAATATGGTTAAGGGGGCTTAAAATGGTTCTTTAGTGTATAATAATATTTAGCCTGATCAGAGTCCCCACTGTCAAAACATGAAGCTTTTCGATAAAAATACAATCTCGTTGATTGCATCAATTATCATGACATCCGGGACAAGGTTAAAATGAGTTAAAGTTCATTCAGGTGTACAGTATTTCAACAACAATGACAGCAGTGTAGCAAGAAAACCGTCTCGGGTGTTTCGGACTGATTAAAGACTCAAACCAGCCTGCTGAATATAACACATGGTTTACATTAAAAAGAGAAACCATAGGTATTATACTATCTAAGTAGCAAACGATCAAGGTGCTAAAATTCGCAAGCTGATATGCGCCTTTATTCTTAATTCTTTGCAATGACATTAAACTGGATTTTTTGTGACGATGATCATATATATAATACTTATAAATCATAAAATCTGATCAGTTGCGCTACTGATATTAATTGTTTTTTTCGATCTCGCGCAATGTTGTGAAATCGGCGGCCATCTTAGATCTATTGTTTTACCGTCTGACGCAATGTGGTGCAATAACAGGAACCGGATGTCATCGTGGACACCATATCTCAGGCCTAACAGGATGTTGTGAATTCGTTTACATGGGGGCCGCCATCTTAGAACAGGGAACAGGCATTAGCCATCAGCTAGACTATAAAAGCTCAATATATACTACTTCTGTAAACTAAGATGAAACCTTAATTATTCAATTTCTAAGAGCCTCACAATTAAACATGTTGTAGTTCCAAATCTCAGACCCTTTTGATCACTGCGTAATCATCTCGTAAAAATGATTAAAATTGTGTACAAAACCTAGGTTATTGTCTCCAATATGGTGGATCAAGGGAGAATAATCCTACAAAACTTTGGCTTATGCAACCTCTCTATATTCCTGAAGGACCAGACAAGTATTAGCTTTTCAAAAAAGCTGGCGGTCGTTTAGCCCTATCACTGTATGTATTATTGCACAATGCCAGTGCCGGACTGGGGGTGAGGCTGGGGGCACGTGCCCCTACCCCCCACAAAGAGGCCGCGATGAGTGTTCTAAACAATTCTTGCGCATTTATATGTACGGTAATGGTTTGGTGGTGTTTGGGGTGTTTTAGGGTGGTTTGGGGTATTTCGAGGCCGTAGGTTTCCAAAAAAGAAATTTAGCGCATTACATGTACGGTGATGGTTTGGTGGTGTTTGGGGTGTTTTGGGGTGGTTTGGGGTGTTTTGTGTAGGTTTGGGTATTTCGAGGCCGTAGGTTTCCAAAAAAAGAAATTTAGCGCATTATATGTACGGTGATGCTTTGGTGGGGTTTGGGGTGGTTTTGGGTGGTTATGGGTGTTTCAATGGACCGCACGACGGCTATGTTAACAGATCAAATTCGAAAACGAGTTTGCCTACAAATTCACGGACAGTTCTGCCTCGCGCTGTAGGTTAACCCACGATATTTGGTACCCCGCTCGTTGTTCGGCAGCCCATAAAAACTAGCCTGAGCACGGCATAAAGGTTCGGTCAAAACCTGAATTTGATGTATTTTTAGCACAAAGTTTATATATACGGCCGGCCACGGCCGACCGTAAATATGAAACACGAAAAAGCATTACATGTATAAAGGCGTTGCTACATGTTATTCAAATCAGTGGCGGATTTAGGGGGGTGCTTTGGGTGCTTCAGCACCCCCAGCTGAACCCATGGTAAAAATATCTTAACCTACCTTTTTCTTCTCAATGTACGGTAGGTACCTTTCTCGCGTGTTCTGTAAATCCGGTTTTAAAGTCAGCACCCTAGAGATTGAAACGGCTGTTAATTGTCACACCTAATCATAAAATTATGTTTTCCCAATCAGTGGAGAGCAAATCAGCTGACCGACTGCGTAACCAGGCAACCTGAGTTAGCCTACCTCTAAATTTGGATAGCCTTAATATCTTCAAGTCAGTGCGAAGCATGTCGAACTTTAACGGACATCTGCTTTTCTAAGCTGACCGTTTGTCGTGTTCGTATCTTAATCCGACAGGAGGCACCAATTTCACATTACCTGTATTAATTTTATCTCTAAGCGGACGACGGAGTAACCATAGCTACGAGCGTTTTATCCACTAGACTGGTTTTCACAGTTTATTGAAATTATTTAGACTACATTAGAATAGTATGCCAATTAAGGGTTTCTGTTCGTGCGGATGGAATACTGACCAGAATGTGCTTCAGCGGCGTATGCTGAACTTTAAAATGAAACAAACGTCAATTTTATTAATGTAATTTTAATGCATTTAATAATAAATTTGATTAACGTCGTAAGAAAAAAAAATTTTTTCTTGCATGCTATTAACCCTTAGTGCTCCAATCGCAACAACAGTCGTCTGCTTTCTCGACTGCTGAAATGTTTAAGAACCTTTTTGGCAAACAGTGTGGACCCAGATCAGACTGCTTCTGTTCTGGGTCCATGCTGTTTGCTTCCATACTTAATTCGTCAGTAATGTTAGGCAATTATTCGCAGCAGACGACTTCAGCAGACGACATTTTTAAATGCATTTTAAGGGTTAACAGACGTGTAGATAAGTTTGCACCACGAGTGCAGTCTGATCATCGATCAGGATATTCAATTTAATTAAGTTTTAGATGAACCTTGTGTGCGTGAACAGTGAAGACCCTGATTAAACGCTGAATTCTATAGCCTCTTGTTTGTTTGATTTGATTCTTTACGTCCCATCAACAATCTTTCAGTTATATAGGGACGAGTCTTCCTGGGTTGAACCAGTACTAAGCTAGGATAAATGATTCTATAGCCTCTGATCTGGGTCTGTGCTGTTCACCATTATCCCACAAAAGGGACGCTAAACCTGTTCAAATTAGTCAAAGATATGTTTCTCGTGACGTAGTAACTTATAAAAAAAATATCTACAATAGACCATGGTTAAACGCTGCATTCTGTGGCCTCTTATCCGGGTCTGGATATCTGGTGGTATTACTGAAAGTTTGCTTCTTAAACATTTATTTTTAGATAGAAATCAGTTTGTGCATGTCATTCACCATCTTGTATTAATTAACGCTGGTCAACAGCTTACAATCGACTGCATCGGCTGATCTCAGACCGCGCATGGCGTACATTATGACACGTTTCAGCGACCTGATTTAACATGTACCATACCATGATATAGGACCCTTACCACCAATGCTTATGACAGTCTTACATAAGATAAGTATATTTATTTGGATGTCGTCTGCTTATTTCGTATGTACTCAAATGACTGCTTCTTAGGGAGTTGTCTGATCAGGACCCACACTGTATGCAATATGGGCCACCGGACTAACTTATCACGGGTGAGCCCAGACCAGACCGCACCTAAGGGGGCAATCTGATCTTGGTCCCTAATATCCTTAATAAAGGACACCAGACTTATTTTATCATAGAAGCAAACAAAATGAACCCGGATCAGACTGCTCCTTGTTCGCAATATAATCAACTAGCGTAAAAAGTGCAACGCCAATTTTACAGATGCGAGGCGTCAAATATAGCGATTCCTTTGACACGCATTTGTAGCGCAATTAAAGATTTCGTTCATTTTGAGGTAAACACAGACTATGAAAAACAGTGAAGACCCAGAGAAAATACTACACAAGTGGCATTTCATCAGGATCAACACTGTATTCTACGATTAACTCGATCTTCAGAGTAAGAAATATAATATTTTTATGACATCCCTCAATATAAGAAATGGACCGTCCGGACTGATTAAAACTTTATGGACCATTCAATGGATCTTAAAAGGTTAAAATCCAACGTTCACATGCTTTATTTATGCTTGTACAAGCTGGTACTGATCGCGCACGCGAAAATGCCCCTCATAAACGCCCATGTTAACGTAAGTGACGTATTCAACGAAGTACTTTGACAGTGAAATCCCAGATGAAATGCCGCATAAGCGGCATTTTATCAGAGTCTGCTCTGTTTTTATGACAATATCGATCTTCAGAGAAAGAGGTATATTATAAACTGTAATCCCTCAAGAAATTCAATGGGCCATCCTGACTTTACTGTATGGAATTTTGAATTATTTTTAGTAGTTAAAAGCGGTTAAAGATCCAACGTCTACAGGTTTAGTTAATATTTGTAGATATATGTTGTTGCGCTGGCAAATGCCCCTGAAATATAAAATGCTCATGTTGGAACTTATCGCACATGCTATGATGCCCCCGATGAACACCCATGCTAGCGTAACCAAAGCCAGATATTCAATGCAAAGCTGTAAAAAAAACCCAGATTGAACACTCCAGTGAAAACCGTGTAGATCCAAATCAATCAAACTCATTAAGCGAAAATATGTTAATACATGTACCATACGAGAGCATTAGCCTGCACACGCAGCATTGGTATTATTTTAAAATTAATTAGGGTTTTATTTAATTATACTTTTTTCAAAAAAATATATTCAGATACGCCATCTGTTTGGATTCATTGAAATTCCGTATTTTGTCGCGCCTGATCTGGGTCCATTTGTTTTGGAAAAATTATCACCAGAAGACACATGCATGCAATAAAAATCCCCTCACGCAGCCACACTGTATGGGGTCCTCTGTTAATCTTTGTTTATTGGTAATACACAATGTATGCCGTACTTTCATAATTTATAAGAAATAGAAATACAGGTAATTACCGATTTTAGCCGGATGGATTTTCCAACTCTTATCAGTTATACCAGTCCATTTTTGAACCAAGGGTTGCATGGTGGTATATATATTTATATATATATATATATATATATATATATATATATATATATATATATATATATATATATATATATATATATATATATATATATATATATATATATATATATATATATATATATATATATATATTTTATTCAGATTTTAATAGAACATTTTATAAGAAACCACGGAGACCCTGATCAGAGGCCACGTTCTGTCGCGTCTGATCTGGGTCTGCAATGTTTGTTTTTTCTATGTCCCTCAACAAGAACAAGTAATGCATACAATCGGTTCCTTTTTTAAATAGGCATTTGAAACAATATTTCAAAATCTTTTCATGTTTTCGCCTTTCATTTCAGAAATACCAACACAGTGTCAAAATTTCTCTCAAACAGTATGAATCCAGTTCAGTTCGACGCTTTTTCGGGCCTGATCTGGATCCAAACTATTTGTACCAAAATAAATGCCACTAGCAAGTGAAGAATCATAACCAATTTAGGTCAATAGAATTTCCCACTCTTGGCATTAGGGCAAGTCCATTTTGTATTAAGTTGTGTGGTATTTTTCATTTTTATTTAAATTTTAATAGAATATTCTTTATGCAAACAGTGCATACCCTGATCAAATGCAACTTTATAGAATAGATAAATAAATAAATCAGGACTTTAGCATTTAAGAGTGCGTACCAAAAAATTAATTTTCTTATTTCTCAACCAGAACATATGTTGTGGGTACTCAAAAGAACCGTCTCACTGAGACTGTTCTTTTGAGCACCCAAAGCATATGTTAAAACTGATTGGTAAGATAATATTTACAATTTTACGCTAATTTTTTTGTTTATTTAAACCTATGTAAATAAATAAATATATAAATAAATAAATAAATAAATAAATAAATAAATAAATAAATAAATAAATAAGCTTAACTTTAAAAAAGCTAAGTTATAGACACGCGATTACTATAGTGTGTGCGTGGTCAATACCTGTTGTTACCTTGGATACAGTTGCTAAAGATAGATTATACCTCCGTAATCGGTGGGAAGCTTGTGAAAAAGTAGTAGGTGTTGTACCAGGAAAAATTCAAAAGGCTACATCAAATTTTATTTTAATTGTATGAAAAATATACCAATTTGTTCGCAATTGATCTGAGCATAGTGTCCCGTTTGCACAGAGAAAATATATTGAATACTTTAATAACTATGACAGAATATCTACCAATGAGCAGATCTAAAAAAGCCTGTTTTACTATATAATTTAATCATTCTTAGGGTTCTATCAAAAACCATCAAAAAGGACGAAGAGTTTGCAGAGGGAAATTCATAAAAATTATATCAGAATAATCGTGAGATATTTAGGTAAAACATTTGTTTGCACAGGAATTCTGCTTTTATAATTTCAAAAGATATAGTATAAAAACTAACACCTTCCATTATAATTCCCTATTACCGCTTCAGCGCATCGCAGATACCTGGATGTCCGTTAATGTCCCGTATGTGAGAATTTCTAAACAGTGACCTATTCTAGAAACAACTGATACATTTTGTATAAATTTGAAAACAAGTCTTGATAACTGGCGAAATGCTTTCCTCAAATTATGCGTTCATTATTGAAAATGATATTCCTGCAAACTGCTGAAAGGGCGGTTATGTATTTGGAGTTTGACAATTTTTCATAATGTAATGTATATTTTCATGCGTCATGGCCACTGACACGCCGCGCGCGACCTGATAGAATACCCGTCGTCTAGCGGTTTTGAAATTGTCGGTCTCTTTGATCATGAATCACCACTGCACTGGTGGTACCACCACTGGAAACATTAGCAAACAGTCTGGACTCATATCAGGCCCTGAAATTTTGATAAGGTTTCAAACTGCTTGAAATTATGACGTAAACATGAACTCGGACCCAGTCCGAGACATGAAAGATATTTTTAAAAGAAATATAAAGGTCTGCAGATAACATCAGTTAGCATGCAGAATTGATACACAAGCATGTTGACATAAATACTGGGGTTGCGACCAGGTAAGGTACAATCCAGTTTGCTCAGCTACAGAGATCAGCTGTGGTATAGAAATTTTGCCTGAGGTAGGGTTATCTGTTACAATTTCAACAGACAAATACGCTGGTTTTGAAATCATCGCAGTCTGATCTGTGCCTTTGTTGTTCGCTAGCAGCCAAATCAAGTTTTCTTGCAGCTATCTCCCATAATATGATTTTTTTCAAAGGATTTATTTTTAAAATCAGACGATAGAAATAGCGTTTTCCCCAACGGCATTTGTCTTTTAAAACTTGCCGCAGATATTTGCCTCACTGCTCTTTCCAAGATCTGTTATTAGTCTTGCTGGGGTCTTCATGATGCGCTGACATACGCAGATGCGTGTTCTGATTTGGGTCATCCATGCGAGAGCCTTCATTGGGCAACCTTGCATGGGATAAGACGTTTAAAAAACAAACAACAAATTGACCTAGCACACGAGATTTTGAAATATCGGGCGTACGTGGCACTGCAGCAAAATCAGGTTTCCTTGCCACAATCACCCATAAAGTGAAATTTTCAAAGGGTACAGTTTTAAAATCGGAGGGTTTGATTAGTCATAAGCACTTTTTGACGTTTTTTCTCCAACAACATGTTTCTTTTTAAAAATCGCCGCGCACATTTGCCGTGGTGCTCTTTTTTATGACCTGCTGCAGTCTTGCTGGAGTCTTCATTTTTTTCCGGACAAACACGGATGTGCACTCTGATTTGGGCAATCAAAGTTTCAGCCATTTGGGCGACATTGCGTGCAATAAGACGCTTTAAAAGTGAACTAGCACATAAGATTTTGACACTATATATCAGCGATGCCAGTCTTGCATATCGTGCGTGCATGCGTGCGTGTGTGTGTCAACTCTGTGGGATGTGGGCGTGACAAGCGATCAGGTTGTCACGAGTTCGCTCTTCTCATCCAGCACCATTCTAATGTTAAAATTGGTCACATTCATTCCCATTCCTGCTTATTGAAAGAAGGACAGTTGTCAGTCACTGGCAAAACCCCACTCCAGGCCCTTTTGTATCCATTAGACGGGATCAGTTAGGAATTATTTCACTACCGTCCCCTCCAATCAACTGGGAAATAATCTAAATGCGGACCCAGTTGAGTAACAATATTGTTAGCTCACATGACCACGAAAACTAGTGTGAGGTTTTAGTGTACCAATGGTCCAACGTTCGTCACGGCATCTTCCGTTCACATTTTCAAAGAAGTATATCAGCGGACTAATTTTAGTCAAATTACACATAAACATGGTATGGAAGGGGAAAGGTTGCATGTGGTTTTTGGGCTGACTGGCATATGTATAGACTTATAATGGGAACAAGAAAAACTATAACATGAAATATCATGTTATACCGGGGCGTTTTAAGTGGCTCATTAACGTTTCACCCAGTTTAGAGGGCATTAGATATCCACGTAGTGTATATGTATTGTCTTTTGTTTGTTATTTCTTGTTGTTGTTGTTGTTTTTGTATTCACTTGAGAAGCAATTTGGATGGTTTCTAACACATATAAGTAGGCTACATATTTAGATTTTTTTCTTGATTTAAGAATAGATTGATCCTTGAAGTTGCTGCAAAAGCACTCAGACAACATATAATTTGCGTACAGAGGGGTTGAGGGTTGGTGCTCAAAAGAACGGTCTCAATGATGCGTTACTACTATTTTCGGTTAAAATGACGGCGTTTTGCCAGGCATATACATGACCGGGGGTGCTTGATAGATGGATATCGACAGTCAATATATTACAACACTAATAGCACACTATAAGCAAGTGACTAAATTAGTCTTAATCGCTCCCCTTGTTTAAGAAAAGATTTGTCTTTTTCTTCTGTTTAAAAAAGCAAATGTCCCGAGATAGTGATCATTCGTTTAGAAAACACTAAATTTTGCTACATATTAAAAGTATTAGCTGTGGACAGAAGATTTAAAAAAAAATCTCCATTATGCCATATGGAAGCTCGGACCCAGTATCCGAGATGGAAGTGATCATCAGTATTGGGTAAATTTGAACCCAAGAGGCAGTGCTTGCAGTATTTATGTATGGGACTACAAGCTGTGGGTATCATGGTTTCAGAGGAGAAGATTTTTAAGTGTCTCCCCATTAATGGAAGCAAATGACTCCTGTGGCATGGCTAGTTTAGAGACCAGTAGCATGGATGTAGGAATGACTGTGTTTTCCCATTATAATTCTATTGGATGTGTATATGCCAGAGATCGAATCCAATTAACCCCAAAACCACATTGGACCTTTCCCCTTCATTACCAGTAACCTGACGATGCGTTATATTTAATTTGACTAAAAATGGTCTTTTGAAAACATGAACGGAAGATGAGATAACGAAAGTTTGACCATTGGTATTCTTATTCCTCCCACTAATATTCGGCTTGGGTTAGCTAACAATATCGTTACTCAACTGCGTCCGCATTTAGAGTATTGCCCAGTTGATAGAAGGAGGCGAAGGTAGTGAGATCATTCCTAAATGCTCCCATCTACCAATTGTTTGATTGTTAGATCTACAAAATGGCGTAGAGTGAGGTTTTGCCAGTAACGACAACTGCACTTCTTTGAATAAGAAGGAATGAGAATGACTGTAGAAAATATTTCATGACCAATTTCAACTTTGGAATGGTGCTGGACTGGAAGAGCGAACCCCATGACAGCCTGGTTGCCAGTCAGCCTCACACACACACACACACGCACGACTAGTATGAGAGACCCACATCGCTGATACGATAGTGTCAGAATCTTGTGTCAAATTAATTTTGTTCAAAAAAAGTGGCTTATCGCGTCAAAATCTTGTGTCAAATTAATTTTGTTTAATATAGTGGCTTATCGCACTCAAAATGTTGCACAGGATAGGCTTTCGATCACATGTGAAACTTTGATGACCCAAATTAGAATGCCGCGGGGCTGATCTGATTCCAAATTGTTTGAAAGGGTTATCAGCAGATGACAATGTCATGTAAAGGTTTAACGCAAAGTTAAAATACATCAGTTCAACTTCAACTTGTCATAACCTCTAAAGTGTCAAACAGTTTGGGCCCCTATCAGGTCCGGACAGAATGTCGGGCCTGATCTGGGTTAAAACTGTTTGCAAATGTTATCGGCAGATGACATGTCAGATATTTTAATGCAAAAGGTAAAATACAATGGATTTGATCCAGAGTTGTCAGAACCTAAAGAGTTACCTAAAGAGTTCTGACGTGAAAAACAATTTGGATCCTGGTCGGGCCACAATGGTTGTTGTATACATATAGGGATACCCAGGTAGGTTCGAACTTGACAACTTTTTCTCATATCTAACTTTTGTCACAGCATCCAGTCGATCCAAACATTGCATGCGCAGATCCAGAGGGGGGAGGGGCAAATATTGGAGCCCCTCTGAAACCTTGAAAAAATATAATTTTCTTTGAAATAAACCATTGGCATTCTTTAAAATAAGTTCGGGACTAAAGAAACGTTGTCAGAGATTTTCTATGTCAGATGGACCTGGACACCCAGTAAATGCAATCTTAAGGACATATAATTAGCAGAATAAGGTGTGCTCGATTTAAAATGAACTCATATATGAATTACAATAAAAGAGATAGAAACTATCCCAATATTCTCATTTCCGATGCATATCAATAGTAGGAGAATACTGCTAAAAATTAGCTTACATGGGATAAATGAAAAAAAAATAACGAAGCCTTGTGGATTCGAACCTGCGACCATTTAAATGCAAAAGTATAGCTGTGCGACAGTTACCGTCGCAACCGATTGCGCCATGGTATGGTCATATGTATGTAATTGCATTCGTAAAGCTATAATAATTTGTTATCGCTTATTCAGCATCTTTCTATTCATAGATCTATCCACGGTTACTAAATTTACCCAATATAACGCATATTCTATCAATCTGTCCGGTCACTGCATCCCTATTTTTCACAAGTTATTTCTGTTATTTGATTACAATTTAGCTTCGAAACTTTAGTATACGGGAAATATATATATGACGAATTGACAGTGTCCGATATTAGTCACGTAAATCTCTCGCTTCGATTTAGCTGGTTTCCAGCATGCCTTGTATCTATATGGTAATAGGTACCAGCTAGGTCCAAGTTTTCTGAGTTGAGAACTTTTTAACCACGCCCACCTTTGATTGACAGAATTTTAGAAATATATGGGGACTATATGTACTAATTTGAGCATTGCGTAGTCTGTGAATACTGTCTTTGAATTCGCATTTATATCTTTGTATTTATCAATAAGTTCGCCCCAGAAAACTTAAAAATCTTTTTCTCTTAAACGTCGAGACCCACAGCTTATAGATGTATGTCTTGTGGTCACCTACATAAGTCCTACCATCCATGCTCCTGGTGTCTATACTAGCCATGGATTATTAGCTAAAAGAATCTTCCCTAAAACCATGAGACCCACAGCTTGTAGTCCCATATGCATCTTGGGTCAAAATTGACCAAGTGGCTTTGATAACGTCCATAATCATAATAGGGAAAAACTTAAAAAAATCTTCTGCCAACAGCTTATACTTTTAATGTAGCAAAGTTTAGTGTTTAGTGTTTTCTATACATTAACCCAACCACGCACCTGGGGTTCAAATTGATCACGCGCCGCGGACGTTTGCTTTTTTAAACAAAATAAATTGGAAAAAATCTGAAACCAGAAAGCTAAATGTTCAGATGAGTGGTACACATGTATATAGACTAATAGAGTATCTTGCTTCTATGGGACACACTGCAGTTCTATATGGAAACTGGTTTGTGCTATTTATGTCTGTAATATATTGACTGTCGGTGTCCATCTATCAAGCACCCCCAGCATAAGTGGTCCTGGATCCGCCACTGCAAATCTATTAGCTATTTCTTCATGTTGTGGTTCCTAGTGTGTGGGGTGACCCAGTTCAGACTGTTCCATATCAGGTAGCAAACAAGGTGATAACAATAATATTAATAATAATAATAATAATAATAATAATAATAATAATAATAATAATAATAATAATAATAATAATAATAATAATAATAATAATAATGTACATTTGTGTAGGGTGTTTATGTTTCCCCAAATATGAATTCATGATGTCACATCCGGTTTCATTTAGTAGACGTGGAATCGATAGGTAAGACGGTTTACCCAATTTATGCGCATTTTCTGTCTCTGACACTCAGAAAAACACAAAAACCATTTGGAGTAATGCCGTATATATGTGACCATGACAGTAATTATTTGCATTTATTGAGCATTGTTATTGAAATTGATAATCAAAATGCTCGCTTAATAATGGACAATGTGGGTGGGGTAACCGGAACGAAAGCATACGGAAAAAACCCTGAAAAGATGGTTATGGCAAGATACATGGGTAATGCATGTGAAAGTGGATCAAATACTAAAGAATAGGAAGAGGTAAAATGCTTAGAAGTTCTGAAATTTGAAGATAAAACCGTTTTGTTTTGGAGTGGGAGGTCGCAAGTTTGATACCAAAGTTTAAAAAAAAATAGCTGCTCCTTTGCTGAAGCTCACATAGTCACAAGTTTTCTCTGACGTTTAAGTGGCTTTTCTTTATTTAGATATTCGCCACTACCGTCAGAGCAGTTATGTATCGAAAATCCAGAATTCTAGGGTAACCCGTAGTTTTCAACCATTTCCAATAAGAAGATGCTTGATATTTTGTATGATTATTGTGCAATGGAAAACATAGTCCAGGGGAAGGAATAAGCAGCGAAATATGTAAAACCAAAAACAATGGTAGGCCTTCAACCTACATGTTTATGTTAAAGTATTCAAAAAGAATCAGTGATTCATTTACAATTTTGGGCTTATGGGTCCTGGGACTCGCTGTTTCCAATATCAATGAGTCCCCACTGCAAACTAATGAGTCCCAAACACTATTTTTAATGACAAGTCTGCCATACTATTGCATCCCGGGACTCGCTGGGACTCGCTGAAATAAAAACTTATGTGCAAAAGATGCAGAATGCGCAGGTAACAAAATCACTGAGAATACAGGGCTTACCCTGGCTCAGAATGTGTTGTAGCCAACACTTTAGCCACATGGAAAAAGTTGTAGCCAAATGAAATTGAATTAAGCCAAGGTTTTAGCCGGAAAGTTGTATCAAGAAGTTGTTTTGTATTTAACTCTTTGCCCACTAGTGGCAACTGTTGTCATCTGCTGATAACCTTTGCTAACAAATTGGACAAAACGTCGGGCCTGATCTGGATCCAAACTATTTGACACCCTGATGGTATTGAAAAAAATCCAGCATTCATAGAGTTATATATGGCACAATAATCAAGTGTAAAGGAATAATAAAAGCAATAATGGAAAATCCAAAAGCTGATCAAAATACACTTTTTCTCAGATATATAATTTTGAACAAACTAGAGTCACTGTTGCCCAACTCCGTCACAACGATTGTCGGATTTTCGCTGATCCGTCACGAATTTTCACTTACAACTGTGACAAAACTTTTAAGACAACGTCACGGAATTTAAGCGAAAAAATGCCAGGACACGCATAAGGTCGAAATAATTATGGTAAGTCATTTCTTTTTATCCCTTATCGTCGATATCGTTTTAAAAGTGATAATGGACAGCACACCAATAATATTCATAGCTATAATCAGCAATTACAATACCATTGTGTTTATTGGCAATAAGGTTTCCTAGGCGTTTTCATAAGTAGGATTAATGAATAAGAATAATTTAACCTGGAAGCTATTTCTATAGATTCATAAAATAGTTATATTTAATATATTGTGCATATCTGTTGTATAATCGCATAAAACAACCAAAAAAAAATGTCATGTCACAGTTTGGTTGATACAATGTTACGGTTTTGAAAACGATTCAAATGGAACTGTCACGGTTTATTTAAGACATTTTACAAAAATGTCTGATATTAGTTTTCCTTGTAATCTTATCAAAACAACATTAAAATGAGCACTGTTTGGTCCACCTTTAAACTGACAGCTTGACTAGTACTTTGTAGAAGGAAAACAGAAACAACTGAGTATATCTAGGAAACGTCACAATCACTGAAGGCAGAACAACTCAATGGATCATGAGAAAGAGACATAGAACACAGACAGCCACAATACAATTAGACTAAAGCAACCAGCTATCACTGGTCATATAATTGCTAAAATAGATCAACACCAAGAACTACACTACAAAACAAGTTACAAACACAAACCCGTCAAATGGGAGCAACATCATACAATGGATAACAGAATAACCACCTTAAAACTAACAGCAGCAAAGGCCATTGGGAGAGGGCGGCTATTGTACTATTCAAATCTTCACAAACAAATCGTTCATCTGGTATGGAGGCTTCCTAACTTATGCAATGCATCATTTAAAAAGAATCAAATTATCATACTGATATGAAAAATAAAATAAAAGGACACACAATTCACTAACAATTTGAGATAAGGAAAACCAATAGCTAAGCCAGAATGGGCCCAGCTAAAGACAACCTTCAGGTACCAACCCACCCATGAAAGGTTTGAATTGAAGTTGTTATTTTGCTTGAATACTGACCAATCATACAATTCAAGATGAATTATATGAATTAATGACAAATATATTCTTAGAAAAGGCTTTTCAAACCATGAGATTTACATGCTGAACAGCCACTGCTATAGGTGTAGCGACGTGTTGCATTGAAGTAGATGAAGTTTCAGACTAAAACTTAATTATGTTCACCTCTATGCACGTTTCTTTTCATGACGTCATTTTTGTGATGGCTCAGAAACCACATGATAATTAAAATTCCAAAAATAACAAAAAAGATCATCAACGGCATGTGACATGCCTTGTTTGATGCATTAGTTTATGCTAATTAGGACGTTACTTTTGTTATTTCATGCAAAACAGCTTTTTATGCAATACTTTTTATTTACTCATAATATTGAGTTATTGAACTCAAAACTATGAGTTAACGAGCAATATAAAGCTTATGTAGTGAAAAAATGCATTTACTTGGCATTTTACCCGTCTCAACCAAGCTGTGACATTGTCTTAAACATACCTTGACACCAAAACTCTGATCGCTGTCCAAACCGTCACAATTCTGTGCAAATGCAGTGATTATGATTGTGTTGCTATTTTCAGTTAGAAACGATGAACAACATAGAAACTTGAAGTGGCAAATACATCTGGCAGTTTTCAAATAATAAAAGCACATGTTTGACCTTTATAGATCATAAAACGGTTAAATAAATTACTAAGGTCTTTCCGTTTTCTGAATTGTTTCGCTACGACCTATCAGCGAAAATCCGAAAATCGTTGTGACATTTCTTGTACTTCAACAACAGCAGAATCTAGGGCAAAGATTTGGTACCAGTAAAATGCATTTAAGCCCCCCGGTGGCTTAGGCTGCTGTCTGTTCTAAGGCGGTGGTTCTGTTGTTGTTGACTTTTTGTTTATTGTTACTCCCATTGTGGGAGTCTGTAATTGTTCTATGTTTTGTTGTACGTTACTTTATGTCCATTCTAGTATTGCAATCATCTTGATGGGGAAGAGAGAGCTGATTGCTTTGCTTAATTTGTCTTCGGTTCCTGGTGTCTTGTGATGGTTGAGCGGCTCTTCCTCGCGGTGCCACGGGTTGTCTGCAGTTTGTGATTGTGGTATTTCCTGATCATACTCACTTACTATTTTTGGGCACCAGTGAGAGTGTACTTTTAGCCAATGACTTAAATTTGTAGCCACTCTACATTTTTAGTAGCAAATGGCTAATGGCAGAGTGAGCCCTGGAATACTTTGGACTGTCAAAATAAAGTACAATTCGCTCGAATATGTATTCATGTATAAATCACACTACCAAATTATATCACCTTATGAACCAACAATTAAACTGTGACATAAATTCAAAGTCCATGACCCACGACAATACAATACTCTCTCACGGCATTGCTGAGTGTAAGGATGCAAATTAGCTAGGGTCAACTTAATCAACAGAAACACAATTTTGTTGGATGGATAATTCTGGCTCACAGACATACAATGGGCCACTTTGGGGAATTAATTAAACAAAAGTATTTAAGAAAGGTGAACTTTCCTTTAACCTTAAGTTCATACTTAAAGCTGCATAATCTGTAACTTTTGATATTTTCATTTTAAAAATAATGTTTCTATTTTTCAAGAACACAGTAAAATTACTAAAATTCAGGTATACATTTTACCTTTTTCGTAATAATTAACAAAATATTAGTGCCAAATCAACAGCATTTATGTTAAAAATTAACTTTCTAGAATTATTGGAGGGACACAAATAATAACAAACAAGAGAAAATACACCTGTTTTTATAAGATAATTCACTTTTTCATGCAGTTTTCAACTGTAGAAATTAGATTTATTGTGACAACATAACTTTATTCTTCTTTTGCAAATGATTTAAAAAGAAAATATTTTTTTTCGAAAAATGTTCATAGTTACAGAGTATGCAGCTTTAACAAAAAGGTCCATGCTTTCTAGAAGAAGGGGCTTTTCAGAAAATTTAAGGACCTTTTAGCACTTCCAGAATTATCTCTGGTTACATGTAGACATTAGTACATAACCTTTCATCAGGCCTTTAGTTAAGAGTGTGTACCAAAACAATAATTTTCTTATTTCTCAACCAAAACATATGTTATGGGCACTCAAAGGAACTGTCTCAATGAGACGGTTCTTTTGAACATCCAAAACATATATTAAAACTGATGGGTAAGAAAATATGAACAATTTTACGCTAAAAAATTTTGTTAATCTAAACATATGCTTTCATTATTATTTACCTCTGATTTTTACAGATCATCTGTCTACTGAGGTATGGAGGCAGCCCCAGTGACCAGCATCAGTATATTGGCATCCTGACTGGACATCCTAGACTTGCTAGCATTCCACAGCCTATTATCTTACATGGGGTGATCAGAAATTCAAACTCACTGCACAAATACTGGTGACAAAATTCTACTGTTCAAAAGATTTCAGTACTGAAATTCTGTTCTTCTCGCAGCAATTTTTCATTGAATGAAAAGCTGGTAGTTTCATTGAGACCATATTTTATTAATTAGTTATGCATATTCTTAACAAGAAGACTTGACAGATGGGGAGTCATCACTAGGCGTCAATAATATTGGACAGAAAAGAATCCAGTCAACACTTTATCCTAGCTCTTCCAGCAATTGGTCATCACCATGGTTAGTCGTTTGAAGCTACAGTACTGTAAGATTATTCTGGCTACCTCCCTGGTGTGGTTTCTTCTCGATGTCTTCCTTCTGATGTACTTTACCGACTGTGCCAACACCAACCCTGACTGTTCCAAACAAATTATCAAGAAGGGGGATAGCGGTGGAGGTGGTGGTCTTCTACAGAAGATTTTACCAAGAGGTATTATATAGTTTTAATTTACTTTTATTGCATGTATATAACATTTTAATTTACATTTATTATATATAGTTTTAATTTACTCTTGTGATATGTGAGAAAGCCTGTGTTTTGATTTAATACCGAGTAAAGCTCAAACCAGGTTGCTGAGCTACATAGACAACACAGGTTTAGATAAAACAAAAATTTTCAGTGTAAAAATGTAAATTTTTTCTAACCCATCAGTTTTAACATATGTTTTGGGTGCTCAAAAGAACCGTCTCATTGAGACGGTTCTTTTGAGTACCCACAACATATGTTTTGGTTGTGTATAGGAAAATTAAATTTTCGTTACACACTCTTAACTAAAGTCCTGGACAGGCTAGAATATTGAAATTTTGCATAAAGTTAAGATATACCTACCAATAAGCTAATAGCTAAGGTGCTGTTCAGACTGCGCAAATGTGCGGGTTGGTCTGCACCTTTTTTGTTCGCGTGAAACAAAATCAGGTTTTCCTGCGACAAGGCATGTATATCATATATGGAAGCTTACTGTTCATGTAGCAAACATTATGGACATGATTTAACATTCAGGGCTCTACGGTAACATTTTAACCTACTAGCCCTGTCGGACAAGGACCTTGTGAAATGTACTTGTCCTGACCTAAAATGCACTAGCCCTGACTTAGAATGCGTTATTTTCAAATTATATAAAATTGAACATTAGAGGAGCCATCACATGTGCAAGTGTCAAAAAAGCTGTAAACTTGTGTACATGGTATTATGCATGTGCAAGTCTGTTTATAAAATTTGGTTTTTCATTAATAAGTTGAGCTCCATATGGTTGGGTGAGTAACATTCTTTGATACATTTGAAAGTTTTTTTCCTGAACTAGCCCAATCGGGCTACCAGGACCCAGAATTTACTTTTCCTGACCATGATTCTACTATTACAGGTACTATAGGGACATGCTTACTGTAGAGCCCTGACATGTCTGATAAAAGACATGGAACACATGTACCAATAATCAGATAGTACTATAAAGTGACACGCTCAGTTCGTTGAGCGTACATGGTTTTGTGTCTCTATCCCATGGTGTTGTCTTTAATGTCAAATGTCTAAGGTCCGTGTTGCTCATTAGTTTGCAGAATTTAAATTGAAATATAGTTAAAGCTACCACAGTGGACCTAATAAGTCTACAGTGATTTTATTGCCTTTTTTGGATACAGCCTGTGCCTTTTGAAACTTGAATAAATCCCAATAAATTCCTCAGATTGGGAAAAATCTCCAAAATTGTGAAAATACAGGCCTCTTTTGGATTGGGAAGCAGCCTGTATTTGGCTGTAAAATAGGCATAAGGAAATCACTGTGTCTGGTGTGCATGTAGTATATTCAAAATTCTATATTATCCTTAGAAAAAGCATGTACATTGTAGATCCAGATCAGCTGGCTTCTGATGAAGTCAGCTGATCAGGATCCACACTGTTTTATCCATAAGTCAGCATACAACAACAAAAGCATGAAGAATTAGTTTAAATTACCCCGCATGGCATGTAAAGTATTAAAAGTAAATCTTTAGGGCATAGGTAGTCCTACAAGCCAGCACTTGAGATTTTAGTACATGTTGAGCAATGAAGGCCCAGGTAAAGTATGGAAGTAGATGATGAGACAGACCAAAATTTTGCCCGCTGGATATGTCAGCATGGGCTTCTAACCCATAAAGCACCACCTATAATTTGCAGCAGACGACAATTTTAAATTTGCCGCTTTTTCACAAATAACAAAAAGGCTTGATATTTCATGACTGACGATTCTGATGAAATATCATGCCCTATAAGTATTTTTGTTAAAAACTAGGAAAGATGTCGCAAAATTTGTCGTCTGCTGCAGTTGTGCTTGGTGCTTTAATGGTAAAAGGAGGCTTTTGTAGATAGACAGTACTACATGTACCATAGTCTCATTAATTGGCCCATATTTTTAGTTTCATCCTTATTATTATACATAATGCATGTATTTTATACAGGAAGGTGGAGTAGTAATGATCGTAAGCCTGTTTTGAAACCTTGGTTGCAGTTTGACAAAAGCTGCCTTCTGTCTTATTATGCACAGTAACCTAGTTGTAATACATTTAAGGGATATCTATAGACGCTGACCAAATTTAGGGGAGGGGGGTAAAAATTGAAGAAAAAAATTTGACAAGAAAAAGATTAATTAAAAAAATAATAATACAGACATCAAAATGCTTGCAAACTTACTTAGCATGTTAAGAGTTGATTTTATTCTGCTCTTAAATTGAATCGGAAATATGACATTTTTTTTACAAAAATCTATAACTTAACCTAATGACTTAGCAATTATATGATGTACGCATCATCTGAAATTAGCATTCAATTCATCCAGAAATATGTACGCAAGCACCTAGATGATGCAGAACTCGGGCACAAATTAACTCTTTGCCGCCATGTGTTGTCTGCTGATAACCTTTGCAAACACTCTGGACCCAGATCAGGCCCGACAAACGTCAGGCCTGATCTGGATCCAATCTGTTTGGCGCTCAGATGGTATTCATGAGAGAATTTGTCGTAAAAGTTGATTTTGAAAAAAATCAACAGACGACAAAAAGGCAGTGGGTAAGAGTTAAGGCAGCACATTTATAGCAAAGGTGACGAGTGAAGGCTCAGATGAGTATGTTCAAGTGCACAGTTTTGCAGGAGCCATTGCTGCTTGCATACTCAAAGTGTGGACATGATAGATGGAGGCTCAGCTACTTTTAAGTTTTCTGCACAAGTACACATATATGTGAATTTAAGCTTACACAATACCTGTAAGTGCCATGTCATGAAACAATTTTCCAGTGGACCATCTTGAAAAAAGTTCAAGGTTCCGTCAGTATCTTTCTTTTTGGGCGACCATAAGGCTTTATCTATATTTCATGTGAATCCTCTGCTAGACATTTCACATGAAATATCATTTGCATTATTTTGTTTCTATAGGAGCAACAAAGAGCCATGAGGAGCGTGGTGGCTCAGTGGTAGAGTGTAAGACTTGAGATCAGACGGTGGCTAGTTTGAGACTCACCGGAGGCACTGTGATGTGTCCTTGAGAAAGACACTAAATATCCTCTGGTTAGTACTGGTTCAACACAGGAAGACAGAAAATCATCCTGCCATGACTGAAAAAACTGTTGACTGTGATGTAAAGCATCAGCACAAACAAACAAGCAAAGAGCCACATGCATTAGACAGGCGTGATCAAACAGCATGAACCCATATCAAGACTGTTTCGCTGTTTGCCACCCCATCACTACTAGTGTTTCCCCTAGCTAGTTTTAGCATGGCGCTGTGCCATGCCCCTTTTCTCCAGCACCATGTCCTTTTTCCCAGTGCCATGCATTTTTCTGAAACTACATATAATGCTCTACATTTTGGTAAAAACCCCATCAAATCTAAGGAAATTACTGAGAACTTTACCGTGCCCTTTTGTGGGGCCGGGCAAAACACTAACTACGGAATTAAATCTACAAGAAGTTATTGTGTCCAAATGGTTATAGAATGTAAACATTGTATAACATTATTTTTGATGACAAAATTCTAAGGTCAAGACTCAAACAAATAGCTGTATTTTACTGTGCATGGTCTTGAAGGCATATTTTGTCTGATGTTACTGATTTTAATTTAAAGTCTTCAACTTAGCCCTGGGTATGAGATTTCTTATTTCAAACAAAAAATGAATTTTTTACTAAATGTTTGATAGAAAGCATTTGTTATTGTGCTCATTAGAAGCGTTTCTATGAGATGTTTCAATGAGAAGCCATAATGTATGTTTTTGATGTGAAAAAAGAAAAGTTGAACTTTGATAGCCTTCTTATCTAGGGCTCATTAGGGGGTATTAATTGTTCTGATCATGTTTAGTTTGCTTACATAATGTTATGTGTTTATTTGTTTTTAATTGATTCATTCATTTAAATGCTTGACTGACTTTCTAATGTTGTCAATTTCATTAGTTTAGTGTTGGGGGAGGTCACCTTACTTTTTAGTTTATCGTTTGTTATCTATAATTCTAATTCACTTTATAAATTTATACAGCTGATAACCTTTACAGGCTCAGGCCTGATAAAACGTCCACTGGATCTAGATCCATATTTCAAGGCATCCCCGGTAACCCCCGTGTGAAGCATTCCGTTTCTTTCCATTTTATAAATGTAGCAGGGGACAAAAATATTTCAATATTGCACTTGTCATGCAGGACGAGTGACTTACAATTTTCACTCGTCTGCAAACACATACACTTGTCCTTCAAAAGCATATGAAATAAAGAACATAAGGGAGTAGTATGCAATATGACTTCCTCGAGTAATTCTTCCCAAAGCACTCGTCCTACAGGACGAGTATGTGGGAAGAATTACTCGTCCTTTCTAGATTTCACTTGTAATTACGAGCGGACGAGTGGAATTTTTGTGCCCTGTGTAGAGTAAAGGAATGGCTCACGGACGTCCCACAGTCTTGGTTACGGAGGATGATTTAAAGGTACATTTTCCACATTAAAAACATCTTGTGCAGTATACTGAAATTGTTGTTATTAACCAGAGCCGGCTGCCACCAAGAAACCACTTGTGCCCCCAACGAAATACAAAATTCCACAACTCAACAATAAGTTCGTGGTCATGGTAGAGGTAACTTGCTTGATTAAATCATTTCTCCTGCGTTTCCCATGTAGCTCTAGGTGACAGGGGTCATTTAAGAAGTGTTTTTAGCATTTTGCTGACAAAAATTTCTGTATATTTCTGTGAAACGTAATTACATGTACATTGTATGTATGTTGGCTGTACCATGTAAAAAGTTCTTGGATATATCTGTAACTTTTGTAGCCATTTTATGTACAATTTTAATACGGTAGATATATTTTTTTAATGTATATAAATATACCAACACAAGTAGTACAGTTAATGAATGATCTAAATGATGTAAAATATTTGTCCAATAACTTTTGTCAAATGAATCGTGCTCATTTTTAGCATTGTGCCTTCAATAACCAAATTTTTTTTATATCAAATGTATATCTTATGGAAAATGCTCATTTTTACAGGGCAAAATGCCTTGCAGCTTTATTTTTCTAAACTAAAATCAGTCTTATCTCTGTTAAAGTGTAAGCCTTAAGCTTTTTGATTTTGATAATGACTTGCCTTCCAGCCTACATGCATACAACTTTGATAAGCAGTAACTTTTAATTAGATCTTTGTAGATTTTATGGATAAACCAAAGAGTTCCCATGTCTTTATGGTTTTGAGACAGTGTAGTATCCAGCCCCCTGAGAATTAAGAGAGTGCATGACTGAAAATTATTTTTCTTATTTCTCAACCAAAACATATGTTGTGAATGCTCAAAAGAACCGTCTTTTGAGTACCCAAAACACAAGTTGAAACTGATAGATAAGAAAAAACTTGAAATTTTACGCTTAAAAGTTTTGCTTAACTGGACCTACATGTATGGTAGTATGTATAATAAAGTATCTTGGGTCTTATCTAGAGGAGTTGTTGCCAATGTAGAATTAGATTAGACTGGAATTGAGCTGGTACAACATGTACATACATGACATACCCAGGATTCCAGATAAGAGCTATTAATCTTCTTATGGTCTTCACTATTTGCCAAAGTTATAGTTGACAGAGAAATTTTAATGACTGAAACTTGTTTGAACTTCATTTTATCATGTAGATTCAGTTTAGCTAGCTGATCAGAGTCGCCACAGTTTTTCATCCGCACAACAAATTTTTGAGCGAATATATGTCAATATTTTCTTACCCTTTTAACATATATTTTGGGTGCTCATATAAACTGTCTCCTTGAGACACTAGTTCTTTTGAGTACCCACAACATATCATATGTTTTGGTTGCGAAATAAGAAAAATCGTTTTTAATTGCGCACTGTCAACTGAGAGGCCTGATATGGTAAAAATTATATCAAAGGTCTGAAGTTTTTGATTCCAACAAAAGAAAACCTTTGATGTACAAATGTATTCTTTGAATATAGAAATCTTAAAGAAATGAGTATTTTCACAAGTTTTATGCCAATATATACATTTGAACTAAAATTATAAAATAGTGCAATGAGCCAGCCTGTTTAAAAGGGAAAAGCACATTTTGATGAAGCCATCTGATCAGCATCCACACTGTTTTTCAAAGTTCAATGAGCCAGCCTGTTTAAAAGGGAAGAGCACATTTTGATGAAGCCATCTGATCAGCATCCACACTGTTTTTCATCCACATACATTGTAATGGCATTCAAAAATGAAATTGTAGCACTAGATTGACAGAAAATTGGAACTTTATATGGTGTAAACAGTCTATAATGTACCCAGTGTATGCGCGGATATAGAAGGATTCAACTTTTTTGCCAATTTTCGAAAATTTGACGTTGTTTGTTTTTCATTCATGAGGGGGAAAGGAGAACCAAATATCACTATTAGCAGGCCATCATCGGCCCGCCAGCAAAATGCCATTTAAATGGCGTTTCGCTGGCTGGCCATTGATGGCCCAACATTGAATGCTGGCTTGGCAGCTTTGTGATTTTTCAGAGGTGCACGACCAGTATTGCTAAGAAACCATATATTTTGGCGATTTTTCAGGGGAGGTCCGAACCCCATGTCTGCCCCTCTGGATCCACGCATGACTAGAGTATGTGTGCTTATTGAGTTGAATAAGACAATTATCCTTATTTAGCAGGAGGAGGGTGAATTAAAGGTCCTTAGAGTTACAGTGCTAGAATATATAGTGTTTGGAATAGAAAACTTTTTGATATAACAAAGTGTTCTTAAGAGAAACATATTTTCTTTTTATGAAGTTCTTTAGGCTGATTCCTAACTCTTTGCATGCTGATAGATAATTTTTTATGATTTTTTGTTGCCTGCTGTTTTTTTTCAAAACCAACTTTCTTGAAAAATTCTTTCAGGAATACCATCAGGTAGACAAACGGTTTTGATCCTGATCAGGCCCAACATTATGTTGGGCCTGATCTGGTTCCAAACTGTTTGCAAAGGGTATCAGCAGACGACAGAAGTCGATGCTTTCAAGGAAAGATTTATAGGATTTTGTGTAGTTCTGTGTGATCTTACACACTACTCATTCTTTGCCCTATAATTTTTTCTTTTTGGAGGAAAATAAAATTGAGATCCAAATGTAAAGTACAAAGAGACCCTGTTCACATTACCATAGTCATTTAAGTCTGGATGGTCCATTGTATACAATGTATATATCGAGGGGTCACAGGTTATTATATATATCATAATAATGTTGAATTTCTTTCCGTGAAGGTCTATTTTTTCTTAGCAAAGAGTGCAGATTCTGGTGAAATTCCACATTTTGCAACATTTCATCTGGGTCTAGGCCAAAGTACTTGAGACTTCAACTAGTTACATGGAAATACTATATGGACCAAAAGTGTGGATCCTGATCTGGATGTAATTTTAAAAGAGGCGATGAATTTCCCTAATTATAGTTTTGCCTTTCTGATTTTGCATAAATTGCAGTCTGTGTCAGACTTCGACGAATGGTTTATTTTGTGTACCTAGCCATTTTGATAATATATTAAATGGACTTTCAAGGGCACAGTATGGGGAGCGCAGTGGCTCAGTAGTAGAGTGCTTGACTCGAGACCGAGGGGCCGCAGGTTTGAGCCTCACAGGCGTCACTGCGTTGTGTCCTTGAGCAAGAACATAAATCCTAGCTTAGTACTGGTTCAACCCAGGAATATCCGTCCCTTTATTACTGAAAGATTGTTGGTGGGACGTAAAGAATCAAAACAAACAAAACTAAGGCACAGTATGTTTATCAAGGTTAATATGGTACATTAGAGTTTGGTAGATTTCTTCAAAGTTGAACAGAAATGAACGAACAAAAGCATTTGAACCCTTGCCATGCTAAACCCGTATATTATCCTTGGAAAAAAGTGCAGATCTAGATCAGCAGGCTTCTAAAAAGCCAGCTGATTACCCTGTTTTCCTTACTGCTTGCATTGTACTTGGTAGTGACTAGAATCCTGCTAGTTGATTGGATAAAATTCGTAGAGAAGTGTAGTACATTGAAATATCTAGCATGATAAGGGGTCAAAAGACCTTAACCCTTAAATCACCAGTCACAACTGAAGCAGACGACAAAATTTTGCTACATCTTTCTCAATTTTCAAAAAAAAATAAGGTATGATATTTCATGAGAATTGTCTGCCAGCAGATGATTCCCATGAAATATTAAACCTTATTTGTTATTTTTGAAAAAAGCGACAAATTTGAAATTGTCGTCTGCTGCAAATTATAGGTGGCGCTTTAAGGGTTAATAATAAAAGAAATTTTATAATGACATATTTTTGCACACTAGTAAGATGCTCAAAGCATTTTGGGGCGGTGGTGTATTTATAAAACTATTTCATTATAGGAAGCACTCGGTAAACCGTTTTAGATTTGCGGCAGCAAAACACAAAATATTTTGGAAATGCATATTTATATGGATCTTCATTATAGTGCATTCAAGGTTGGAAAGTAGGTTTGTTCTCTTATTACAGTCACCTGTCTTTTGTGGCCACTCAAAAATAACACCAAAAATGGGTTTTCAAGACTGATTATCGTTTAATGCAGGTTAAAAGTATTGCAGAATGTTCACTTAGAGCATTCTGCAATACTTTTGACCTTCATTAAGCTACCATTTGTCTTTAAGACCTTTGTTTTGTCTAATTTTGAGTGGCCGCTTAAGACAGGTTTTACTGTATTGCAATCCTTATCATGTATGGGTGTGGAAATACCATGCCTGACTTGTCCGATGTGGTCACATTTAATTTAGGACAAGTTAAAAATTTCTAATATACTTGTCCTGGGACAAGTACATGTACATGTATAGAGTACAGACAAATATCATTTTCATTGGAAAAGTACATAATGGCCATTTACTTGTCCCTGGGCAAGTATAAAGTTTTTGCTATTTTCATACCTTATGCTAGTTGCTGTTTTATTTCCTTTATTGTAGAAGGGTAGACAACTTTTGTTAGTTCCTGCTTTCTAGGGAAATGAAGAATATATGATATTTATACCGTGATGATGTAGTAAAGAATTGTGCACTGGTCATTTGTTAGCAAAGTGGTTATAATTAAGCAGGGATTTTTAAGTTATGTAATAAAACCCTTTACGGGTAAGTTACTTTTCAGAACCCCGTTTTATTTCCAGGTTCAGCTTTGTAATTTTAAAGGGTTTGGCTGCATGGTGCCTTGTGTTTTTCAGTGTTGTGCCTAGAGTGCGGCATTGCGGGATTCCCACGATTTTACCCTCGATGTCCCTTAAAAATGCACCCAGTGCGGGCCTATGGGCGCGCCCTTGAAAATTCGCTATTTAAACCCCATTTCCGTATTTAGCGTAACCCAGTAAAAGGGAAGTAATTTAGACTGTGCACATGTGTTTTCTGATGATACTAGATTGGTTCCCCTCGTAGATAAAGCTCCACTTTTGCTCGAATATAATGACTGGTAACGACTATTTCATTACAAGTAGAGAATCCTACTCATCCGACTGCACATGCCCCAGAAAAGATTTTTCAACACAAACTTCAGTATTTTTTCAGTTGCTATAATTTGATAATTAAGTAAAAGAAAAAAATGTAAACTCTCAGAACAAAATAAACTTGATAAAACGGCTTGTTTAAAAAATGCACTTTATGTCAAGGGTATTTTCCAATACCACGTCACTCATGACGTCAGCGTGTATGCTATACGTAGGCGCAATGGCGGGTAGTAGTTACCTGTCTTAATATGCTGACAAGCAATTAAAGGGAGAGAACCAGTCTATGATGATACATGTTGCATTGGATATTGATTTTTCAACCAGTCCAACGCATCAACAATGGGGGAAAAAGCAAATTTTATTCAGCTGAAGGCCAGAAAATTCTATTTTAATGTAGAAATAGAATATTTGCTGGGGAATTCAAAACTATGGCAATGTAGAAACTACTTCACTGTAATCTGCACCTCTTCTTGAGCCAAAACTATCGTCATCGAGCTCAAATGTAAATAAAAATGAACATAAATTTCCGGAAAACTGTTTTTAATTTTACAGGTAAAAATCAGATGGAATTTGGTGTTTCCCCCAGAATTTGCAAATGTCCCTCTGAAATTCAAGTAGGGGGACACTGGTGTCCCCCAGAATTCTTGACCTAGGCACAACACTGGTTTTTACAAATTACTTGTGCACTATAAAATTATAATGAATGCAAAAAAAATGATGATTGATATAATACATGAAATAAACGATTTTATAATGTTTGAATAGAGACTGATAGTGCTGATGATAACAGTAATGATACTATCATTATCGCTGCTGCTGCCGCTGTTGATGCTGCAGACCCAGAGCTAGGCTTTTGTTTAGACCCTAGAGAGCTCTGTGAAAATACAAAGCCACTCACTGATGATGAAGAGGATGGTAAATAAACTGTCGGGAGAAACTTAGTACAATTAATGGAAACTTAGTTCAGTTATTGTGGGTTACTAAGCATGTGTTCAATCATGATAATATATAATAGCGGTTGTCCAGTAAAAGGTACAAGTTGGCATGTGCACCCATCGAAGACTGGGATCAGCCTGTGCATTCTCACAGCCTGATCAGAGTCTCCATGGGTGATCTATGGGTAGTTGACATGCGCGGATCCAGAGAGTTTTGTCAGAGGGGGTCCAACTTTGACGTTTTTTTTAGTTTGGTGAGGGGAGAAAAGATCCAACTACCACTATAAGCGGGCCATCAACGGCCCGCCAGCGAAACGCCATTTAAATGGCATTTCGCTGGCGTGCTGATGATGGCCCAACATTGAATGCTGGATTGGTAGCTTTGTGATCTTAAGGGGATCTGGAACAGTTTTGCTAAGGAACCCTATATTTTGTAATTTTCCAGGGGGAGGTCCAAACCCCCTGTCCCCCCTCTAGATCCGCACATGGTTGAGGTCTAACGTTTCTCCTGGTGGAAAACTAAGACTGATCAGACTGCACATGTCAACTTGTACCTAATAATGGACACCGTATCATATAATGGTTCCCTTTTCAGGCTGTATTATATTGAAGCCCTCTGAGTAGAAATCACAGCATCACATGCAGGCTTAGATGAACAAAAAATTTCACCGTAAAGCTAAATATTTTTTCACCCATCATTTTTATCATATGTTTTGGGTTACCAATAGAACCGTCTCATTGAATCAATTTTGAACAATTATTTTTTGTTACACACTCTTAACTAAAGCCCAAGCACCCATCCAACAAATATTAAAGATGGCCTTTCTGTATTCTGTCATTTGTCACTGAATTGCATCCATTCATTTTATTGATGTATTGGCAAGTTTAAATATATGTTTTGTCAGAATTGACACCAATATGGTCATTGTAATGACACATTTTCTTAATGGGCACAATAACTACAAGTCATTTGTCAACTGATGTCTTCCAAAAAGACAGTTGTCATCGAAGTTCATTCAAATTTCATACAAACGTTATTTTTATCAATATTTTGTACAATTTCTAATTAAAGACATTTTCCAAGCCTTAATCTTAATTCTGAAATGTTGAATTTGATGTCAATACTTGTATTATATTTTTGCACTATCATTTTCATGTTCGTTTTTGCCTTTTTTCGGTGGAAGCTCAGCTATAAGATTAAGTACTCAAAGATAATTGTGTAATATTTTAGAATAAAGGAAAATGTATGACTTCAGTATCACTATGATTTCTACTCAGAGAGGTCATTGAGGATATTAAGAGAATGGTTGTAGAAAAATAATATTTCAATATTAACCCTTTGTGTACTGGATACCCCTGAAGGGGTACTTTGGCAAACAGTGGAGACCCAGATGAAATGACGCATAATGCATCAGGGCTTGCACTGTTTGCTAAGATAAATGCAATTTTTGGGGACTGAAGTACACATAATTATTTGGAAATTTTTACCCGTGACGCCTTAAAATACATAATGGACAATTCTATTCTTATTGTATCTGTCTGTATTGGAAAATCCATTAGAATAGAGAAGGGTTAATAGAGAAGGATTTTCAGTATGTCATTAATATATTTGTTTGTCTGAAACCTGTAATGGTTAATGAAGTGTTATCATATTTCATTACAGCAAAAGACATTTTGAAAGAAGTGAAGTCTCTTTTTGACTTTCTATTATTGCATATAATGGTTTAGTTTTCTGACAGGCATTTGGAATTACAATGTACAATATATTCTAATACCGTAATTCTATTAATTGTCTATGTTGCATTTAATAATTCCCTATTGCAAATGGTTGTTATATTAACTGCATGGCTACTAACGCTAACACAGAAATACACAGGGACCAGTCCAGCTTTACATTACGCCTATCAGCTATTCTTACAACATTGTATTTGTGGCAGTCGGTAAAACTGAACTAGCCCCTGACAGGGTATACTGGATAGGTAATTTTTTCCAGCACAAAATGGCACTATTTTTGCATTTTTTCAAAAACACTTATTGTGTTGCCCTTTATGTATAGTGTTGCTCATTGAGAAACTACCAGTGAGTACCCGCAACATATGAGCCAGCACATGAAATTTTGGTACCCCATTGTCTAGCAACAAAGGCTCAGACGGCTTGTGCAATAGAAGTATAAGGTTATCTTTTATGCTGCCTTCAAATAGTGTGGGTACTCATTCTGGGGTACTCATTTTGGCACACTGAATGTCAAAATAAATTTTTACATATTTAAAATTATTGAAAAGATGAACTAAATTTCTCTTTAACACCCATTTTTATCAAATCCTTTAATTCTTTGTTTTGCTAAAATGTAACATTGACTTGCAAACATCGGCTTAACAACCTTGCAAACCTTTAAACAAAATCTTTACTTGTCAACATCAGTTTAAACACTTTCTTTGCTAGCGGCAACTTTTGTCAACTGCTGATAGCCTATGCAAACAGTTTGAGCCAAGATCAGGACCTACAGAATGTTGCTCTTGATCCGGATCCAAACAGTTTGACACTCAGGTAGTGTTCTTGAATGAAATTTTTGAAAAAAACAACATTTTTTTTTAAAACGTCAGGGTATGACAATAAAAGCATGAAATTTAACCAGCATGATGTTAAAAACTTTTCCTGCTAAATAATTTGTTTTGCCATTTTGCTTTTCATGATTACAATAAGCCAGATCAGTAAGAATCCAATTTTGTCCTTGATTTATTTGCTGAATTGATAGTACCTGGCTAGATCCTGAGCCATCTGGATCCAATCTGTTTTCAAAGTGGATATATCTGGGTTCAGGAGGACAAGGCAGATCTATAAATGTGCTATTGAAAATTTAATAGATAAAATTTAAGTTGTGACCCTACTATTTATTCTTGAACAAAATTTGTTAACGGCTAGAGTGATTAAAAAACTACATAGAAGCTTTATACAAAAAATGCCTTAAGACAAACAGAAACAATTGAATAATAAGAATTCAAAGTGAATTGATTAATATAAGATAGAATAGTTTATTCACTAAAGGCCTATCTGCTCATGAGCTACATGTACTTCCAATATTAGAATAGCTAAGAACATTTGTGCCATGAAAGCGAGATATTAATCATTTGTTAATTCTAGAATTTGTAATAGTTATACCATGGCTTGTCCACCTGTACGTGGAGATAATCCACGAGCTTTAGCGAGTGGATTATCTTACGTACAGGTGGACAAGCCATGTAATAACTATTTTATACCACCTACATCAGTGTAGACCTTGCACATTACGAGCTATTTCGTGCTAAAGTTGGTAAAGTTTGTATAGTATAAATGTATTTGCTTTTCACAGGTCAAATGATTATTTGTTTTTCCAAAAGGCTATTCAAAGCTTACCTCTGTATACATATATAAATACATTATTATGTACATTACAGGTTTGATAGAGAAATACCCCACCGGCCCGGGAGAGATGGGTAAAGCTGTGATTATTCCACCAGAGAGAGAGGCTGAATCCAAAGAGAAATTTAAAATTAACCAGTTTAACCTCGTGGCTAGTGAGATGATGTCTTTAAACAGATCACTGCCGGATTATAGAATTCCAGGGTAGGCATTGCAGGGCTTGAAAAATCCACTCATCCGCTTGCCATGGGGAGGACCTCATGCTGCAGAATTTGTAGAAATTTTTGACTGTTTATATTTGTAAATTATTGAATTTACAAAGGCATGTAGAACAAGTAGAAATTTCTACCCTGCATCTTTTTTATCTCTGCTCTTGCCCTTGTGTTTGTGGTTAATGTCCTACCAACAGCAGCTGCTGAGGACAGAAAGGGATAGAGCAGCATCTTTTTATGCCGGGGCTTTAAGTGTTATCTCTGTCCATTCGTCTGTATGTATGTCCATTCGTACATCCGTACGTCTGTTTGTTCGTCACACCAACGATGTCCGCTTTCTAAGTTGAATTGTTTTGATCAAAACTTTATGAAACTTGGTTACATTGTTTAGTACCATAATGTCTTCTTCAAGTTCGATAATGGTCCATACCGCACCATGCCCTCATTAGTTATTGCCCTTTGTAAATGTAAATTCATCATTTTTCATGGTGTCTGGTCAAAAAGTCCTGTATTTTTATCAAAATTTTATGAAACTTGGTCACATTGTTTAGGCTTTTACAAGTTTGATAATGGTCCATATCGCACCATGCCTTCAAGAGTTATTGCCCTTTGTTAATGAAAATTTACCGTTTTTTATAGTGTCTGGTCTGTAAGTCTACCAATTAGGATCACAACTTTATGAAACTTTAATAGTCACATTGTTTAGTACCATTATGTCTTCTTCAAGCTCGATAATGGTCAATATCACACCATGCCTTCAAGAGTTATTGCCCTTTGTTCATAAAAAATCATTTTTGGTTTTGAAAGAATATACAAATTTTGCTTTAGCCAGGGCATCCATGTCCCATTGACACATTCTAATTTAAGTATACCCTTTACATACTGATGGATTCGTGTCCATTGTATATATCAAGGGATAACTGGTTATAATTTCCAAGCAACTATTATATTTCTTTCTCCGAGACTGAGGGGTTGCGGGTTCAAGCTGTAATGAGACTTCATGGATGCACCAGCTCAACTGATTCATCACAGCTTACAACACATTAAGTACCCAAATCTCATGCAAGCTCATTTCTTTTGTTTCTCCAGAGTTGATTTATTCAAAGACCTGATATATCAATTTATACTGTTATATGCTATTGACAGCACTTTAGTTAACATGAGTGGGTGGGTTTGGTGTATTTTACTTTGTGCTTTTACTTTGTTCTAGTAGTTCGGAGTACAGTGGCTCATTGGTAGAGTGCTTGACTTGAGACAAAGGGGCAGTGGGTTCGAGCCTCACCGGTGTCACTGTATTGTGTCCTTGAGCAAGACACATTAATCCTTGCTTAATACTGGTTCAACCCAGGAAGACCCGTCTAGACATAACTGAAAAATCAAATAAGCAAATTTGGTTCTAGTAGCCGATAAGTCACCAGTTTACAAGATAATGAGAGAATGTATATTTTTCAGATGTAAAAATAAGAAGTATCCACCAAACTCGGACCTTCCAGACACCAGTGTAGTGATTGTCTTTCATAATGAGGCTTGGTCCACGTTACTTAGAACTGTACATAGTATTATCAACAGATCTCCGCGGGAACTACTGCATGAAATTATTCTTGTAGATGATGCCAGTGAAAGAGGTAGGTTTCCAGCTCATCCCACAGGTTTGATAAACAAAAAATTTCAGCGTAAAATTGTAAATATTTTCTTACCTATAATGTTTAGCATATGTTTTGGGTGCTCTAAAGAACCGTCTCATTGAGACGGTTCTTTTGAGTACCCACAACATATGTTTTGGATGAGAAAAAAGAAAATTATTTTCTGTTACGCACTCTAATCTAAAGTCCTGCCATACAGATTTGGCACAAGTTTGAACTCTTAACCTGCTGCGAAAGTAATAATCTTATTGGGCTGCTGATACTGAGAAAGTTAGAGAAATTTAGTTTGTTTTACCAGTGATTTCGTTACCTGCGCGTCCTGCATCTTTTGCGCATAATTTTTTCTCTGGGATGGAAAGTTTTTATTTCAGCGAGTCCCACAGCGAGTCCCAGAATGCAATTGTATTGCAGACTTGTCATTAAAAATAGTGTTCTGGACTCATAAGTTTTCCATTTGGACTCATTGATATGGGAAACAGCGAGTCCCAGAACCCATAAGCCCAAAATTGTAAATGAATCACTGAATTTTACACTGTGTGTCTTTAAACGCTTATAACCTGTGTTTTGTACATACCAACTGCAAAATTGTAGCAACATTAAAACATTTTGAAATGAGTTTGGCAGGGCAACGAGATTCCTAAAAGTTTGCAGGTCCTGCATTGTATTTAATGGTGTGAAAATTGATCTAAACATAAATAGCAGAAAAAACAACAAATGCTCTTCACAGTACTGGTATACTAAGCTCAATGTTTACTGTCGTCGCCCTGGGCCCTGTCACCTGTTAAACTAACGGTACCGGGAGCCAACTCACGACAGTAAACATTGAAGGCATTATAGACCTTGCTGTCAGAAACAATATTTATTGTTCCCAGCGGGTTAAGGTTTAAATTACTTGAATTGGACTTTCTTAAAAAGTCATTGAAATTCGGCTTGAAAAAATGCAGGAAAATTGATGCTAGACCTTGAAAAGTACCTGAATTTTACTATCACCTCTAAGATTTAATCCTTTTAACCCTTTACTCAATAATAACGCCTTTTGACGCCTTTGAATTATCATATATTTGAAAATATGGAATATGGAGCAAATGCTCCTTTTTCCATAATTTTTTCAAAATTATTCAAAAATTCTTGAATTTCTTCTATGTTGTCTAAAAATAGAAAATGATGTCATGATCTAAAAATAGCCTGTCAAGGGTTAATGGAGACCAAGATCAGTATAAAATTGTTTTGCTGCACAAAATAAAGTTAATAATGTCAGTCTAGTATTTTTCAAGTTGAATTGTATATTGTTAATCAGTATTTTTACACAATATTTTAGTATTGGAAATTGTATGTAAGTTCCTTAGAAGTCCTTCTATTTCACATGCCTTTTTGTCTGGATCACAGTACATGTTCACTCTTGAAAATGTTAGGTACACATGTACTGGTCAGTTTCATGAAAATGTATTGTTATGTTTTTTTTGCAGAGGAGCTTGGCAGCAAGTTGGACCAGTATATTGCAACATTATCGGTGCCTGTGTTTGCAATCAGATCACCAGAAAGAACCGGTTTAATTAGAGCGAGATTAAAAGGTATATATTTTATATTGACAAGACTTTAGTTAAGAGTGCGTAAAGAAAATTTTATTTTCTTATTTCTCAACCAAAACATATGTTGTGGGTACTCAAAAGAACCGTCTCAATGAGACGGTTCTTTTGAGCACCCAACACATATGTTAAAACTGATAGGTAAGAAAATATCAACAATTTTACGCTGAATATTTTTGTTTATCTAAACCTATGTATTGATCAATAACATCATGATGAAATCATGCATCAAGTTTTATAGAGTGGGCATTGTATTATGCAATGGTTAGTAGGGGAGGGTGGGTCACTGGTAGAGTGTTAGATTTATCCGAGCCTCACCAGAGGCACTGAGTTGTGTCCTTGAGCAAGACACTCTGTCCTCTGCTTAGTACTGGTTCAACCCAGGATGACCAGAAAACGTCACAATTTTACTTAAAAATTGTTGACTGGGACATAAAGCATCAACACAAACAAATGTAATGATTAGATGGTTGCATAAAAGAAATATATATTTCACAGAGAAGTATAGATTATAAGATAATCAGATTTACATTCTCAGATAAGTAATCCTGAAAAGTAGCTGAGTGTGTGTTATAGATATCTATGTCTCAGTCAGGTAGCTCATTCCGTTATGTCAATCAAAAGGAATATACAGAACTGTACTGATACACTCTCTGTATATCAATCTTACTTGAGCAAGCAATCACGAGTCAATTATATATTGGGGTTCACGTAGGCTTGAAAAGCATTTGAATATATAGAGCTTTCTTGAAGAGTCATCGAAAATTAAATTTGCTTTGAAAAGTCCTTAAAAATCACTCTAAGGCCTTGAAAAGTCCTTGAAATTTTACTATTTTCTGTAGGACTTAACAATGTTGAAAGAGACCTGAATCAGTATAAAATTGTTGTGCCTTTATTTAGTGCAGCATATGCTGCACCAAATAAAGGCACAAAAAATTTCTAAAACAAGTTTCTTCATTATCTCAGTCTAGCGTATCTGAAATAGAATTTTAGCATAAACATTAGTAGTTTTCATAAACTTGTTCTTGAAAACCATAGGAGATTCTTTTAGAAGTCCTTGAAAAGTCCTTGAATTTACACACTGTTGCCTATATGGACCTTGTATATGTATATTACAGGTGCTGCTAAGGCAAGAGGTAAAGTGATAACATTCCTTGATGCCCATTGTGAGGCAACAGAGGGCTGGCTCGAGCCTCTCATGGCAGAGATTCATAAAGACAGGTAATTTACTAGTGATAACATTCCTTGATGCCCATTGTGAGGCAACAGAGGGCTGGCTCGAGCCTCTCATGGCAGAGATTCATAAAGACAGGTAATTTACTAGTGATAACATTCCTTGATGCCCATTGTGAGGCAACAGAAGGCTGGCTCGAGCCTCTTATGGCAGAGATTCATAAAGACAGGTAATTTACTAGTGATAACATTCCTTGATGCCCATTGTGAGGCAACAGAAGGCTGGCTCGAGCCTCTCATGGCAGAGATTCATAAAGACAGGTAATTTACTAGTGATAACATTCCTTGATGCCCATTGTGAGGCAACAGAAGGCTGGCTCGAGCCTCTCATGGCAGAGATTCATAAAGACAGGTAATTTACTAGTGATAACATTCCTTGATGCCCATTGTGAGGCAACAGAGGGCTGGCTCGAGCCTCTTATGGCAGAGATTCATAAAGACAGGTAATTTACTAGTGATAACATTCCTTGATGCCCATTGTGAGGCAACAGAAGGCTGGCTCGAGCCTCTTATGGCAGAGATTCATAAAGACAGGTAATTTACTAGTGATAACATTCCTTGATGCCCATTGTGAGGCAACAGAAGGCTGGCTCGAGCCTCTCATGGCAGAGATTCATAAAGACAGGTAATTTACTAGTGATAACATTCCTTGATGCCCATTGTGAGGCAACAGAAGGCTGGCTCGAGCCTCTTATGGCAGAGATTCATAAAGACAGGTAATTTACTAGTGATAACATTCCTTGATGCCCATTGTGAGGCAACAGAAGGCTGGCTCGAGCCTCTTATGGCAGAGATTCATAAAGACAGGTAATTTACTAGTGATAACATTCCTTGATGCCCATTGTGAGGCAACAGAAGGCTGGCTCGAGCCTCTTATGGCAGAGATTCATAAAGACAGGTAATTTACTAGTGATAACATTCCTTGATGCCCATTGTGAGGCAACAGAAGGCTGGCTCGAGCCTCTCATGGCAGAGATTCATAAAGACAGGTTATTTACTAGTGATAACATTCCTTGATGCCCATTGTGAGGCAACAGAAGGCTGGCTCGAGCCTCTCATGGCAGAGATTCATAAAGACAGGTAATTTACTAGTGATAACATTCCTTGATGCCCATTGTGAGGCAACAGAAGGCTGGCTCGAGCCTCTTATGGCAGAGATTCATAAAGACAGGTAATTTACTAGTGATAACATTCCTTGATGCCCATTGTGAGGCAACAGAAGGCTGGCTCGAGCCTCTTATGGCAGAGATTCATAAAGACAGGTAATTTACTAGTGATAACATTCCTTGATGCCCATTGTGAGGCAACAGAAGGCTGGCTCGAGCCTCTCATGGCAGAGATTCATAAAGACAGGTAATTTACTAGTGATAACATTCCTAGATGCCCATTGTGAGGCAACAGAAGGCTGGCTCGAGCCTCTCATGGCAGAGATTCATAAAGACAGGTAATTTACTAGTGATAACATTCCTTGATGCCCATTGTGAGGCAACAGAAGGCTGGCTTGAGCCTCTTATGGCAGATATTCATAAAGACAGGTAATTTACTAGTGATAACATTCCTTGATGCCCATTGTGAGGCAACAGAAGGCTGGCTTGAGCCTCTTATGGCAGATATTCATAAAGACAGGTAATTTACTAGTGATAACATTCCTTGATGCCCATTGTGAGGCAACAGAAGGCTGGCTTGAGCCTCTTATGGCAGAGATTCATAAAGACAGGTAATTTACTAGTGATAACATTCCTTGATGCCCATTGTGAGGCAACAGAAGGCTGGCTCGAGCCTCTCATGGCAGAGATTCATAAAGACAGGTAATTTACTAGTGATAACATTCCTTGATGCCCATTGTGAGGCAACAGAAGGCTGGCTCGAGCCTCTCATGGCAGAGATTCATAAAGACAGGTAATTTACTAGTGATAACATTCCTTGATGCCCATTGTGAGGCAACAGAAGGCTGGCTTGAGCCTCTTATGGCAGAGATTCATAAAGACAGGTAATTTACTAGTGATAACATTCCTTGATGCCCATTGTGAGGCAACAGAAGGCTGGCTCGAGCCTCTTATGGCAGAGATTCATAAAGACAGGTAATTTACTAGTGATAACATTCCTTGATGCCCATTGTGAGGCAACAGAAGGCTGGCTTGAGCCTCTTATGGCAGATATTCATAAAGACAGGTAATTTACTAGTGATAACATTCCTTGATGCCCATTGTGAGGCAACAGAAGGCTGGCTTGAGCCTCTTATGGCAGAGATTCATAAAGACAGGTAATTTACTAGTGATAACATTCCTTGATGCCCATTGTGAGGCAATAGAAGGCTGGCTCGAGCCTCTCATGGCAGAGATTCATAAAGACAGGTAATTTACTAGTGATAACATTCCTTGATGCCCATTGTGAGGCAACAGAAGGCTGGCTCGAGCCTCTCATGGCAGAGATTCATAAAGACAGGTAATTTACTAGTGATAACATTCCTAGATGCCCATTGTGAGGCAACAGAGGGCTGGCTCGATGGCTCGAGCCTCTCATGGCAGAGATTCATAAAGACAGGTAATTTACTAGTGATAACATTCCTTGATGCCCATTGTGAGGCAACAGAAGGCTGGCTCGAGCCTCTCATGGCAGAGATTCATAAAGACAGGTAATTTACTAGTGATAACATTCCTTGATGCCCATTGTGAGGCAACAGAAGGCTGGCTCGAGCCTCTCATGGCAGAGATTCATAAAGACAGGTAATTTACTAGTGATAACATTCCTTGATGCCCATTGTGAGGCAACAGAAGGCTGGCTCGAGCCTCTCATGGCAGAGATTCATAAAGACAGGTAATTTACTAGTGATAACATTCCTTGATGCCCATTGTGAGGCAACAGAGGGCTGGCTCGAGCCTCTCATGGCAGATATTCATAAAGACAGGTAATTAACTAGTGATAACATTCCTTGATGCCCATTGTGAGGCAACAGAAGGCTGGCTCGAGCCTCTTATGGCAGATATTCATAAAGACAGGTAATTAACTAGTGATAACATTCCTAGATGCCCATTGTGAGGCAACAGAAGGCTGGCTTGAGCCTCTAATGGCAGAGATTCATAAAGACAGGTAATTTACTAGTGATAACATTCCTTGATGCCCATTGTGAGGCAACAGAAGGCTGGCTCGAGCCTCTCATGGCAGAGATTCATAAAGACAGGTAATTTACTAGTGATAACATTCCTTGATGCCCATTGTGAGGCAACAGAAGGCTGGCTCGAGCCTCTCATGGCAGAGATTCATAAAGACAGGTAATTTACTAGTGAAAACATTCCTTGATGCCCATTGTGAGGCAACAGAAGGCTGGCTCGAGCCTCTTATGGCAGATATTCATAAAGACAGGTAATTAACTAGTGATAACATTCCTAGATGCCCATTGTGAGGCAACAGAAGGCTGGCTTGAGCCTCTCATGGCAGAGATTCATAAAGACAGGTAATTTACTAGTGATAACATTCCTTGATGCCCATTGTGAGGCAACAGAAGGCTGGCTCGAGCCTCTTATGGCAGAGATTCATAAAGACAGGTAATTTACTAGTGATAACATTCCTTGATGCCCATTGTGAGGCAACAGAAGGCTGGCTCGAGCCTCTCATGGCAGAGATTCATAAAGACAGGTAATTTACTAGTGATAACATTCCTTGATGCCCATTGTGAGGCAACAGAAGGCTGGCTCGAGCCTCTTATGGCAGAGATTCATAAAGACAGGTAATTTACTAGTGATAACATTCCTTGATGCCCATTGTGAGGCAACAGAAGGCTGGCTCGAGCCTCTTATGGCAGAGATTCATAAAGACAGGTAATTTACTAGTGATAACATTCCTTGATGCCCATTGTGAGGCAACAGAAGGCTGGCTCGAGCCTCTCATGGCAGAGATTCATAAAGACAGGTAATTAACTAGTGATAACATTCCTAGATGCCCATTGTGAGGCAACAGAAGGCTGGCTCGAGCCTCTTATGGCAGAGATTCATAAAGACAGGTAATTAACTAGTGATAACATTCCTAGATGCCCATTGTGAGGCAACAGAAGGCTGGCTCGAGCCTCTCATGGCAGAGATTCATAAAGACAGGTAATTAACTAGTGATAACATTCCTAGATGCCCATTGTGAGGCAACAGAAGGCTGGCTCGAGCCTCTTATGGCAGATATTCATAAAGACAGGTAATTAACTAGTGATAACATTCCTAGATGCCCATTGTGAGGCAACAGAAGGCTGGCTCGAGCCTCTTATGGCAGAGATTCATAAAGACAGGTAATTTACTAGTGATAACATTCCTTGATGCCCATTGTTAGGCAACAGAAGGCTGGCTTGAGCCTCTTATGGCAGATATTCATAAAGACAGGTAATTAACTAGTGATAACATTCCTAGATGCCCATTGTGAGGCAACAGAAGGCTGGCTCGAGCCTCTTATGGCAGAGATTCATAAAGACAGGTAATTTACTAGTGATAACATTCCTAGATGCCCATTGTGAGGCAACAGAGGGCTGGCTTGATGGCTCGAGCCTCTTATGGCAGAGATTCATAAAGACAGGTAATTTACTAGTGATAACATTCCTTGATGCCCATTGTGAGGCAACAGAAGGCTGGCTCGAGCCTCTCATGGCAGAGATTCATAAAGACAGGTAATTTACTAGTGATAACATTCCTTGATGCCCATTGTGAGGCAACAGAAGGCTGGCTTGAGCCTCTTATGGCAGAGATTCATAAAGATAGGTAATTTACTAGTGATAACATTCCTTGATGCCCATTGTGAGGCAACAGAAGGCTGGCTTGAGCCTCTTATGGCAGAGATTCATAAAGACAGGTAATTTACTAGTGATAACATTCCTTGATGCCCATTGTGAGGCAACAGAAGGCTGGCTCGAGCCTCTTATGGCAGAGATTCATAAAGACAGGTAATTTACTAGTGATAACATTCCTTGATGCCCATTGTGAGGCAACAGAAGGCTGGCTCGAGCCTCTCATGGCAGAGATTCATAAAGACAGGTAATTTACTAGTGATAACATTCCTTGATGCCCATTGTGAGGCAACAGAAGGCTGGCTTGAGCCTCTTATGGCAGAGATTCATAAAGACAGGTAATTTACTAGTGATAACATTCCTTGATGCCCATTGTGAGGCAACAGAAGGCTGGCTCGAGCCTCTTATGGCAGAGATTCATAAAGACAGGTAATTTACTAGTGATAACATTCCTTGATGCCCATTGTGAGGCAACAGAAGGCTGGCTCGAGCCTCTCATGGCAGAGATTCATAAAGACAGGTAATTTACTAGTGATAACATTCCTTGATGCCCATTGTGAGGCAACAGAAGGCTGGCTCGAGCCTCTCATGGCAGAGATTCATAAAGACAGGTAATTTACTAGTGATAACATTCCTAGATGCCCATTGTGAGGCAACAGAAGGCTGGCTCGAGCCTCTCATGGCAGAGATTCATAAAGACAGGTAATTTACTAGTGATAACATTCCTTGATGCCCATTGTGAGGCAACAGAAGGCTGGCTCGAGCCTCTCATGGCAGAGATTCATAAAGACAGGTAATTTACTAGTGATAACATTCCTTGATGCCCATTGTGAGGCAACAGAAGGCTGGCTCGAGCCTCTCATGGCAGAGATTCATAAAGACAGGTAATTTACTAGTGATAACATTCCTTGATGCCCATTGTGAGGCAACAGAAGGCTGGCTCGAGCCTCTTATGGCAGATATTCATAAAGACAGGTAATTTACTAGTGATAACATTCCTTGATGCCCATTGTGAGGCAACAGAAGGCTGGCTCGAGCCTCTCATGGCAGAGATTCATAAAGACAGGTAATTTACTAGTGATAACATTCCTTGATGCCCATTGTGAGGCAACAGAGGGCTGGCTCGAGCCTCTCATGGCAGATATTCATAAAGACAGGTAATTTACTAGTGATAACATTCCTTGATGCCCATTGTGAGGCAACAGAAGGCTGGCTTGAGCCTCTTATGGCAGAGATTCATAAAGACAGGTAATTTACTAGTGATAACATTCCTTGATGCCCATTGTGAGGCAACAGAAGGCTGGCTCGAGCCTCTTATGGCAGAGATTCATAAAGACAGGTAATTTACCAGTCCTATCTCAAAACTCAAGATTTCAAAAATAATCTGGAAAAACAGATCCTTCAGAAATAGAGAGAACTTACAATATTAGAAAACAGAAAACTTGGTTGTATTGAGTCTGTTCTTGAGAACTAATGGAAAGTGGAACAATTCTCACGCCCCCTAGCACCAGCTTAAGCGGTATTCTGTTTTCTGTCATAAACCAATATTCCTGAAAGATCAAAATATGAATAATATCAACACTATATTGATGCATGGAGAGAAGTTTTACCAACCCCACACAGAAACAATGGCAGCTGCAAGTCTCTTATCTGCTTTTCATGTCCTGCATTAGAAGTTGAGGGGGCATAATGCTTTGATTTGTCCACCATCGTGTGTGTCATGTGGCAGAGTGTTTTGTTGGACCGGATCTGGATCCAAACTGTTATCAGCAGACAGCGCAAGAAGTTTTTAAAATGCTCCTCCTGAAAGCTGGTTCAAACACGTTTATACATGGCATGTTGATAGATGATTAAATGTACCATGAAAACCCACATCAGTGACCTTGAAGTCAGGTTTCAAAACTAAGAAATGAAATGCTTTCAAGGGGTTAAGCTGTTTATCACTGTATTGGTCTTTCATTCAGCACTCACCTTAAGTCCTAAATCCTTCCCATGCTTAACACAGAATGTCCTGTTTTGAGAACAGTGTAGATCTAGTTAAGCTGGTTAAAATTTTTGAGAAGCCAGTTGATTAGGATCCACACTGTTTTCCACTCTACTTGTAAATCCATGCTTTTAATTGGAAGCAACAAGTGAATGGGAGGATTGGAGTAAATAATTTGAAAGCCAATTTCTTAATCTAGTATTTGCAAAGTTGAATTTTATTTTGCGTGTTTCATATGCTTGATTCCTTGAAAACTGTCTGAGAGATGTTAAGAAGTCCATTGTGGGATTCTCTAATTGTTCTATGTTTTGTTGTGTGTTACTTTGTGTCCATTCTAGCTTTGCAATCATCTCGATGGGGAAGAGAGAGCTGATTGCTTTGCTTTGTTTGTCATCCTGGTGTCTTGTGATTATTGTGTGGCTCTTCCTCACGATTTGTCTGCAGTTTGTGATTGTGGTATTTCCTGATCATACTCACTTACTATTCTTGAAAAGTCTGAATTGTACATAGACTAGCCGATACGAACCATGGTAGATGGGCCTTGACACGAGAAAGCTTTGTCTTCTGGGTTTCTGACCAAGTAGGACTCAAACCAGTCTGTAGCTACCAGTCTGTAGCTACAGAGACTAGCTAGATTATTGAAATTTAACCCTTATCAAGTGGCATCCTAATACTTTCTATGAAGCGAACTACAAAGGCTGACTGCATGGATGCACAGGCTGTATCGAGGCCTATATGACAGTGATTTTCCTACCATTCTAAAGTCAGACCGGGGGCCTGTTGAGTTTGGGAAAAAACATTTGGACCATCAAAATTGGGAAAAAGTGATACGGACCACCATTTTAAGTAGATTAAAATTAGTAGTATAAAGCTGCAACATATTTTTTGCTTTAATTGCCCTTCATAAAACTCATGAAGATTTGCATTAAAATGTGAATATTCACATTTTTATGCAAATTTTCATGGATCTGTAACTTTGCTATTTTTGTTCGGATTTTCATGAAATTTTTAGTCAAAGTTTTCAGCTAAGAAATTGGGAATAATAAACACCATTTTGGGAAGTTTTTGCTCATTTTTTAATTGGGAAGGGGCCAATATTTGACCCCAAATCAGGCATAGGAAAATCCCTGTATGAGACAATGTTTTATTTCAGAACCTCTGTGGCCTGCCCAATTATAGACGTGATAAGTGATGACACATTTGAGTATATTACGGGTTCAGATATGACCTGGGGCGGTTTTAACTGGAAGTTAAATTTCCGTTGGTACCCTGTTCCTCAGAGAGAATTGGATAGAAGGGGAGGAGATAGGAGCCAGCCAACAAGGTATGTATACAGTCAAACTAGTACACACCTATTTTAGCAGCCAATTTTATTCTGTCTTAAGTGATTTCTAATGCAAATGCACCTGCATTAAGCAAGCACCTGTATAATGGCTTACCCTAAATTTACAAAAACTCCCCATTAAGAAACCAGAAAAAGTATATTTGAGTAGCCGTCACACACTACTTTAACAATTTTTAGTAGCAGTACAAAATATAAACCCATTCTGATATCCAAAAACCAAAATTTCTAATGAAGCTCAACTTTTATACCTGGTTCCTACTTAATATTAATTTATTATGAAGCTCGGGGTTATCCAGTCACCAGTAAATAATATGTACTTATTATGTTATGTTATGCTCTATGCTATGTTGGGCGTGCAGGAGGTGACAGCAGCTCTCCGCACTAGGCGTCTGAGGTGGTTTGGACATGTTACACGCTCCTCTTCATGCACAAACTCCATCACAAGTATGACGATTCTTAGCTCAGAGTAAGAGGGAGACCTAAAAATATAGGTCTGAGTGTGTTTAAGCTGACATTAAAATGTGCCACCTTGGCAGCGTTGGTCCACTGAACAGAGAGGCGAGGAGTTTTGGGTGTCAGACACTCTAGCCACCTTTTGCCTACTACCTGGGGCACCTGCTTCAGTAGAAAACTAAATTCGGGATCAAGTCAAAGTCAAGTATGAGAATGTTTTTATGCCCCCCCCCCCATTTATAATGGGGGGGGCATATAGCATCACCCTTGTCCGTACGTACGTCCCGTGCGTCCTGTCCCGTACGTACGTAAAAAGGTTTCCGTGCGATATCTTTTGAATACATTGGTGTATTGGATTCATATTTCATACACAGGTATATAAGCATAAAATACAGGTCAAGTTCTATTATGGACAAAATCAACCGATTATTATCAGAGTTATGGCCCTTGATCTCCGAATGAAAAATGGTTTCCGGGCGAATTCTTTTGAATACAGTGATGTATTGGGTTCATATTTCATACACAGGTATATAATCATAAAATACAGGTCAAGTTAGATTATGGGTAAAATCCACCAATTATTATCAGAGTTATGGCACTTGATCTCGGTATGAAAAATGGTTTCCGGGCGGTATCTTTTGAATACATTGGTGAATTGGATTCATATTTCATACACAGGTATATAATCATAAAATACAGGTCAAGTTGGATTACGGATAAAATCCACCAATTATTATCAGAGTTATGGCCCTTGATCTCCATATGAAAAATGGTTTCCGGGCGATATCTTTTGAATACAGTAGAACTTTGATGGCTGGAACTCTGATGGCTCATTCACCTTGGCTGGCTAGAACTATCATCATGGTCCCCACAATTGTTATTCTATGTATAATCCACCCTAGATGGCTGGAACTACCCTTGGCTAGAACTATTTTTCATGGTCCCAAGCCTGTTCCAGCCATTGAAGTTTCACTGTACATTGGTGTATTGGATTCATATTTCATACACAGGTATATAATCATAAAATACAGGTCAAGTTTGATTATGGATTAAATACACCGATTATAATCAGAGTTATGGCCCTTTGTTAATGTCAATGCCCTATTTATACGAATTTGGCAATAGCGGGGGCATCCGTGTTCCATGGACACATTTCTATTTAGAATAACATTTTAAACATGTATTTGGTTCCTATCATTTGTCTTACTGTCTTTTGTTTTAGGACATCGACCATGGTTGGAGGGTTATTTTCCATAGACAGGGACTACTTCTATGAGATTGGTTCCTATGATGAAGGGATGGATATTTGATACTTATTTGTTATTGTCTTGTATTTAAGGACCCCGACCATGGCTGGAGGGTTATTTTCTATCGACAGGGACTACTTCTATGAGATTGGTTCCTATGATGAAGGGATGGATATTTGATACTTATTTGTTATTGTCTTGTATTTTAGGACCCCGACCATGGCTGGAGGGTTATTTTCTATCGACAGGGACTACTTCTATGAGATTGGTTCCTATGATGAAGGGATGGATATTTGATACTTATTTGTTATTGTCTTGTATTTAAGGACCCAGACCATAGCTGGAGGGTTATTTTCTATCGACAGGGACTACTTCTATGAGATTGGTTCCTATGATGAAGGGATGGATATTTGATACTAATTTGTTACTGTCTTGTATTTTAGAACCCCGACCATGGCTGGAGGGTTGTTTTCCATAGACAGGGACTACTTCTATGAGATTGGTTCCTATGATGAAGGGATTGAATTTTTTGATACTTATTTGTTACTGTCTTTTGTTTTAGGACCCCGACCATGGCTGGAGGTTTATTTTCTATAGACAGGGACTATTTTTACGAGATTGGTTCCTATGATGAAGGGATGGATATTTGGGGTGCAGAAAACTTAGAAATGTCTTTCAGAGTAAGTGGAGGTCATTTAAATATTTGTCAGTGTTGTCTGCTGATAACCTTTGCAAACAGTTTGGACCCAGATCAGGCCTGGCAAAACTGTTTGACACTCTGATGGTATTCCTGAAAGAATTTAGAAATAGTTGATTTTTAAAAAAATCAGCAGCGGACAAAAAAGCATGAAAAATTACCCAGTAGGCAGAGTTGATATTCCTAGGTTATTTAAGGTAATTTAAGAGAGAACTTTCTTAGGACGGCCAGAGTATTTGAAAAAGCAGTCAAAATGGGGGTGGGGGTCATTATTTGTACCTTAAAAGTCACCAAACTCACTCAGAATTAAAAATGCAGGGCCATGTAGCACAGTCGGTATTGTGTCTGACCACAGATCCAGGGGTCAAAAGTTAGATCCTGGCCCGGTCCAGGTCCCATACTTTCGTGGAAATTGAGAGATTGATCATGAAATAATTTCTATGGCCATTCTCCTCCGTCCGCTGATTCAAAAAGGGTTTTTGTCAGTTACAAGCGAAAGTATGTGCACGAAATACTGGTTAACCTCTTAGTCAAGCTTGCCCAGGAAAAGTGTCGTTAGGTGAACTGACTGTCTCGACATTACCATAGCTGTTGACTGGGATGTAAAACATCAAATAAAACAAACTCAGAATTAAAGTTTTGCATGGAAACAATTAAAGTGGACATAACATGTTTTAATTAGGCCAAATAAAAAATACCGGTGTTTAGGGTAACCTGACCCTACCAAAATTTACTGATGTAACCTAGAATTTTTTTCAGATTTTCTGGTAAAAATATAATTTTATGCATTTTGAAAGGTGAAATGTCTTTCAAAATGCATAAAATTCTACTTTTTTTCCAGAAATAAATGATAATTAAAAAAAAAGTGTGTCACCCTACCTAAAATTTACAGACCCATTATCCAAAACACACTTATTTTTTTATTTGGCCTTAGTTACAGTTTACCTTGTCTTTTTAAGCTATACTGTAAGCCAAAAGTAACTTTACACTTTAAACTACTGAATATATCTTTACTGTTTTGATTTAACCAAATTAAATATTGCAATGAGTTGCTGGTACCCGCCCTAAACCTAATTCACGAAAAACAACTTAGATAAATTAATCTTCTTTCGAGTTATCTGTGCTTTCATTAAAAGGACTAAATCAGCATTTCCAAACAAAATCCAAAGTAAACCTAGGATTTGAACAAGCTATTCTAAGACCCATCGATTGCCCATTAAGAATACTGCAAAACATTTTGTCTCTGACGTATAGTTTGTGTTTGGCAGCATCTTAAAGTTGGCTCACTTTGAAATTATCTCCCTTTCAATTAAAACAATAGTAAACTTTAGTCCCTGCTAAAAGCTTTATCTCAGATGACATTTGGATTTTTTATCAGCGATTTGTTGGGACTTCTGCCCTGAGTATGTGACAAGATAATCTGATAAAACTTCCCATCGTTTTGGAAGAAAAACGGCAAACAATTTCTTATGGGAAATTCCATTGAAAGCACTGTAAAGTTCACAAAAGGGGGTATGAACGTAAAAACACAACTCTAACTTGTGTGACTCGTAAGGTGATCCGGGCTGATTTGAACTTTAATCAACAATTCAATAGCCTGTCTTTCAGACTGGTTCTTTAAAATTCAAAAATGTCCAATCGCAAAGCTACAGTAACACACCCAAAAGTGATGCACTTTGGAAATGTTTATTTTGTCCCCTTGCTTCTAACATTGGGGCATTGTGGTTGCATTTATGACAGTAAAAAACATGAAATTCAACTGCCATATGAATAATTGATTGAAGTTTAATATGAATTTAACACATATAAAATACCACTCACCAATACCCAGAAAAGGTATATATAATGACAGTGTAAAGTTTCTTATGGCTTTAAGTATATAAAGCGACGGCTGCGCATAGGAAAAAGCTGTACACTGACTTCAAAAACAATAACTTTTCATCCTTTTCTTTCTCTTTTTACTCTTTCATTCTTCTTCTATGCATGCATCTTTTTGCACTAAGCAATTTTGAACAGGCTCATTTGGTTTTTCAATTTCATTATCATAAATAATTATCATTATCATATCTGCTTAAGCAGAGGTTTGGGTTAGAAAACTACATTAGTGATGTGAAAAAAAGAGCGCACAGAATAATTCTTTCTAAAATAAGAATAAGCAACCATAGGTTAGCAATTGAAATGGGTAGGTTTTCAAAGACCCCACAAAATGAAAGAATTTGCTTGCATTGTAAGACTGACAACGTTTCAGAAATAGATGATGAGCTTTGGTTGAGAAAGTTTTTTTTAATTTACACAACATTATCTGGAGGCCTGAATCTGTATTTTTGTTGGTTTTGCTTTCAGATTTGGATGTGTGGTGGGAAAGTGTTCATTGTAACCTGTTCAAGGGTAGGCCATGTGTTCAGAAAAACTTCACCTTATTCCTGGCCAGGAGGCGTGGCCAGAATCATCAATCATAATACACAGAGAATAGTGGAAGTCTGGATGGATGAATATAAAGATTTCTTCTATAAAATAAATCCAGGTAATCCACTTAACCATTGTCATGCCGATACTTTTGTATAATACTACACTCCTTCCAAATTTCATCCTGTTAACCTGCAGCATTCCTGTCACGGTAAAACCTGTGTAAAACGGCCACTCAAAAATAGAAAAACAAAGATTTTAATGACAAATGGTAGCTAAATGCAGGTCAAAAGTATTGCAGAATGCTTCTGCAATACTTTTGACCTGCATTAAGGGAGCATTCTGCAATACTTTTGACCTCCATTAAGCGGTCTTGCTCTTGAAAAACAATTTTCTGTCTTTTTGAGGGTGGCCGTTTTACACAGGTTTTACTGTATAAGCATGTATGAAAACAATAGGGATCCTGATCCGATGGTCTCGCTAAAAGTCAGCTGATATGGATCTAGATTGTTTTAAAAACCGGATATATGTATATCTAGGGTCATCCTTAAAATTTATTTGTTTACCGTGCTCCTACCCATCAATTTCAGTTTGGGTAGGTAGGTAGGTAGGGTTTTTTTTTTTAAGTTCAGCATAATTTTATGACCTCCTTGCTATTACTTTTAGAGGTCTACACATGCTGTAAATAAGGTAAGAATGCATATAATAACAGTCTCTGTAACCTTTCTTCAATTAAAATACAGCTTTTAATGATTTTTGTTTGTTGGTTTGATTTGATTCTTTACGTCCCATCAACAATCTTTCAGTTAAAAAGGGACTAAGCTAGGATAAATGTGTCTTGCTCAAGGACCACAACGCAGTGACGCCGGGTGAGACTCGAACCCGCGGCCCTTCGGTTTCGAGTCCAGCACTTTTAATGATTTTAAAGAAGGGTTTGTTAACTGAATTAGAGGGAGAAAAAAAAGATTCTCAGAAAGCCTTTAAAGGCAATATTTTTTTTTTGTGGGGTGGGGGGGGGGGGGGTAGAGCCTGTTTTGGGTGGGTAGGTAGGAGCACGACAAACCAACATTTTTTCAGGTCGGCCTAGAATCAGCTGGACAAAGGTAAATGGAATTTTTATACATTTTGATAGAGTAAAGTACTAATGGTTGATATATATATGTTTCCAAAAAATTCAATTCAACCAAGATTGTATGAAAGTTAACACTTTTCCCAGCCTGCAGTGTCTTGTCGTGGCTGAAAACCTTTTGTTTGTGTGGATGCTTCATGTCCCAGTCAACAATTTTTCAGTCATGTTTGAACAATTTCCTGTCTTCCTGGATTAACCAGTACGAAGCAGAGGATAAAGTAAGTGTCTTGCTCAAGGACACAATGCATGGCCTCTGGTAAGTCTTGATCTCAAGTCTAACACTCTACCACTGAGCCAAAGTCTAACACTCTACCACTGAGCCACCACAGATTGATGATATTCCTGAATGATTTTTAAAAAAACAACAAAAAAACTGCTGATGTAAGAAAAATCATAAGCAAATAATACACAGCAAGCCAATAGTTTAAGGTTTGATTTTAGAATAAATAATTTGATCCCAAATTGAATTTACTTGTGGAATTGCTGCATCATCAACAGCAGTGGCACCCCTCCAGGTAGCTGTCATGCCAACCAAGAGTGACAGTTACGTAGTACTCTGTTTACAATTGTTAAGTAAAACATTAAATTGTACACTCCAATTGAACTAACGCAAATCGATAAATCACTTGTGTATTAATCCTATCCTATGGATAGGATTAATATACAAGTGATCTATTGATTATGTCCCTGATAACTCTGTAAACAAGATATGACGTCGCTGTCACTCTTGGCTGGCAGGACAGTAGTAGACCTAGAATTTGGTAACAATGACCTATGACAACTCAATATATACAATGGACTATTCTGACTGGATTGTATCAAAATTGATGGAAAGTTCTATTGGTCTAAAAAGGGTGAATATTTACTCTTGTTTGTTTATTTTAGGTGTAAAAAATACAGATTATGGTGATGTTACTGCCAGGAAAGAGTTTAGAGAAAAGAAACAATGCAAAAGTTTTAAGTGGTATTTAGAGAATATATACCCAGAGTCCAATATGCCGCTGGATTTCTTTGCATTAGGAGAGGTGAGCTATATAAGTTTTAAGAGGTATATAGAGAATATATACCCAGAGTCCAATATGCCGCTGGATTTCTTTGCATTTGGAGAGGTGAGGTTATATGATAAATCCTATTGCAGCTCCATATAAGCAAACATTATTCTCTTGATCAGTTTAAAGATAAGTTTTGAGTGCTCAAAAGAAATGTTTAATGTTAAAGAATTTATTTCCAACATATGTTCAGATAATAATTAATGCATCAGGGTTCGCGCTAGTGATGGCCATTGTAGCCAAATGCGAAAAAATAATAAATTTGGCACAAAAAATATTAATTTGGCGACAACTTTTGGCGAAAAAAATTGCTGGCGAATTTTTTTATCTGGTATTGGTACTTCACCTCTGGCTAAAAGTAATTGACTCATGCCGCTCAATGGCCGCCAATGTATATCTTAATTGTCAATAAACACCTTGATTATCGACCACACAATTCGGTAGCTGATCAAGTGAAACCTGGACACGCGCTGCTAACCTACGGCAATCGGTACGCACACTGCTACAAATGACAGGTAATCATAATAGACCATAATATACATGGTGTCATAAACAATAGTAATCTGTCAACACTCGTATGGCGGGTATATCACCATGACATCTTTGCTTATTGTTGACAATAATAATAGTCATTAGCTTTCTGAATATGTTGAAAAGCCAGCTACATCGCTGTCCCCAAGAAGGAAAAATAAAAGTGTCACATTTAAGCTGACTTTCCATCAAGCATAGTGAGAAAGTGGACAGACTTGCACGAGACAAAAAAAATCCTAGCGCAAACCATGTTCATGTAAATAACCCTTTAAGCGCCAATCAAGACTGCATCAGACGACAAATTTTGCGACATTTTTACCAATTTTTGAAAGAAAAAAAAGGTATGATATTACATGAGAATCGTCTGCCAGCAAGCGATTCTCATGAAAGCAATTATCATGTTATTTTTCAAAAAGCGGCAAAATTTGAAATTGTCGTCTGCTGCTTTAAGGGTTAGAAATATTTTTTTGTCGTATTTCAGATTAAAAATAAAGCTTCCGGTGCATGTATAGACAGTATGGGTAGGAAAGGTGGAGAGAAAGTTGGTCTTGTCCATTGTCATGGGATGGGCGGAAACCAGGTAAGACATGGGTGAAAGTTTTCAGGATTATTCCTGAATTCAGGATTTTGTGGCTGACTTTCCATAGAAAGTCAGCCTGAAAATGCTGAATTCGGCAGATAATAATAGCTTTTCAGATTTAGTTTCAGTTTATCTAAAGGTATTTGACCATTTAACTAGGATTTTTTAAAAATATTTTGGAGGCATACAACAAGTTTTAAATTCTGATTTTCTAAAGTTCAAGATTTTAGAAATTTTGAACTTTCAGCCATGGTAAGATCAGGCATCAAGGTTATAAAAACCCTTTTTTATGCTCAACTGAAGAGAGCATGAATTTTATCCTGCTCATAATTGCATTAACATTAATCCGGCCCCGAGGTCAATGTGTAAAACTGAGGCTGAAGCCTGAGGTTTTCAACAACTGAAGCACCTGGCAATTTGAAAGTTAGTTTGATCATTATTATTGCATAAATTGAACCAAACAGTCGCCTAAATTTGCGGAAAAAAAACAACATCGCTGTTGTTGTCGCGGTTTCACAATCAACACTTGATTGGACATATTTATTAATATTCATCTTACAGGGCAAACACATATAATATTATAAGAGCAATTAACTGATCTGCTGTCATAAAATTAAGCAGCTATGGCACCAAATCCATTGGTTAACAGCATATGATTTATCTTGAGTTTTGAGCAGGTTAAAACATGACTTTTAATAACTTCCATTTGTAAGGCTTTTTATGCGGTAATATTCTTTTAATTTTAAACATGTGTGCCCAAAAGAACCATATCACCAAGATGGATCTTTTGGAGTGCCCACAACATATCTGATGAGAAATAAATGTAAATTTCAATTTATTGCAAATAAGAACAGGTTATAGACCATATATTACAATTATAAAGGAATTTAGTGGGAATGAGTGTAGCAAGTGAACCACTAATTTCTTTACAATTGTAATATTTGAGCTATGACCGACTTATTGTTTTCTTTTCCCCTTTTCTGACTGCTCCTTTGGAAATGGTCTCATGGACCTCTTGACAGATTTACTTAATGATTTTACTTATGATTGGTTGTAAAGCACAGGAAGGGGCGGAGTGAACTATAAGAAAAAAAAGAATATTAAGAGTTTCTTCAAATATTTTTAGTATTGTACAGTCAACTTACATTGAAACTCGGAATTCCTCAGGGTCAGGCCCGAGGTTATAAAACTTTTTTGACTGAGCATGAAATTTATCATGCTCATAAATGTTAAAATGCCAACAATTGTTGGCATTTTAACATTTATTAGCAGGATAAATACAACATCTGAGAGTGTTAAACAGGAAAAAAATCATTATTTTGCAGTATTTACTTTCTATGACTAGTTGAAATTTCATGCTCATCTGAGTTGAAAAGTTTTATAACCTTGGGACCAGAGGTTTTGCTTTGAGTTGCCAGTAAATCAAGCTAAAACAAGTTTGGTAGTAAACAATAAATGGCCAAAAATGTGATTATTTCCCTTGTTGCCTTCAAAAACATACATTGTGGGTTCATAAAAGAACCATCTCACTGAGACAGTTTTTTAACCCTTTCCGTTCTGGTAAATAGGTTCTTCGGTAAACAGTGAAGACCCAGATGAAATGCCGCTTAATGCTTAAAAAGCAAACAGTAAAGACTCAGATGAAATGCCACATTAGGCGGTATTTCATCAGGGTCTGCACTGTTTGCTAAGATAAAAAACAATCTGCAGTTTTAAGAGCCATTGCACCAACAATAATTTTGGCAGCGGATATTAATATGATTGAGGTTGTGTGATTTGACACAGCTGGCAGTCTCTGGGGAGTATTTTCATCATGGTACATTTTCTCTAGATATAGAGGATCTGACATGAGTGATCATTTTATATGAAATTTATTAAACGAGCCTTTGGCGAGTTTAATAAATTTAATATGAAATGATCACGAGTGTAAGATTCTGTTTATCAAATGACCTTTTAAATGTGATTTTATCGCCTTCAAAGTTTGTTTATTTCAATGAAAGTTTGCATTGCTGTTACTTGTAACGTAGGTCGTCATGATGTTACTTGTTCCCACCAAAAGTGTTCTGTAAAGTGTGGTCATAACATTATTTATGACATGATGTTATCCACTGAATAACAGTAACGTCATATGATAAATGCTTTTAAAGTAAAAATGTTTAATGTTTGTAAATTTGAATTGGGACTTTTTTTTATTTTGGATGTATGTCATTGGTTATTACTCTACCATTGACTTAAGTCGAGGTCGACATTAACTGTTATAGAACAGTAAACTTAATATTGACTGACACAAAGTGGCGGTCAATATGATTAGGTTTATTGTTCAATAATACTTCATGTCTACGGAAAAATAAGTCAACAGTTGTTTTATTATATAATTAAGATATGTTCATGTAATGTTTTCCATGCTATTTTAGACATACAACCATTGATGTTACAGCTTGACTATGCATCATAACTTGACATTCTGACGTCACTTCCGAAAAAATATAACTTTGTGTCACTTCTAGAAAGCCATATGACATGAAGTATTATCGTATGCATGTGATCGCCCTCTGAACGAATGACAAGCTTTAATTTATAGATTATACAATAAGTTGTGTTAAATTCTAACACACCTGGTCTATAGAGCCAATGCTAAAAACGAGTGATAAACAATAATTCACAGTTTTGAAAGTGCGAGGAAAACACACGCTAGCTGGCGTCATTTGTAACAGAACTGCAAAATGATGTCAGTCATGGCGTTAGAGGGTGTAACATTGTTTTTATGCTGATAAGACGTTACAAATACATGTAAATGTATGCAACACAATCCAACTTTTGGCGAGATTTCCTCAGCGCAATGGCGAAAAATTGGAAGAAGCTGAAGACTTCAAATGTATTTTCGTCATATATTGTGTGTTAGAATCGAAATAGATCAGCTCTATTGCGTGAATTGTTGAGTAATAATTCACTGTTTGTCGGTCAGTTGTATGAAGATAAACCACTAGTTCTACGCGCGTGTGATTTGATCTTCCTACAACTGTCCTCCAAACAGTGAATTATTACTCAATAATTTACTTCTAGAGCTGATCTATTTCTTAATTATGTTTTTGGCGCAACTCAATAATCACAGTCCTACTTAAGTTCCAACTATAATGGCATATGTCCAATGATAAGTAAAAATTTGATTACAGCCTATTTTACCCTGTAAAGGATGTTAAGAAAGTTTGTTCTGCAGTTCATCACAGAATTTCGTATTTTCTATGAGCCTCCTGTCGGCTGTGATATTTTATACCATTTGACATTTAGTTTGACATACAAGATATATGAGCTGCGACATGAAATTTTCAACAATGTGGTATATGCGACCAGCAAAGCCTCAGATCAGCCTGCGCATACACGCAGTCTGATCAGAGCCTTTGCTAGTCACTTGAATGTTCTGTGAGTGTTCAGCTACTGACTGAGCATCATTTGGGGTTTCTAAGTTTAAAAGGAGGCTGCACAGGCTCATCTGACTCTACACTTGTCAAAAAGTCACATGCCGCGGCTCAATTATATAAGTCCATAGAGAGTTTCTTGACGAAAGGTTCTGATTACTAAGGCCATTGAATAGCTACTGTTGTATACCCCCATTTTGCTCCTCAAGCACAAAATTTTAATGGGGTACTGGTTTTTGCAGACTTTTTTTCGTGGCAAAGTATTAAATATTAAATTAAGATTAATTATATCCCGGGGGGACAAAAATATTTCAATATTGCACTTTCCTGCAGGACGAGTTACTTACAATTTTCACTCATCCTGCAAGCACATGCTTTTGTCCTTTAAAAGTGTATGCAATGAATAACATAAGCGAGTAACGTGTAATATGACACCCTCGAGTAATTCTTCCCAAAGGACTTGTGTGCTTTGGGAAGAATTACTCATCCTTTCTAGATTTCACTCGTAATTATGAGCGGACGGACGAGTGGAATTTTTGTCCCCTGTATCCCATTGCATATTTCTTTTCAAACATGTCCACTAAAAAGAATATCAGTGCCATTTATGTTAACGCATTATTACCGAACCAACAGATTTTTTTGGATTTTTTTTTTATTGCAGACAAACTTTCTTAACACGCACAATGTATGTCTAATCCACAATTAAATCCCAGCAACAATTATGTCTTGTCCTCAATGTACGTGTATGTCTCATCCACAATGTACACATATATTTCATCCTCAATGTACTATATGTCTCATCCACAATATATTCTTGTTTTTAGGTATTTTCATATACTAAAAAGCACGCTTTGCAAACTGATGATGTTTGTCTCGATGTGTCAGCCATTAGTGGCCCTGTGAAATTATTTCAATGTCATGGGCTCGGTGGAAACCAAAAATGGGAATATGACAAGGAGGTAGGAGAGCAGGAAAGGGAGATAACCTAGTCAAGCTGTGTATTCTGATACAGTTGGTGCATGATGTTGTAGTTTGAGCATCAGAAGAAGTCAGGAGTTGAAATATGGCCGAGGTTTCAGATATATAGAGAACATCTTGCACTGGCTAGTCTGCATCTTTGGTCTTTACATGTAGCAAAATCAGAGTTTCTCGCCAAATGGCCCATATTGTGGCTATCAAATGTTTAAAATATGATAATTATTGGGGAAATGAGAATCCAACCATTTGGGACTGCCATAGTGGCTTAGACTGCCTATAAAGATTATATTGGCTGAACTTGAATGAGTTCATAATGGCCATAAATCTGGAGTTTTTGCCATTTTGAAAACATTAGGGTTAAAAGAAAATAGGAAATACTTTGAATTTTGAATGAAAGCCTAGCATGAGTATCTAATGATATCTGAATCCTCTTATATTTTGATTCCTGAAAGATGCATCTTTTAGGTTTGTTATCATGATGATATTGTCCAGATAAATAATTAAAAATGACGTTTCACTTTCAATTCAATTTCAAAATTTGAAAATGTCATCTACTGTTTTAAGAGTTGACTGCTTAGGATGTTATGCAGTAATTTGGAGTTATTTATGTAATTGGCTATTGCTCTTTAAGATTTTAAAGCTTATTTTCAAATATTTAAAATGCTAACTGCACTTCCATACGTTAGAATCTTAATTTCTCTGTGTATCTCATGATAACAAACCATACCGTTACTTTAGTTCATGTATATTGTGACATGTGTTATTTGCATTTATTGGTGTTGCCTAGCATTTATCCAACTATTATCCAATCACTGTTATAGTAGTAGTGTTTATTGAGTGAGTATAACGCTACTGTCATGTGATCATTTTTGGCATTTCTAAATTATATATTAGCGCAAAAATGTGAATCTTTTCTTAACCATCAGTTTAAACATGTGTTTTGGGTGCTCAAAAGAACCGTCTCAATGAGACGGTTCTTTTGAGTACCCACAACTTATGTTTGGTAGAAAAATAAGAAGATTTTCAATTAAGCACTCTAATTTGGAGGTCTCTTCTCTCAAAATAGCAAATTGCAAAAAGAAGGGGCTAAACAAATCAAGAGTTGATACCAATATGGTGACTTGTCCTGTGTTCCTCTATGAAAAGTAATGTAGAAAAAATTCAAACAGCAAGACTATGTTCCCTGTTAAAATTGCATTTTTTTTTTGCTTAAAAACACAAAGATTACTAAGAATACATATGAAAGCTATTGTTTTCACAATCACGTGAAATTTACAAAATAATGAGGGTGCCATGTTACTATTTATTTTTATTTTAATAGATTTTGTTTTTTTTCTTTCTTTTAACCTCTCACAATTTAACTGAAGTTAGTACATACCTGGAAAATATCTATTTTGGCAGTGATTTCTTTTTTATTGTTGTATGCTTAAAAAATGAATAATGATCTTTTTCGGCCTCCATACATGAGGGTGCACTAATAAATTTTCTTAACTGCAACTCTAAGGACCTTCTGAGGGAGTCAGTTATTTTAATCATCTAAAAGATGTGTTTTAGACACTATAATCTCACTTTTACTGTCCTATATATTTCTTATCTGAACTCTGAAAGGAAGTGCCATTAATCTCTATGTTTCCTCCTGTTTTCTAATCACGGCCTCTAACCCCTTTAATATCACTGAAATGTAGTCTTCTTGCTCACAGTGGAAAAGGCTACTAACAAACCCTTCTTTAACCCTTGTCCTACTGAAACTGGATGCACCCTCTTTTAAAAACAGTATGGATACAGATCAGCTGGCTTCAGAAGAAGCCAGCTGATCAGGATCCACACTGTTTTCCATTAGTCTTTGAATCCATGTTAATGAATGGAATCACACACCTAGACTAGTTGGTAATCAGAAAAGGATAAAGTCTATTTTTAGATCAGAAGGACAAGGCTCAATATTTATGGAAATGTCCTTCTTTAACAGTGAGGGTCACATGACCATGAAGATGATTTAGGTCACGCATGATAGGCACTTTGGGTTCTTGTAAAGAATCGAAGTAGAGGCATCTAGATTATACAATAGTTGCACTCAATAGCATGGTTAGATTATATATTTCAGCCAAATATTGCTTATGCATTTGATAAACATAGCCAATGCTTTATTTCTATAAATAGATTCCTTGTTCACTTTATGTGTGATTGCCTCACAGGAGTAAAATACTACCATACCTCAGAGAGAGTGCAATGGTTCAGTGGCAGAGTGCTTGACTCGAGATCAAATGGTTGTGGGTTTGAACCTCACCTGTGGCACTGCATTTTGTCCTTGAGCAAGACACATTAATCCCTGCTATGTACTGGTTCAACCCAGGAAGACCCAACATGACTGGGAAAATGTTGACTGGGGCATATAGAATCAAATTGAACAAATGCCATACTTACGATTTTTTTATCTTAAATTATAATTTAGTCGGTGTCTTCTGTCAATTCTTTAAAGAACCCTTTAGCCTATCATAGGGGACCTAACTCAACTTCTAGCTCATGTGGCGGGGATAATGCCTAGCAACATCAGAAATACTAATATTATCCGTTTCCTGTCTTTTGTAGGTGTTTATAAGTACACATGTTGCCTGTGAATGACTTCTTAGTTTGAGTAACCTCCCTTGATTGATTTGGGAGTGGGATTTTCCGAACCCTTATTTGGGGCCAGAGTTTGTGGACCTCACTTTCCATGAAAAAATTTACAATTTATTCCTGAATTTTTTAAAAATATATCTAAATTGCTATGTACAAGAATATTCAGCTGGTTAACATATTATTATTTTGTATACTGGTGATCTGTGTGCAGGCACTTTTCCAAAAAGTGAAGACCCTGATGAAATGCCACAACATGTGGCATTTCATCAGTGTCTGCACTATTTGTTAACATTCAAAGTCTTCAGGTACAGAAATACATCAAATTATAAAAACAAATTGACCAGCAACCCCTGTAAATACAAAATGGACAATTCCATACTTATTGAATCAATATGTATGAGATAATCCATCAGAATAAAAAGGGCTTTAATAAATGGATTCATCATTTGGTTGTAAAACGGTGTGGATCCTAAACAGCTAGCATAACCAGAAGCCAGCTGATCTTGATCTACACGGTTTTCAAAATTTTTAAAAATTGATTTTAAAAAAAAAATTGTACACCATGGACTCATTAGGATATTTGTGATGTTAATGTGAATAAAGAAATTTCACCATTTTTTCATACAATAAAATATCAAAAATTTTAGGGTTCCTGGCCCCAAATTGTATGTGATAGGAAAATCCCTTGGGGAGTTGAGAGTGACTCCCCTTTAGTTAGTTTTCAATTTTTTTTATCCAATGTATTTTCTGTGACTCCAGTGTGTTTTGTTTTGCATGAAATAAACAGGTGTTTTCATACACTGGGAAACGTCAGATTATGATGGACGAAAAATTATGCATCGATCTTAGCGGCAGAGAAGTGAAATTCAAGAGCTGCGATCATAATGGGCCAAAATGGGAATATGATCAAAAGGTAGACCAAATGCTGAGATTTTGGTATAATTGTGCTTCTCTTTAATTTGTGAAATGTTGCTAGCATTAGAGCCTCACCAAGCCTCTCACGCCTTTATATATCATTTTTGTTGCCGCTTTCCTCTATTATTCATTTGGTGAAAGGATTTAACTAAACTAAAGTAGCTTTGCTAAATTATTGCCCTTGGCAAGAAGGTTTGATTAACTCTTTGCATGACGGGTAATTTTCCTTGCTTTTATTGTCGTCTGCTGACTTTTTTCAGAATTAACATGAGTGTCAAACTGTTTGGATCCAGATCAGGACCGACATTCTGTCGGTCCTAATCTGAGTCCAAACTGTTTACAAAGGTTATCAGCAGATGACATAAGTCAGCGCTAGCACAGAGTTACAGTTGGCATATAGAAAATGACTTGTAACCTTGTGATTCTCAAATTCAAGATTTAACCCATAAAGTGCCACCTATAATTTGCAGCAGAAGACAATTTCGAATTTTGCTGCTTTTTCAAAAATAACAATAAGGCATGATATTTCATGAGAATCGTCTGCTGGCAGACGATTCTTCAAGCAGACGATTCTTATCAAATATCATACCTTATTTTTTTCGAAAATTGGGGAAGATGTTGAAATTTTTTTCGTCTGCTGCAGTCATGATTGGCGCTTTAAGGGTTAAATGTAAATTTCTGTGTTTAAAATTTTTGTGTTAACTTTTACCCATTAGTGTCATCTGCTGATAACTTTTTCAAACAGTTTGGACCCAGTTCAGGCCTGACAAAGTGTCTGACCTGATCAGGATTCAAACAATTTGACACTCTGATGGTATTCCTGAAATAATTCTTTAGAAACAGTTGATTTAAAAAAAAAGATCATCAGCCGACAAAAAGCGTGGAAAATTACCAAGTAGGTAAAGTGTTAACAACAAAATTTAGAGAATCTTCTTGTCAAGGGCAATAGCTTTTATACATAAAATTACAGAGTAACAACTTATCTTTTGAATTAACGGTCCTATAAAATGAAATAACCTGTAGTTTTATCTGTTTTGCTTGAAAAGCTTTCATTATATAATCCTCTGCTGCAGCCTAACACCTTAAACTTCTATATATCTTCAGAAAGCCAACTCTTTTTAGCGTAAACCAAGATAGCCACCAGAATAGCCACCACCTGTGGATTTGAACTTGTGGACCCTCAACTTCCTAATTTGCATATATAGGTTACTTTTATCCAACTCGCACTCTTCTTTGAATAAGGGTTTTGTCCGAGTAATTCTAGCCAAGGTGGCTGTCAAAATGGCCACCACTTGTCAGTTTGCACTTGTGGACTCTCTGAAGTCAATAATCACTTGATTTTTCCAAATTTTGTCAAGTATGATTTTGTCAGATAAACAATAGCTAAAATGGTGGCTGCCTTTCGGTTTGCTCGGTTGGACACTTTAAGTCATTTATTACCCTATTTCAAATGTCATATATATATTAGTTTTATCAATCTCAAGCCCAAGTTCATATATACTGGTTTTGCTTGATGAATGCTAACAAAAATAGCTGCTGCCTGTCCATTTCCACTTGTGGACATTTAAAATTCTGCTGAGGTTATAAAACTTCTTCCATGTTCACCTCAGCTGAGCACGAAATTTATCCTGCTCCTAAATGTTAAATAAAAATGCCAACATTTATTAGCATAATAAATACATCATCTGAGAGACTTAAAGCAAGAAGCTTCTTCATTTGTCAGTATTTTAAAGTTTATGAGCAGTTGAAATTTTGTGCTCAGTTGTTGAGCATGAAAAAAGTTTTATAACCTCAGGGCCTCATTGCTTTCAAATTCTATATTTGCATTACTTTAATCAATCTCTAAGACAAAGTCGAATACGGCTTTTGTCCAGTGTGCCCTTCTAAGATGGCCACCCCTTGTCAGAAAGGACTCATGGGTTAAAGTTTTCAGGATTAATCCTGAATTCAGGATTTTGAGGCTGACCTTCAATAGAAAGCCCTACTGTGTCCAATATCAGGCCTAGAAAAAACCTGTTATGAAATTATTGGATCCAAGTAAATCATGTTAAAAAAAGGAATTAATTATTCATGTTCATTTTCCAATATTTACATTTTCGAAGCAATGCTTAAATGAATCTTTAGATTTTTGCAACCGTTCATAGCCTCATGAATCAACAAAATTTGATTGACAGCTGCCAAGCTCACTTGCCCATGCAATAAGCTTCGGACATCAAACTCATTCGCCAGAATTATCACTGGTGTTGTGATTGACAGCGAGCCACACCTGAGTCTCACGTGCAAAATAAGCCTCATGTTTGCTCCATTGGCTGTCTGTGTTCAAGCTGGCTGTTTGGCTTTTCTATTTTACGATCTGACTAAACCGTTAATACGATTATATTTTAAATACAAAACTGTTTTAATTCCTAAATTAAAAATAATTTTTATATTTTAGATATTTATAATAAATGTAAATGTAAGCAATAAATTCAATTTTTGGTCTGTTCATGGAATCATGAATACTTTGGGTCACTTGCAAAGTTAACGTGAAGTCCTTTTTTCCAAATTCGAATTTATTTATTTAATAATTCTTTTGCAAAATTCCATGGTAGAAAAATTTGCGAGCCACAACATGACTGTGTTCTATCTAAATCAATGTGTGTTATATTGGCACTGCACTGTATTATGCTGATTCTTGCAATTTCACTATTTCATACTATTAACTCATAAAGTGCCACCCATAATTTGCAGCATACGACAATTTCAAATTTTGCTCCTTTTTCAAAATTAACAAATAAGGCATGATATTTCATGAAAATTGTCTGATGGCAGACGATTCTCATGAAATATCATACCTTATTTTTTTCGAAAATTGTGAAAAATGTCGCAAAATTTATCATCTGCTGCAGTTGTGATTGGCACTTTAAGGGTTAAACCTTTCTTTACTGGTAGAATCATCCATCTAGTTAATTTCATTCAAGTTTGATTTTCCACTTAAAGACTGTCTGCTTATTTTAGTCAACACAGATCTCACCCGTTATGGCATCTCATCTGAATCTACACCATTTGTCACTGCCCATTTGTGGGTTTCCCATTATTAATGATCTTGTCACGAGAAAATCTGCCTTATTAGGGGGTTTCTGACCAGTTCAGGCTCAAACCAGCCTGCTCAGCTATAAATATAAATCAGCAAGAATATTGAAATTTTGCATAGAGCTAGTTGGACCCTTATACCTTCCAGATAGCAAAGAACAAAGGTGCTGATCAGACTGAGGTGATGCGCAGGCTGGTTTGCACTTTTATTGTTTGCATGCAAGAAAGTCTGGTTTTCTCGCATTGTCAAATTATTATTTTAATTTTGGAATGGTTTTAGCAGGAGACGGGTAATTTTCTTTTTGATGGTGTGTACACTAACATTATAGAAGGCTTGGCATGCTTTGGGTTAAGGATTTGTTTGTATAATTTTCTTTATGAAATTAAATAATTTTTCTTTTAGTAGGAGCTAGGCTAAGCTGCTCAAGCTATGTAACAGTTAAGGGAAACCCTTAAATGGGTACTTCGGTAAACAGTGAAGACCCTGATGAAATGGCTCAAAATGCTGCCTTATATCAGGGTCCACACTGCTTGCTATAAAAAAATTCAGTGACTGAAATGCACCATACTTTGTAAATTCTAACAAACCATGTATTAAAACAAAGATTTAGGCCAGAATATTTTTATTAGTTGATTTGCAAACCCCCATACTATAATTTGCGGAAGTAGAAAAAATGAAAAATTCTAAAATATTTTTTTTATCACCCGACTCTAAATATTATTTGTTCCATTGAAAAGAATAATATAATTTTGAGGTTCTGTCTGCGTATTTTTGAGAGTGACTTCTTTCTTTTCTCTGTATTAACTCCCAGTGAGGGACACCAGGATAAAATCCTGTAGAATGTTAGTTTTAATAAAAGTAAATGTGCTGAACTGTAAAACTGTAAAAAACACTTAGTTTACAAATATGTACAGGTTCTTGTGGCAGAGAATTTAAGATTTCACAGTGTCCAACTTCTTGGCCACAACGGAACAAGCAAACCGGTGAAAGTTTCAATCCTTCCTCTGGCACTGCTCGCTGCAGTAGTGGGTAAATTGACAGCGCGAACAACGTTTAAGGTCCTCTCCTTTTTTGGATTGATGCTCACAGTTAGAACAAACACTATATACAGTGGCACTGCTCACAACCACATCGTTGTCACTATCGTCACTATCAATGGTGTCCAGAAATTCACAAAGAATTGCATGTTCGTTCAACGACAACAGGTCAGGATACACTTAAAAGTGATTGTCCTGTCCAGAGTTTTAGGAAAATGATGAAATATTTAAGATTTAATACAGACTATTGGTTAACCTTACTAGTTTTGATATTAAAAAAGCTCTGAAAATGAATAAAAAATCCTGAAAATCAACTAAAAAAATAAATTTTGGCCTTAGCCAATTAAACAGCTATTTCTTCCTCGAGTCAATGATTGGCAAGCTAGAAAGGACACAAAACCATATTGCTAAAAGAAAACTAAAGATACCATTATTAGTGTAAATTTTTGTCTTGAAAATATGTTGTTGAGTGGAGGGACTATACTCGTAAGTTTACTCTTCAAACATCTGTCTGTCTGGAGGCAAGAACCGGAGACTGTGTTAGCTTAAAAAGTATATCATCTTGGTTGACATATATAACTTGATATGTGGAAAGATCAAAGTTTTTGGGAGCACAGTGGCTCAGGGGTAGAGTGCTGGGGTTGCGGGTGTCCTTGAGCAAGACGTATTAATTCTTGCTAAATACTGGTTCAACCCAGGAAGACATGTTCCAACATAACTGAAAAATTGTTGACTGAGACGTAAAGAATCAAATCAAACAAAAAACATCAACGATTTTGCTTTTCGTTACTACACAGACTCTGGATCTGGATGTAAATATAAAAGTCCTGAGCTAGATTCATAAAAGTTGGAGTTGGGAGCGCAGTGGCTCACTGGTAGAGGGCTTGACTCGAGACCGAGAGGTCGCAGGTTCGAGCCTCACTGGCGTCACTGCGTTGTGGTCCTTGAGCAAGACACATTTATCCTAGCTAAGTACTGGTTCAACCCAGGAAGACCTGTCCCTGTTTAACTGAAAGATTGTTGACGTAAAGAATCAAATCAAATCAAACAAAATAAAAGTTGGAGAGTGGTCAAAATTAATGTCTCTTCAACAGCTAAGGTCATATGGAGTCTGGGCCACAGCATAGTCTCATAAGATGGACTGTAGAAGCCAGGGAGAGAACCTGCAACCCCTGATTAACCCTTTACTCTATAATAACACCTTTTGATGCCTTTGAAATATCATATATTTGAAACTATTATGGAAAATGGAGCATTTGCTCTTTTGGAGCAAATGCTCCGTTTTCCATAATATTTTCAAAAGTATTCAAAACTTTGCTTAAATTTTTTTTTTAATTTTTTCAATGTTGTCTAAATATAGAAAATGAGGTCATGATCTAAAAATAGCCTATGGAGTAAAGGCTTAACTAGAGGAGTAACTGTAGGCTTCTGAATTATGATTTACTTTTGTGAGACAAAACTCATGTTTTTCATTATGTTTCAACAAGCCATCCAACACTTTAGTTGGTAATTTAGGGCAATTAACTTTTAGGCTGACATCCCAGCATTATAGGAAATATAAAGGCAAACATTTGGTCTTCTGACAGGCTTAGTTAAAAAAAGATTGAATTATGATTTAAAAAAAATCATGGAGCTAGAGTTTGTCCTTTTACTTTACTTGGATATTTTTCAAGGATTTTTAAAAAAAAAAATTAGATATTTGTGACAAATGAAAATATTCTTCAATCATAGGATTTAACACTTAACAGTAAAACCTGTGTAAAATGGTCACTCAAAAATAGACAAAAGAAAGGTCTTAATGACAAATGGTAGCTTAATGAAGGTCGCAAGTATTGCAGAATGCTCCCCTTGGAGCAGACTGCAATAATTTTGACCTGCATTAAGCGATAATCTTGAAAATCAATTTCTTTCTTTTTGAGAGTGGCCTTTTTTCACAGGTTTTACTGTACCTGCTATAGTGAACTTTTGTCATCTGCTGACGACCTTTGTAAACAGCTTCAGGCCTCTGGATAAGGGCACATAGCTAAAAAAAAATCTTATTTCTCAACCAAAACACATGTTTTGGGTACTCAAAAGAACCATCTTAATGAGATGGCATTTATGAGTACCCAAAACATATGTTTAAATTGATGTGAAAGAAAACAATTTCAATTTTATGCTAAAAAGATTGATTATCAGCTGGACATAATACATTGGTGAAAGTTTTCAGGATTATTCCTGAATTCAGGATTAAGAGGCTGACTTTCCACAGAAAGTCAGCCCCAAAATCCTGAATTAGACAGGTTGTAAAAGTTCAGGATTTTGGAAATTTTGAACTTTCACCCATGATAATATGCAGTTGGACCCAGATTAGGCCTGGCAAAATGTCAGGCCTGATCTGGTTCGAAACTGATTGACACCTTAATAGTATTCCTGAAAAAATTGAAATAAAAAAATAATTTTGAAAAAAATCAGCAGATGACAGAAGAAAAACGTGTAAAATTACCCAACCTGCAAAGAATTAAAAAATTCTCCTGTTTTTCAGACTTTACAGCTGAAACATGTTAACAGTAACCAGTGTATAGGTGCTTCAACTAGCCAAGATAGAGAATCTCCATCTATAGGTGAGTCAAACATGTTAACAGTAACCAGTGTATAGGTGCTTCAACTAGCCAAGATAGAGAATCTCCATCTATAGGTGAGTCAAGGGGAGCAATTTTATTCTGATTTACACTGGTCTCAGTTTTCTTACATTTGAGAAATTTATCAGGTGTAAATCAATAGTTGCATACCCTTGTAAAACTCTAGAAGAGTTCCTAAACTATCCTGGAAAAGTCCTTGAATTTTACATAGCTTTGATGGCGCAGTAAACTGTAGTAGAGTTCCTTAACTATCATTGAAAAATCCTTGAATTTTACCTAACTTTGTAGACCTTGTAAAATATAGTAGAGTTCTTTAACTATCATTGAAAAGTCCTTGAATTTTACATAACTTTGTAGACCTTGTAAACTATAGTAGAGTTCTTCAACTAACCTTGAAAAGTCCTTGAATTTTACATAGCTTATAAGACCTTGTTAACCATAGTAGAATTCTCAAACTATCCTAGACAGGGCCCGTTAGTGCAGTCATTAGTTAGTCGACTACAGGTCCAGGGATCGCAAGTTTAATCCCGTCCTGGTCCCATACGTTTGTGGAGATAGATCTTGAAATAAATTCTACGGTCATTCTCCTCCTTCCTCTGATTCAAGAAGGGTTGGTGTCAGTTACAAACAAAAGTAGGTGCATGAAGTACTGGTTAACCGCTTAGCCAAACTTGCCCAGGAAAAAGTGTGGTTTGGTTAACTGACTGTTTTGACATTTCCATAGCTGTTGACAGGGATGTAAAACCTCAAACCAAACCAAAATCAACTATCATTGAAAAGTCCTTAAATTTTACATAGCTTTGTAGACCTTGTAAACTATAATAGAGTTCCTTGACTATCCTTGAAAACTACTTGAGTTTTACATAGCTTTGTAGACCTTGTAAACTGTCGTAGAATTCCTAAACTATCCATTAAAAGTCATTGAATTTTACATAGCTTTGTAGACCTTGCTTAGCTTGTATGGATTAAAGTTTTTTCTGATTTACAAACATGGTCTCAGTTGTCTCGTATTTGAGAAATGTATGAAGTGTAGCTCAATACACTTATAAACTGTAGTCAAATTTCTCAACTATCCTTGAAAAGTCCTTAATTTTTACATAGCTTTGTAATCTAGCAGTGTTTTTTAATATCGTTGAAAAGTGTTTGAATTTTACATAGCTTTGTAGTCCTTGCAAACTAAATTGTAATAGAGTTGCTCAATTTACTTGAAAAGTCCTTGAATCTTACATAGCTTTGTATACCTTGTAAACTGTAGTAGAGTTCCTCAACTATCCTTGATAAGTCCTTGAATTTGCATAGTATTGTAGGCCTTACAAACTGTAGTAGAGTTTCTCAATTATCCTTGAAAATTTCTTCATCTTCCATAGTTTTGTAGGCCTTACAAACTGTAGTAGAGTTTCTCAATTATCCTTGAAAATTCCTTTGATCTTACATAGTTTTGTAGACCTTTAAATGCACCAGTCATTTTCAACCCACGCCCCCCCCAAGGGGCCAGGGAATAACGGGGATATTGATTTTTCCATATGCAAAGCCCAGGTAAAATCTTTGTTTTGGTCAAATCCCTGCTAAAAAGTCCCCGCCCACGGGAACTACTTCCTGATTCATGGGCATTTATCATGAACCCCTGCAATAAACCTACTACAAAGTCGTACTAATAAAATAATTAAAAAAAAGTCGTGGAATCTGGTGACATTCTTCTGTTTGCCTCAAAATTTTTCCACTAGAAGCGTGGCAACTGATAAACTCGATATGACTGCAATCTATTCCAAATGGACATTCATTCTTCTTAATAGAAATCGAATATTTGTCATTCTAAATCAGGTGTCTCGTGATACTTCAAATCCCGGCGAATATCCTGTCAAAACACCACACTATATCCCGGTAAACCTGGTAAAAACGCACCGCTATTTTTCCCCACTGTTTTGGCGGGAATCAAAAGCCTGGCATATCCACGGCACTACCTGGACACCTCGAAGGTAAAATCACGGTACTTTAGCCCCACTATGCCCCTGCTGTCCCCGGCCCTTGGGGGTCATGGTTGCAAATATCTGGTGCATAAACTGTAGTAGAATTACTCAGTTATCCTTGAGAAGTCCTTGAATTTTACATAGTTGGTAGTCCTTGTAACCTGAAATAGATTTCCTCAACTGTTCTTGAAAAGTTGTTGAATTATATACATATTTGCCTATTGAACCATGTATGGGATAAGAAGCAGTATCAAATGAGTCTGTTTATTTCTGTTTTTTGCAGGTCCGTGTGATGGTAGCGAAGGTCAGAAATGGGAGATAATGGACATGAAGTGGTAACGTTAGTTTGGATTAGGATTGTTCAGATATAACAGCACTTCACAACAGATATATTTCATTTTAATGAATTCTAAACAGGTGTATCTTAACAGATATACCTTACTTCATAATTGAAATTAAGACTTGGCAGGGTTCAAGCTGGGCACTGGCAGTAGGGAGAACTGACTTCTCCCTCCAGGAAAATTAGGGAGTAGTGACAGTCAGATAGGGAGAAGGTATATCGCAAAGTTACGGCATTTTCTGTCAGTTTAGAAGCACATTAGTCATAACAAATTCTATTGCCATTAAATAGAAGGAGAAATACCATGCAGTGGTAGTAAACTGTCACCACAGCTTGCGTTTGTGTGGTGACAGAATGAAAGCGAGTCTCCCTAAAAATAAAAAAAAAAATAATAAAAACTTTTTTTTAGGGAGACTCCCACTTCTCCCTGGGTCCCTTTTGGGTGAAATTTCGGCCCATAGGTTTACAATTTCGCCTTATTCCCTGCATGGGGTACCAACCAACAAATATTTAGTGTATCCTGCAGCATTTAGATTGGCCCAATGTCATAGTGAAAACTATGGTGAAGTGTTTCCATAAAATATGTTTCAATGTAAAGTTTTGTCAGAATGAGTTTGTTAAGCCAAGACAATCTGAACAGCAGAGAATTATTGAATAGAAACTGCCAAAATTTAGATGTTAGCTGTGTTGCCGGGTTCACTTGTATGTATTAGTTTATGAAGCTAGTCATAAAAATTGCTACTGTATGTTTACTAGGCATTTGAAATGGAAATAGAGCAGATGCAATATTTGATCATGAAAAGCAAGGAATATCATGCTAAAGATAATGCTCTTTTATACTTGTTTACTGGTGACAAATGTTCATAGGGCCAGTTAAGAAAAAAAAAATAAGCGTAAAATTGTGATTATTTTCTTACCCATCAGTTTAAACATATGTTTTGGGTGCTCAAAAGAACCATCTCATCGAGATGGTTCTTTTGAGTACCCACAACATATGTTTTGGTTGAGAAAGAAGAAAAATAATTTTCTGTTATGCACTCTTATCTGGACTCCTGATGGAGTAGACTTTAATGAGATGCTGCAGAATGTGGAATTGCATCAGGATCTGGGCTGTTTACTTAAATACAGTCTTGGGAGAAGAAATACAATTAAGTTGTTGAATTCCAACCTGTGACCCCTTAAAATATATAATGGACCATCCAAACTTGATTATATCAAGCTGAATGGAAGAGCCCACCAGTATACAAAAGGTTTTTAAGACTAGACATTCAAAATGAAGAAGTCTGGAAGAAACCAAGACATTCAAAATGAAGAAGTCAGGAAGAAACCAAGACATTCAAAATGAAGAAGTCAGGAAGAAACCACTATGGATATGAGTTCCTTAAAATAGACCACCAAGCCGATGAAATGTTTAGACTGAGACTAGTAGTAGCATACTTGTTACTTTTAATACTGTAAAACCTGTGTAAAGCAGCCACTCTCAAAAAGACCAAAAATTGGTTTTCAGGACCAATTGTCGCTTAATGCAGGTCAAAAGTTTTGCAGAATGCTCCAAGGGGAGCATTCTGCAAAACTTTTGACCTTCATTAAGCTACCATTTTCCATTTAAGACCTTTATTTTGTCTATATCTAAATGGCTGCTCAAGATAGGTTTTACTGTAATGCTATAAATAAAGTGATTAGACTGAGACTAGTAGTAGCATACTTGTTACTTTAAATAGATCTAGATCTTGCACAGATGCTGCATCTATTTATAGAATGTAAGTTGAATCAAGACATTTCATTGGATGCAGACATGTTCGCAAGACTTTGTGCCATTATACATGACTTCATTGGCATATGTTGATTAATCCCATAATGAGGGTAAAATAACTGTGATTGTGTATGCTCGAAGTGTTCTTGGCCCATTTGTTTAATGTATTGTCAACTTAAAGAACATGGCTAAATTGATTTCTGTTTTTTGCCTGATTTCACACACAGAAAGTGGTGTTTTTGTCAGGTGATACATTTTCAAAAACAGCAGTTAGGTTTTTTCCAATTGTAAAATTCTAGATTTACTGTCGTTTAACAAGAGTGACAGTGACGCAATACTTTGTTTACAATTGCTAAGTAAAATACTGACATGTACACTCCACTTGAGCTAACAGAATAGATAGATCACATGTGTATTAATCCTATCTTGCAGGTAGGATTAATACACATGTAATCTATGGATTCTCAGTCCTCATAACTTTGTTAACAAAACATGATGTCACTGTCATTCTTGGCTGGCAGGACAGTACATATAAGGATATTACACTGTATTGTTGACTGTAATATGTTTTTTACAAGCAACTGTCTAATGCAAACATGTTGTGATCTGCTTGCTTAAGAAAGTTGTTTGTTTAATACAGGTCTATAAACACTTGAAGTGTATTAATTTGTGCTTTAAAAAATTGGAGTATAACTAAATTTTTTGGGGAGTTTTTTAGCCTTTTCCAAAAAAGTAACATGGAGGTGGGAACCTGGTTGGTTGGGGGAAAATTTGAAGCCCGCCCATTCTTGCCCCAGGGAAAAAGCTGATTGTTACAGTGGGGTCCCTCGCTCCAAATAAAAAAGAGGTAAGAAAATCCTTGTCAGTGTAACTCAATTAGTAGCGTTTGAGTTGGTGTGGTCTCATTAGTTTTATGGCATCATTAAGCTGACAATGTTTGAAACAACTGGGCTGTGATTATTTCACTTATTAAAATGCACACATGTTGGATATACATGTAAGACCATTTTGGTGCATGTTCGTGATAGCAAGATAAAGATGGGGAGTTTTTCTATCAAAATTATGTATGTAAATTTATGGTAATATTTATTGTTAATATATTGTTGTCGTTCTTGTTTGTTGATTTGTAATGGCTCTGCCAACAGTATTTCAGTCGTAGTAGGTTGTTGAGAAAAAGGATAAGAAATGGGTTCGACTCTTAATACCACCAGATAAACTAATATACTGAGCAGAAAATATGTATTATTTTCTAGTATTTGTTGTTGGTACTCGAAAGAACCATCTCTGTGAGATGGTTCTTTTGAGTACCAACAACATGTTTCTGGAGAGAAATAAGTGAAATTTTATCATTATATAGACTTCTAACCCACATCCCCCTACAAAAGTCAGTTTTGGCTGGGAAAAGGTACTGACTTATTTTAATTTAAAGGAGAACTTGATGTTTAGGAGTTTTGCATGTTGAATTAAAAGAAGTCATCATACCAAGCATTCTGATAAAAGTTGGATCAAAATTGGATGCCAAATGAGAGAGTTACATACACGCAGTTGGGGTCTTTGGATCTGCATGTACGATATATTCATGAGCACCCCCCATAGGCCAAGATAGTGTGTGCACCTAAAATTGCATTTATTTCCTTACCCATCAATTTAAACCAGTGTTTTGGGTGCTCAAAAGAACTGTCTCATTGAGATGGTTCTTTTGAGTACCCACAACATATGTTTTGGTTGAAAAATAAGAAAAATATTTTTTCAGTACACACTCTTATCTGAAGTCCTGACAGCCATTTTGAATATGCCTTCTAACCCTCTTAAAGGCAAGATTTTGGTTAATAGAATATTGTTTTAACCAATTATGGCTTGGTGACATCACAAAATCTTCACAAAGATCCTGTCAATAACTTAAGTTCTCACAGCATTCAAAATACCTATAAGTGACTTACATAAAATGTTTGTCTAAAATTGTCTAACTTTTTAGGTTCATTAATTGATAACCATTGTTTTCTCCTTCAAATTTACCACTGTTAAATCATTCCAAGACTAAATGGATGGCAGGGCTAAAAGTGTACAGCATAATTGTATTTAGAATGCCATAGATATCTAGATAAAAATCTTTTTGAGCCTAAAATTGTGATTATTTTTTTAGCCATCAATATAAATGTATGCTTTGGGTGCTCAAAGGAAACGGTTCAATAAAATTGTTCTTATGAGTACCCACAACATATCAATCAGTTATTATTGATCAAAGAAATTAGTTATGTGATTCTCGTAACTTGATTTTATATACAATTTTTTACAAAAACTAAAACCAATTCAAACAGCGATTAAATAATCAAATTTAAAAGAAATCACAGTAACTATGGTTAGTGTATAGCTTTTTCTTGGTCCAGGCTGAAATTGTATTCAGGCTTTGAAATAGGTTATACCACAGCTATTTTGTACACTGATAAGGATCATGGACTTTGGTAGATTATAAGAATCTATCATGAGTGTGAGGGTAGGATAGAAAAATTCGTTCAGAGGATCACCGTTTGGCATCACGAGGCTTAATGCCGAGTGATGGCAAAGGGTGATCTCGAGGGACGGATTTTCCTATCCTACCCTCACACGAATAATGGATTTTTTTTTCTTGCTCACCACTTATTTTTTTTATTTTAAAATGAGCTTCCAGAAGTCCCTGAATACGTTAAGTTGCAATCTCACATGATGACATCACTTTAACATAACAATGACATCACTTGACCACCATGTGCGCAAGTTTCAATACAACCACGGTATGTAGCGCTCACGTGACAGCCTGGGTAAGAAGGGAGCGCAGTGGCTCAGTGGTAGAGTGCTTGACTCGAGACCGATGGGCAGCGGGTTCGAGCCTCACCGGCGTCACTGCGTTGTGTCCTTGAGCAAGAACTTTAATCCTAGCTTAGTACTGGTTCAACCCAGGAAGACCCGTCCCTATATAACTGAAAGATTGTTGATGGGACGTTAAGAATCAAATCAAACAAAAACAAAGCCTGGGTAAGATAAGATTTTCTATCCCAGGGTAAAATCTCAGATATCCTTATCGGGTGTGCAAGAAAGAAAATCCATCCCTCAGGATTACTGTTTGCCACTACTCTGTAACACTTGTGATGCAGATAATTGATACATTGTTTAATTGAATATATTAATTAGTTGTTCAGAAACTTGATGCATTGTTTATTAAATTATATGTATATGATTGATTGCAAAGAAAATTAATGCATTTGTTATTATCACATGTATATGTTTGTATGATCAGAAACTTAATGCATACTTAATTATATAGATGATTAGTCATAAAATAGATGCGTTCTTTAGTATATAGATGATGGATCAGAAAGTAGTTTCATTTTCATTTTATAGAAGATCAGTCAAAAATAGATTCATTCTTTGTAATATTTTTGATCCGTCAAGGAATTGATAGATGCATTTTTATTACCTGATTTTTCAGAAAATAGATGCATTAGCTCACCTGAGTCATAGGTTCAAGGTGAGCTGTTGTGATTGTTGGATGTGTGTCATGCATCTTTCATAATTGCTTCAAAGGACACCTCCTAAAATGCTAGCTAGATTTGACCAAACTTGCCGGGAATACTCCTAATATGGTCTTCTTTGTTAATTGGTGATATGGACTATGTCAAATGAGCTAAAATAGAATCTCAGAATAAAAACTTTTAAAATCTTCTTTTCTGAAACCACAAGACCTAGAGCATTGATATCTTTTATGAAGTGGTCTCTACACAGTTTGTTCAAGTTATGGCCAAAATGGCTTGCCCTGGTGTCACATGTTTTACATAGGCTTATATACAGGGAAAACATAAATAGTCTTCTTGCTAGCTAGATCCTTGATAGGTAGCACCACTTAGTGGACCTCTTCCAAGTTTGTTCAAAGTATGGTCTTGCGATCATATGTTTTATATAGATTTATTTAGAGAAAACATAAAGAAATCATCTTGTCTGAAAACCACAAGGCCTAGAGTCTTTATATTTGGTATGTAGCTAGCATCATCTAGTAAACCTACCATTTTGTTATAATGGCCCTTGGAGCCCTCTACAAATTTTGTTGAAATAATGGTCCTGGTTTAAAAATGGCCCTGTCCTGGGGAGTTGCATGCTTTACATTGACTTATACAATGGAAACATAAAAGAGATCTACTCTGACACCATACCGGGCCGCGTAGCGCAGTCGGTAACGTGTCTGGCTACAGATGCGTATCTGACTGCAATTCCAGGGGTTGCGAGTTCGATCCCGGCTCGGTCCCATATTTTCGTGGAGATTGATCATGAAATAATTTCTACGGTCATTCTCCTCCCTTCCGCTGATTCATTCAAGAAGGGTTGTTGCCAGTTACAAGCGAAAGTATGTGCACGAATTACTGGTTATCCGCTTGTTCAAGCCTGCCCAGGAAAAAGTGTGGTTAGGTGAACTGACCGTCCCGCAATGACCATAGCTGTTGACTTGGGATGTAAAGCAACAAAACAAACAAACAAACAAACAAAATACTCTGACGCCAGTAGGCCTAGAACCTTGATAATTGCTAGCCTCAGCTAGTGGTCCTCTTAAATTTGTATACATTATGGCACTGGGGGCAAAAACTCCCCTTCTTGAAGGTCACCAATTAATAACTATGTATAAGAAGCTTAAACAAAACTCAGGAGAGCAATGAAGGGCCACTAGGTCCTCTTGTTTTTAAAATAGATGATTGATCTGAAAATTGATGCATCGTTTAAATCAATAACTTACTGTGGGTTTTATGAATTGATAAATTCCCTCCTTGAAATATTGTAACTAGCCACAAAAACTTGCCTAAACTTGCCCATCTAAACATCACTTACAACACCATGACGCAGCCTGACAAAACCCACTCCGGACCAAAGCTGAATTCACCAGTCTTTCCTGTGTACTCAAATGGCAGTCAAGTTCCAAATGCAGACATATGAAGGTGTGACAAGACCCACTTGTATTCCAGACTTCAAGATTGTAAAACTTTCTCATGCTCAACTCAACTGAGCATGAAATTTATTGCAAATGAAAATGGACCCAGATTGGGAGCAGTCTGATCAGGGTTCATATTGTTTACTTCCATGAAAAATCTAGTCTGAAGTAAAGTTGAATATATGCAGCAGATGTAAAAAGCAGAAAAAAATTTTCAGAATAAAAATTAGTGGCTGGATAATGGTTAGCTTGTCAACAGTGCATTTATTTTTTGTTGATTTATATGTGTTTATTATTTGAAATATTAATTTATTTTTGATAATATATGTGAGGTGTGTGCACCATGTTATTTTTTATGTTAGTGTATAAGTGCATTTTGAAATGCATTAATTGCATGTATACTACAGACTAGCAGGGAAAGGACCTCTGACGGTGGTAATGGGAATCACAGTGTATCGCTGACTACAATTTTGATAAAAATTTAAGTCGATCAAATCATGCTTCCATCTTCATATATAAGCTCGCTGTTGGTCTCTGATTATGATTTTGCATTTGATTTCCTATTTCCATAAATGTACTGCTTTATTTTGGGGTTTGAAATGGTCACTTTTTGTATTATACATATAGGAAATAGAAAAATATTTTTAAAACATCTCCCCCCGAGTCCCAACTAATCCTTTTGCGCGTAACTGTGTTCTCATATTTTACACAATTTTTGTGAAAAGCTAGTTGGGACTCATGGGGGAATGATATCCCACAGCCCAAAATGTGACGTCTGGGCAAGCCCGAACATTGGCATTTGGATTTTTGGTGTGCTCTCTTGAAAATCTTTTTTCCAGTATAGTGAAATAATTAGTACAAGTAAGCTTCCTTTTCATAACCCATAAGTCATGAAATATTACAACTTTTTAGTATCTTTTTCTTAAGATTATGAAAATTGTCCTTTTACTAAATTCAGTTGGTAGATTATTTTGCACATATACTGTATCTATCCAATACACATAAACTACATGGCCATTGACTAGGTGTACTTTACGCATCGATGAACGGTTATAGTACATTGCTGCATAATATTGCACCAGGTAAATACATTGTCATCAAGGTTGAATATGGACTACAGTTGCACTTCAAAATTTTTCTTAACAAATCAGATAGAAAAAACAACAACAAAAATAATCTTTAACATGCTCATGATTTTGGACTTTAAAATACTTTCACTGTGATTTGTAATCGAGTATTGATGATATATTACCCTTACACTTGAAAATAATCGATTTCTAAATGTTTTGGTGAAGTCAATTTTTTAACCCCTACCCCCTTTGGTAGCGTCTCCTGTTTTGTCATAGGGGTCTGCCTGTCTAATTATAACCTAAATGCGTTCCTAATACATCAAGCGTCCTATTCAAAAGGATACCAGTGATATCTTATGCATAGGGAAGTTATGGGAAGCATCTGAAAAATAGGCAGATACCGTATCAAAGTGTCAGAGGTCCTTCTAATCTTTGACCCCATTAGTGTGTACAGTAAAACCTGTCTCAAAAAGTCCAAAATTGGTTTTCAAGACAAATTATCACTTAATGCAGGTCAAAAGTATTGCAGAATGCTCCAAGGGGAGCATTCTGCAATACTTTTGACCTTCATTAAGCTACAATTTGTCATTAAGATCTTTGTTTTGTCTATTTTTGAGTGGCCGTTTTACACAGGTTTTACTGTACAATGAACCATACAAGGCTCATTTTATCAACCCATACTGAAGAAATTAATTTAGTATCTTAAGGGTTGGGAGGAGGCTATTATTTTGGAAAGAAGGAAAACCTGTCAAATGTTTAATATTGTCTCCCTTTACATGTGTCGGATCGACACATGTAAAGGGAGACAATTTTAAATATTTTAAGCATTTCTTTGTAGCTTGTGTATTTTGTCACCAATTATGCTATGATAATCATGAATTAAATCTTCACATGCTGGGTATTTGTTTTCATGCTTTCGTTGTTGTATGCTGACTTCAAAATTGACTTTTTAAAAAAAAAAAAATCGGGAACACTAGCATGGAACACAGTGGCTCAGTTGGTAGAGGGTTAGACTTGGGATCGAAGGGTTGCTAGTTCGAGACTCAACGCCAGCGGAGTCCCTGTCTTATGTCTTTGAGTGAGGCACTTTATCCACTACTTAGAACTGGCTCAACACAGGAAGACTACATGACCAAAAAATTGTTAACTGGGATGTAAAGCATTAAAGCAAACACATCAGGAACACTATCAGAGTGTCAGATGGTTTGGATCCAGATCAGGACCGATGTGGGTCCAAACGTTATCAGCATTTTGTAATCGCTAGCAAAGAAAGAGCTTTAAAAAAGTATTTATCATATGATGTCACATCTGAGAGTGATATAAGGCCATGCATTAAAACCGATAAAGCACTAGTGGTTTACAGATTTTGCTAACGCTAAGTAATGATGTCTATAATAAGGCGAAATCTTGGCAATTTTCAAGCAAAGAAAACGTGATTTAAAAGTAGTCTTAGGGTCACCTAATAATATACATGTAATCTAACATTTGTGCTCCTGTATTATTGAATTTATTAAACTCTTTGCAAAAGTGATAAAATGATTGGCAAGCCTCACATTTTATCTCATGCCCAACTGGTTTAATAAATTCAAATAAAACAGGAGCACTCATGTAAGATCCTCTAGGAACAAGTCAAAATATATTTCTAGAGAATTATTTCAGAAATTAAAACAATTTTCGTTTAACAATTGTTGCAATTTTAACATTAGTTTCTAACATTTACATGTATGAGCAGGTTAAATTTCATGCTCAGTTGAGTTTAGCATGAAATAAGAATTGTAACGTCTGGGGCCGGGCTTAGAGGTTCCTGACCAGATCTGGTCTACAGAGATTAGCTAGAGATTAGCTAGACTTTGGAAAATTTAGAAGATGTAGTAAAACTGGGGACATCTGCACTTTACTAGTCTCTGTTTAAAATAAGTTTGAATATTTTACAAACTAGGGGGGCTACTGCCCCACACCCTGCAACTTATATTGTTAGCATCTACTGCTATACTCTAAACATAATAATTATTTAGATATAAACCCACCTATAAAGCTTGGCCAAAGTCAGTAGAGACTGGTAAAGTGCAGTCTAGCCTTAAACTATTTATAATGGAATTGAAACAGGGTATTGTAGATAGTAGGGTGGTCACCCATATTCATGTTTGCATCGTATATATAGAATAGAACATATGGTTCCAGATAAATAAAAAATGGGTGTAAAATTCTGAATATTAGCTTGTCCATCAATTTAAACATTTGTTTTAGGTGCTCAAAAAAAAAGTCTTATTGACGGTTCTTTTGAGTACCCACAACATATGTTTTTGTTGAGAAATAAGAAAATTGAAATTTACACCCTTATCTAGAGGCCTAAAAAAAGCATTCCATTTTCATTTTTTAAGTTGGTGAGCTCACCCCCAAGTAAATTTATCAGGTTTTTATTTGATGTCGGTGGATGTTTGATATAGAAGTTAAACAAAGACGGACCAAAGCATGTCAATACTTATCCATGGATATTTCATAATACACATCTTTTTGGGGACAAAACATTCATACAGGTCATTTCTACATAGAGTGATTAAAATACCAAATACATTCATTGCTTTTTAATTATATCCAAAGGCTTTGAATTAACTTTGTAAAGAGTACTGCATTATTTAAAGGGAAGATTTCACTTTCAGTCATTTATAATTGCATTTATATTAAATATTGCTATTTTGCATAAATTTGTTTAAATTGTTGCAATCTAACATCTCTGCTGCTGCAGGTATTCTCGCGTCACTGCCTAAATAATACAGTAGAACCTCAATGGCTCAAACTCTGATGGCTCATTCACCTGGACTGGCTAGATCTATCATCATGGTCCCAACAGGTTCCACCCTGCCCTTGGCTAGAACTATTGTTAATGGTCCAAGTCTGTTCGAGCCATTGAAGTTCTACTGTAGCTGCAAAAACCTGAATTAGGCAGGCTAGGTCTTCATCTTTGTACTTATTTTTGGGACCTGTTAACCCTTTTCCCACCACTGTGTCATGACAATTTTCATCTGCTGTCATCTGCTTATGTTTATAGGTCGCCTATAATGCAATAATATGAACCCAGATCAGACTGCTTGATCAGGGTTCATAGTGTTTGTTTCCATGATACAATTAGTAAGCGATTTGAATATATGCAGCAGATGTTATAAGCAGACAACATTTTCTAGACAAAAGAATATTGAGCAGCGACATGAGATTTCCAACAATGTGGTATGTGCGACCAGCAAAGGCTCAGACCAGCCTGCGCATATGCACAGTCTGATCAGAGCCTTTGCTAGTCGCTTGAATATTCTATGACCATTAAGCTACTGACCGAACATCATTTGGAGTTTATAAGCTGAAAAGAAAGCTATACAGGCTCGTCTGTAAAAATGCCACATTGTTAGAAATCTCATATCACGGATCCTATTAGCAGGATGAGGGTTAAGAAAAGGTTGGAAAATTGCAGTAAGATAATATAATCCAAGAGATTTTGATGCAAGTCCATAATTTTCTGTACAGATGTCTAAGTATTGTAGAATTTGTCTACATATTTTATCCTGTCTAATTCTGTGGCTGCTAGTGTCACCTGCTGATAAAAGTTTGCAAACAGTTTGAACCCTGATTAAGCTCGACAAAATGGTCTGGATTCCAACTGATTTATACTCCTGTTATTTATGAAAGAGTATTTTGAAACATTGATTTTGAAAAATTCAGCAGTTGCTAAAAAAGCTTGCAAAGCGTTAGTGGTTTGCTGGAGTAATATACTTTATTGACAGGTGATTATTCTAAGTAGGTGTTAATTGGTCTTCAACGAAAGCCTCACTTGATCAGTTTAAATGTGCATGATATCCAATCTTTTTGCCAATTTTCATATTTGTATGTTTTTTTTATTATTTATTAACTTATATAATCAATGTCCTTGTAGTTTTTTTAAGTCTCTTTGTATTTTTTTTTAGATTTGTGCCGTTGTCTTGTCCGGAGATATGTTAGGTTAAAACAGCAATTCTTTTTAGAAAAGGATTTGTTCCAATTATATATGAGCCACGACATGAGATTTCCAACAATGTGGTATGTGCGACCAGCAAAGGCTCAGACCAGCCTGCGCATACCCGCAGTCTGATCAGAGCCTTCGCTTGGATATTCTATGACTGTTAAGCTACTGACTGAACATAATATGGAGTTTCTAAGCTGAAAAGGAGGCTACACAGACTCCTCTGACTCTACACGTGTTAAAATGCCACATTGTTTGAAATCAGATGTGGCAGCTCAATTATTGTTAATGATTACTGTTTGAATGGATTGTCTTGATCATTATACCTGTGAGACTGGTCATATATTGGAGCTGGCTTGATTTTCTAAGCCTAAAAGGAGGCTACACAGGCTCCTCTGAGTCTACACTTGTTAAAATACCAAATTGTTGGAAATCACATGTCGCAGTTCATATTGTCAATTATTACTGTTTGAACTGATTTCAGGGTTCGCACTGGCTTGAAAAGTACTTGAATATACAAGACTGTCTTGAAAAGTCCTTCAAATTAAGTTTGGCTTGAAAAGTACTTGAAAACACTCAAAGGCCTTGAAAAGTCTTTGAATCTTACCATTTACAGGAGGATTCAACACTGTTTGTTGAGACCTAAATCAGTATAAAATCTTGGTGCCTTATTTGGTGCAGCATATTTGCTGCACCAAATAAAGGCACCACAATTTTATACTTATATTCTAAAACTAATATCTTTAGTAATGGACTCTAGCATTTCGGAAGTAGTATTTTAACCTGCAAATCATTAGTTTTCGTAAGTTATCAGTCCTTGAAAACCATAGGAAAGTCTTTTAAAGTCCCTGAAAAGTACTTGAATTTTACACAAACTTGCCTGTATGAACCTTGGATTGTCTCGATCATTATACCAGTGAGACTGGTCACATATTGGAGCCTGCTCAGAAGATTTTGGTACTAATATTGGCAATCAGTGTAGACTCGGATGGCAAACCATGTAGAACCAGATCAGATACCACAGATCTGGCCCTGAGGTTATAAAACATGAGTTCATTCTCAAACTCAAAATAAAGTGCAATGATTGGCTGCCTGCGGACTTGTGTCTGCAAGCAGCCAATCATTGAGCTTTATTTTGAGTTTGAGACTGTACTCAAGTTTTATAACCTTGGGGCCAGGTCCTCACTGTTTGCTTCCAGAAATGTTTGTTTAAATTTGAATAAAAATTTGAAATAGCACCCAGCAACCCTAAAATTGGAAATGGACTCATCCAATCTTTCAAATCGACTCATCTAATTGACTTCGATTGGATAAAGATATTGACTATATCATTTTGGCTGGCTAATTTCTTTCATCATGAGTTGTAATTCAACTAGTTAAGGTAAACTAGTCAATGTAGTATGTAACTCAACTAGTTAAGGTAGTTTGTAACTCAACTAGTCAATGTAGTTTGTAACTCAACTTGTTAAAGATAGTTTATAACTCGACAAGTTGAAGATAGTTTGAAGCTCATTTAGTCAAAGATAGTTTAAATCTCAACAAGTTGAAGATAGTTTGTAACTCACTTAGTCAAGGCCTGTTTGTAACTCCCTTAGTCCAAGATAGACTGTAACTCAACTGGTTAACAATAGTTTGTAACTCACTTAAGTTAAAAATAGTTTGTAAATCAGCTAGTTACAGAAACACATCTGGAAACACAATAATCCAGGATAAAAACCCATACCCTTTTCTGGTTTGCAAAAAAAATTCCAACCACAGCAACACTGATATTAGTTTCATGCATTTATTATATCTCAAACAGTGATTTCTTATTTTCATTTTCATATTTTGCTTTCATACCAATTTATAAATTTTAGGAACCCATAGATTGTGATCATGATAAGGTTGTAAGGTATTCACATATTAACTCGTAAAGCGCCAATCACGACTGCAGCAGATGACAAATTTTGCGACATCTTTCCTAATTTTCGAAAGAAATAAGGAATGATATTTCGTGAGAATAGTCTGCCAGCAGACGATTCTCATGGAATATCATGCCTTATTTGTTATTTTTGAAAAAGCGGCAAAATTTGAAATTGTCGTCTGCTTCAAACTATAGGTGGCGCTTTATGGATTAACCCTGTGTAGATCTAAAACCCTGAAGGGATACTTTGGCAAACATTGAAGACCCAGATGGCGGCATTTTATCAGTATCTACACTGTTTGCTAAGACAAAAACGATCTTCAGAAATAGGAATACAATTTTAGTTGGAATTTTAACCTGTGACCCCTCAATTTATACAATGGAACATCCCAAATTTATTGTAACAAATGGGAGGAAGAATCCATTTGTGCATAACCCTTTTTATACTGATAGTTAAGAGTGTGTAATCAAAAATAAATATTCTTATTTCTCAACCAAAACATATGTTGTGGGCACTCAAAAGAACCATCTCAATGAGACGGTTCTTTTGAGCACCCAAAACATATGTTAAAACTGACGCGTAAGAAAATATTCACAATTTTACGCTCAAAAATGTCGTTTATATAGATTCCTCTGGTTTGATTTAATAAACTGGAGATGGCTCATTGTACTTGTCTAGGGGTCATATGGTTATATGCTATGCAAGTAATCTTAAGTTTGTACATGATATAAATATGGATCAATGTCATAGGCCTACAGCAGTGATGATTAGAAAATTAGAAATACAAAGCCAAATTAGATGATTTTTTTATGAAATACATAACATAAGGTTTTTGCACACTTGTGCAGAATGGGGATGCACTCTGAGTTGTTAGTTATTATTGAAGTATTCACTTACACAGAAGGGGAACTGTTCAGTAGTTGAACAAGAATAGGGCTGCTTAGCATGTATAGTTAACATGTACTCTTGCTGTGAGAAGGTCAGATTTTATGTTGATCTTTTAATGAATATTCAATCAGGAGGTGCAATATACAAGTGTTTATTTTGACTTTTCTTCCATTTGTGTAAAGATTTTGTTAAATATATTTGTTTGCATGCGTTCAGTTATTACCTAGGAGTGAGGTTTATGGTTGTGTAAACTACTACTTGGAAGAAAGTTTTCAAGTTTATTCCTGAATTCAGTATTTTGAGGTTGACTTCCCAAAACAATTCAGCCTCAAACTACTGAATTTGATCGATTATTAGATTCATTATCTGAGCATATAAATTTATACCATAGGCTATTTTCAGATCATAACATCATTTTCTATTGTTAGACAACATTGAAAAAATTCTAGAAAAAAATAAGTAAAGTTTTGAATACTTTTGAATGTATTATGGAAAATGCCTCCATTTTCCATAATATTTTCAAATATATGATATTTCAAAGGCATTAAGTTTTGAATACTTTTTAAAATATTATGGACCCATTTTCCATAATTTCAAATACATGATATTCAAAGGCGTTATTATGGAGTAAAGGGAATAACAATTGCAATGTTTTAATTTCTATGTTTCAATATTTTTGAGCTGTCACCATGGACCGTATATGGTAATTGAGGGCCCATGCTTTCACCTATGCTGCCAAATGCATTCGAAAATATTGACTGATGTATGAGAGATGTATGGAAAGTTAGTATTAGTTTTCCACTCATCACTCATATTTGGGCCTAGTTGTGACAAAACCTGTCTTCAGGGTTTCTGACAAAGCAGGACTCTAACCAGTCTCCTCAGCTACAGAGACTAGCTAGAAACTTGAAACTTCTCTTGTAGCATGTTTAGATATGATACTTTCCCAAAAGTGAATAACAAAGGCCCTGATCAGTCTGCTGGTCTGTGCCTTTGTTATTCGCAAACCCCTGAAGACAGTTTTTCCCCATATCAAGGCCCATTTCATACAAGATATCAAGGGAGCCCAGTGCCTCAGTGGTAGAGTGGTTGACTCGAGACCGAGAGGCCGCAGGTTTGAGCCTCAACGGCATCACTGCGTTGTGGTCCTTGAGCAAGACACATTTATCCTAGCTTAGTACTGGTTCAACCCAGGAAGACCTGTCCCTGTTTAATTGAAAGATTGTTGATGGGATGTAAAGAATCCAATCAAACAAAACAAACAAATACAAGATATCAAGATGTAAGCAATAATATTAAGCAGACAAAGACATTATTTTCCTAGTCACCATATCACACTCTAGTTCATGTATGCAAACATTCATGTATACATATTTTATTCGGCAAAATCAAGAAAATTGATGGAGGAAAAAACAAAATAACTGTTTGTTGCACCAGCAGTTATAAGTGTGAAACTTCTTAGTGATAACAATTCAGGCTCTTTGATTTGTATTGTATTGTATACATTTTTGAGTATTTATATAGACAGTTGTTAATGTTATTATGTTTGTATTGTTTATTTCATTGTTGACATGTCAGTGTACAGAAGGCTTAGTTAAATAAATTTCTTAGATAAGATATTTGAATATATAATTGATCTTCTGCCCTTACACCAGACATTTGCCAATCTGGTGTGATTCATACCCTACCCTTCTCACTTCTGATTGAATGTCAAAAGTGTGGAATCTCTAGCACAATTTTTAGCTTCAACACTTCTTTTAAAAAATAGTATGATCAGGAATTACCACAATCACAAACAGTAGCCAAACTGCAGATTAACCCTTTGTATTCAGAAACCCCTAAACAAGTACTTTTGAGTGCTGCATTTCATCAGGGTCTACACTGTTTGTAAAGGTAAAAAAGATCTTCAGATAAAAGAATGCAATATTTTTTGAAAATTATAACCTGACACCCCTAGATATGTACAATGGACTATCCAAAATTTATTGTATAAAACCAGAAGGAAAAATCTATTTGTAACAAAGGGTTAATATGTAAAACACAGCTGACAAATTTGTGCCATATAAATCTCTAAGTTCACATAGTGTACAGCGAATCTTCTAATGCTGTTTTCTTCACAACTTCAATGTCTTTGTCTGACACTCCCAACAGGACATTTTTGTCTATGCATGGGACGCTCCACCTTTAAAACAGCTCATCTATTTGATTACTTTTCAGTGTTGGATCTGCTTTTGCATTATTGCCATAAACTGTATCAAAGTTTCCATGCAAATAGACATTTACATGGCAATTTCGAAAATATGTGATTAACTTGTGCTGCAAACTTTCTTAACCTGCAACGTATGACCAACAGCCACCAGCTGGGAGCGCAGTGGCTCAGTGGTAGAGTGCTTGACTCGAGACATAGGGTTTGGGGGTTTGAGCCTCACCAGTGTCACTGTGTTGTGTCCTTGAGCAAGACACACCAATCCTTGATTAGTACTGGTTTAACCCAGGAAGACCTGTCCCGACATAACTGAAAAATTGTTGACTCAGACGTAAAGAATCAAATTAAACAAAAAACAACAACAACAACAGGGATTTACTGCTTAAAGAAGATTTGGAGGCATTTAAATAGTAAACATGATCAGTGCCATGGTTTTCACCATTGAAAAAAGTATCAACTTGCTTGTAAAATGTCAATATTATTCTAATAATTGAGCAGGCAGGTTTAACCCATTACTCCATAATAACACCTTCTGATGCCTTTGAAATATCATATATATTTGAAAATATTATGGAAAGTGGAGCATATGCTCCATTTTCCATCATATTTTCAGAAGTAATCAAAACTTTACTTGAGTGGCTCTTCCTCGCGGTGCCAATGGGTTGTCTGCGGTTTGTGATTGTGGTATTTCCTGAACATACTATTTTGAATGTATAGAAAATGATGTCATGATCTAAAAATAGCCTAAGGAGCTTTACCAGATCAACTGTCACTAATGCCCCAGTCACACACACACTCACGGACTCTTACGGAGAATTTCTGATCAAACCGCAGTCGTCCGCAGAAAAATGAGGGCGGGGCCTAATTTCTTGATGCGTTTGCAAGACGCAGTTACCTATAGTTGTGGCTAGTAACGGATCATTGCGGATAAATGCGAATGTCAGCGGATTGATGCGTTCCATTGAACAGACACAATGCGGAGAGATACCAATAGATACGGACTACATCCCTTTCATTATACCTTCCCTTACCTTTAGATACGAGTGAATGCGAATAGATACCTTTAGATGCGGACTGTTGCGTATACTTAGTGGACTGATTGTGACGCTTTGCACCCTGTCGTCCGTTCATCATTTGTTTTTTTTAAACATTATGCCTGGAAAGAAGAAGCAGCAAATAAAAAGCATTGTCTCTAGAAGGCACACGCTCAACCTCCAACATCTCAACAGGATGACAACTATTTATCTAGCCAGTTCCTACGCCTCAGATATAGTCAGCAAGAGACAGCGGGTACTGAAGACGCAGATGTCACATAATCTAAGAAGAGGCTATGCAAATTAATAATATGATAATGCATTTGTAGATTAAATTATATACAAATAAGTAACACATACGCTGCTATATGGCGACAGTTTTTGAGCAATATTAAGTAAGATTCTTGACAGTTAGGGATTTTATCTATAAATGCAAATGCAAATATGTCATATGATAAATAGAATATTGCGTTTGCGATCACATATTATTGAACTATATTCCATTTGTTAACGATAAATGATAACATCCTTGGCACAGCACACATACATTTTCCTCATCTCATTTAATAAATGCAATAATTTATGAACTCTCATTAGTGGGGCCGATATGTAACAATTTTGAGAAGAATCGTGCATTTTATGATAAAAGCATGAAACTTGGTACATGGCTAGTTGATAACAAAACAAAAAAAATAAGGGTCAGTGCCACGCCGAAAATGTCCTCTAATGGCCGCCATCTTGTTTTTCCAAAATGGCCGCCTTTTTCAACTTATTCATTTTAATCTCATTATTTATTTGCAAACATCATGTTTTCTTCAGTTTATTTTACTTAAATAGCCATCAGTTATATCTAGATACCTTAAAATCATCTTTCAATTTTAAAAAAAATCAGAATTGAGGCTGTATTTTTTCAAGATGGCCGCCACTTTTGTATCTAAAAAGTGCAGTTATATTATAAAACTTTACAAAGTTATAAATTTTGATGCAAATTACTTCTAGCAAGTAGAAATAGTCCCATCAAACTAGTTACTAACTTATCAGCATGGCTTTATTGTTGCTTATTGTTCAAATACGGTATTAAAGATGGCTACCAATGTGCAAATCATAACACACTATCTGCTTTCATTTGGAACTGGAAGAATGTAGTTTGTTTGAATTTATGCAAACGATTTTCAAGAATAACTTTATTTAATGGCTTTGGATAAAAAAGAGAGCATCCAACATGCCATCCAAGACGGCTGTCAAAGTAGAATTGTTAGATGGACACCATTTGTAAGGTGGCCACCATCTTGGTTTTTTCAAAATATGCAGTCTATTTTAAATTGAATTATTTTAAGCTCATAAATTTGCAAGCCAATATGTTGTCTTCACTTATTTCCACTTATTTTGCCGTCAATCATACTAATTTGCCTCAAAATTGTCATTTAGGCCTAGAAAACACAAGATTTAGGACATAGTCTCAAGGTGGCTGTTACATTTTGCATCCAAAGGGAGCTCAGTGGCTCAATGGTAAAATGCTTGACTCGAGACCGAGGGGCCACAGGTTCGAGCCTCACCGGCGTCTCTGTGTTGTGGTCCTTGAGCAAGACATATTTACCCTAGCTTAGTACTAGTTCAACCCAGGAAGACCCTTCCCTGTTTAACTGAAAGATTGTTGATTGGACGTAAAGAATCAAATCAAACAAACAAAAACATTTTGCAACCTCAATAGTGGTGGTTAACCAACTTGGTATTCAAGATGGCTTTGTATTAGCTTTAGAAAAAAGGAAACATATTTTTACTTTCTGTAGCAAAATATTTGGAGGTTGTTTGAAGTTATGAAAATGATAGTAAAGGGGACATACAACCTGTCATCCACGATGGTTGCCAATTTTGGTTTTAGATGCTTATACAGATGTTGCTATAAAGTGTGTTCTATATAAAATTGATATGATCAATATGAGATGCAAAGATTTTTTGTATCTATAGCATTTGTTTACATCAGATTTTAGTGAAAAATCCTATAAAATCCGTAATAGAGATATCAAAGTTTTTTTGACATTTCTCCATCCCATCAAGTTACCATAGGCATAAAAGGCTATACGTCTCCTAAAACTGTATATATTTTATCAAAAAATTGTATTTACGCCATAACCCTCAGTTTTTACACACATCAACTTTTCAACTTGATCTTGTCAAATGACGTATTTTCTGCAGCCAGCATTATTAGGTTGTGTTAATGATGTAGCTGGCACTATCATATCTACTTGAAAGTAATCAAAGTTTATAAAATTTTGAAGTCAATCCAATATATAATGTTGCAGACATCTTAGTTTCTAGCCATAGCTTCCCTCACTCACCAATTGCTTGCTAGTGAGTCGGGCATTTGATTCCATAATATACTCCTCAAAATAATTGAAGGACCAATGCTATCAATTATAACATTGATGCATTTTGTGTAGAATGTATTTTGAAAACCAATTTTACGATCTAGCCTAAATTTTTCGGACATCTTTGACGCCCAATTGCCAAGTGACACGACAAAAAGAAAATGGTAGAAAATGTTACTAACAAGGATTTTTTGTCATTTTAAAACTTGACCTAAATGCATTGGAATGTTTTTTTTTGTGTGTGATCCACGGACCACAGAACTGCATGAAATGAATGAAAAATGCTTTTAGATGCTGAAATCTCTGTTTTCACATGATTGTATGGTGTTTTAATCCCGTCGATACATTCCGCCTCTTCCTGTGAGAGAAAATTGGCCCTTTTTGCTGTGGTGTAATGGCCAGACTATAGGTTCAGACAACTGGTTTTGGCATTTGTCTGTGACAATCTTTAACAATTCGCCAGGACATCTTTCTAACACTCAAATGCAAAGAATGACGACTGAAAATCTGATTCTTGATGACCAAGTACACACATTGTTTTCAGAAAACTAAACAATGTCAAAACTCCATTGTCAGAGATGAAAATGCTTGCTTCCCAGTATATTGAAACTGTTTGAAGAAATATTTTGCATGAAAGCTTAACTGTTTAAAACAAAGTTTAATTTGATGTCACTTTCATTCTACTAGAATGACTACAGACGAATTTCTTTATCCCACCCACTGCCTTTTGAAAGTGTGTTTTTGAGGGTATGTGCATTTGAGACACAGTTATGTCAGAATTAGGGATGGAAATCAGTAATACTGATTCTTTACTTATGGACATAAAGAATAGAAAGCTTTGGGCCAAGTTTTATAGAATTCAAATGTTTGCGCTATTTATACTCGCATTCTAAAATCTTGGTCCTTTAATTATTTTGAGGAGTATAGTTAAGTCCAAAAACCTCTTCAGTCTTAACTCCAGCTGTTATGTTTTTAGACTTAATTTTTCGCAATAACTTTTTTATCTTCAATTTTAGCAAAATGTGTTCGCGATGAAAAGTATTCAGGAACATCTCCGCCAACTTCTCCAAATGGTTCCAACATCCTAGATGCTGCAGGTTAATCTGTGCTTAGATGCACTCTTTGACTATTTTAAGCAAAGCGCAAATAAACTAAGTCCAAGATGTCAGTCAAAAAGTTACATTGCACCGCCCTAATTCAATTACTTAAAAAAGCAATGGATGGCTTGTTCAAATATACTATGCACAATAAATTTAGCAATTGTTTTGTATGGGTGAGCCCATCCACATAAGATCTCGAGTTTCATTTGCTGTCATGAAGATACAAGCGCCGATCATCTGACAAGATTTTCTATTTAAAAAAGTACAGAATTACCAAACGCAGCGGCCGTGCTAAAGTACGGAAGCGTATATACGCCACCACTTGCTACTTAAATCTGTCAGAAAAAGACTGGTTTTCGCACTAAATATTTTATTTTTTCTCGCGTTAATATCAACCTTTTCGATATGTTTTACTTGAAAAAGCGAATAAAAAACACGACAAGATGCATTAAGTTATTGCAATGTGCTATTATTATGTCGCATTGTCTTGATATTTTCGTTTATTGTTACATAATTAATACTCTTTCAAGAAAATGTTTACGCAATTCGAAGAGATATCGCTACTAAACAATTCATTAAAGCTCTTTGCGAGAAGAGTTTTAGCTGTCTACGCCATACCTTTAGTACTCTGAGGCTGTTGAAGATAGGAGGTTTGACGATGGTCGAAAAAAGGATTTTTTTCTGGGGCAAAAGGTAAGTATCCAATCATTTCAAAGTGTTTTTATAGTAGTATATATCTCATAATATAGAGAAGGTGACTACTGTACAGTATAACAAATATATTAACTGTGTAAATCACAGATTTTGGATAACTGTTTTGCCTCAACGTGCCACGTGGCGTGGTTGTTTGAATTGGGTTGGTTGTGGAAAGTTTCAACGTGGTGTGCCATTGAGTGTTTTTATAATTATGACTAGAATCCACCCTGACTAGCACAAGGTGCGTTGTTGTAGGGCTATTTTCAACCGTAATTTTTTAGACTTCGTAAATTTCAGGTCGATGAATTGGTACCAATTCTCACATCGCGAGAATAATTGATACCAATACGTCACCGATTTCATACCAATATTTTTCATGTGTGAGAGAAATATGCACGTAGTCAAAATTCATGTGGCAATCATGCAAATTTCTCACATCGATAAAGTACCCCACAAAGCTGCTGCATTCTATATTGGCACGAATTCCATAATAAGAAGTCGCAGGCAACTATATATCAAAATGAGATTCTTCACATGTGTGAATTATTGGTACCATTTCTTCTCTAAGTGAGGAATTGGTGCCAATTCTTCTCATGCGTGAGGAACTGGTACCAATTTTTTGGTTTTGATGTAAGAGGAATTAGTACCAATTCTACACATGTAAGATGAATTGGTACCAATTTTTCACACATGAAAGAGGAAAAAATAGTACCAATTATTCACACTAAAATTCCGAGATTAGAATGTGTTGCCTTGCCAAACAGAAGTCAAACAAGGCAAATATGTCAAATTTATATCCCGGGCAAAGGGTAACCTTAGAAAATTTATAAATCACAAAACATAAATCCCATTCCTCCAACCCCTAAGTTCACCTTGAATGGGGCGTGTCTGCGAGCAAAATATGTGTTACAATGTTGCTGCATTTATGATTCCCTTTAATTTGATATGCAACATGACAATGTTCTGAAAAAGTTGACTTTTGACCTATTGGCCGGGTCAGGGGCATGGGGCCAGGCAAAATAGTTGCTACCATGTTGCTGCATTTCGTGATTCCATTTAATTTGATATGCAACATGACCATGCTCTGAAAAGGCTGAATTTTGACCTATTGACCGGGTCAGGGGTGTGTATGTGTGTGTGTGGGAGGAGCTGCGGACAAAATATTTGCTACCATGTTGCTGCATTTCGTGATTCCATTTAATTTGATATGCAACATGACCATGTTCTGAAAAAGTTGAATTTCGACCTATTGTCACATCCCTAGGGTTCTGAGGGAGGGGGTATGCGGGCAAAATATTTGCTACCATGTTGCTGCATTCGTGATTCTCTTTAATTTGATATGCACCGTTACCATATTCTGAAAAGTTGAACCTTAACCTATTGACCCCATCCCCAGGGTCGGGGATGACTGCAGGCAAAATATTTGCTACCATGTTGCTGCATTTGTGATTCTATCTTTAATTTGATATGTAACATGACCATTTTCTGAAAAAAATGAACTTTGACCAAGTGACTCAATCCCCAGGGTCGGGGTGGGGTAGTTGGGTAGGGATCTGCGGGCAAATATTTGCTACCATGCTGCTGCATTTAGTGATTCCCTTTAAATTGATATGCAACATGACCATGTTCTAAAAAGTTGAATTTTGACCTATTGACCCCATCCATAGGGCCCAGGATGTCTGCGGGCAAAATATTGCAGCTTTGTGATTCTCTTTAATTTGATAAGTAACATGACCATGTACTGAAAAAAATGATTTTTTACCTACTGATCCCATCCACAGGCTCGGGGGTGTAGGGGGGGGGGGGGTCTGCGGGCAAAATATTTGCTACCACGTTGCTGCATTCGTGATTCTTTTTAATTTGGATATGCAACATGACCATGTTCTGAAAAAGTTGAATTTTGACCTACTGACCCCATACCCAGGGTCGGGGCGAGGGGGTAGGCATCTGCGGGCAAATATTTGCTGCCTTGCTGCTGCATATTCTGATTCCCTTTAAATTGATATTTAATGTGACCATATTCTGAAAAAGGTAAATTTTGACCTATTGGCCCCATCCCCAGGGTCGGGCTGTCTGCGAGCAAAATATTTGGTACCATGTTGCTGCATTCGTGATTCTCTTTAATTTGATATACAACATGACCATGTTCTGATAAAGGTAAATTTTTACCTACTGACCCCATTCTCAGGGTCAGGGGTATGGGGGTCTGTGCGCAAAATATTTGCTACCATGTAGCTGCATTTGTGATTTTCTTTAATTTGATATGCAACATGTCCATGTTCTTAAAAAATGTTTTGACCTACTGACCCCATCCCTAGGGTGAGGGGGGGGGGGGTAGTGGGTCTGCGAGCAAAATATCTGCTACCATGTTGGTGCATTCTTGATTCTCTTTAATTTGATATGGGAACATGACCATGTTCTGAACAAGTGAATTTTGACCTATTGACCCCATCCACAGGGTCGGGGGTGTAGGGGGGGGGGGTCTGCGGGCAAAATATTTGCTACCAAGTTGCTGCATTTGTGATTCTCATTAATTTGATATGCATCATGACCGTGTTCTGAAAAAGTTGAATTTTGACCTTTTGACTCCACCCCCTAAGTCTCGGGGGTATGGACACAGGCCTTCGATCGAAAATCACGTTTGATATGTTTCGTATTTTTTGTACCTCTGTATGAATGCGAAATTTCCGTAAAAATATTGACAACTTTCTGAGTTATAGCGAAATTTAAATATTCGACCTTTGACCCTACCTATGGTCAGGGGGATTGGGTATTTTTTTCAGCAGGAGCTGTCTATAATCAACTTTACTCTAAATTATCCACCAATCAGAAACAATCTTACATCTGCAAGTCTGCTATCTATGCTCATTGAAACGGACTATCTAAATTATCCACCAATCAGAAACAATCTTATATCTGCAGGTCTGCTATCTATGATCATTGAAACGGACTATAATTTGGTTGGGTATGAAATTCATGACCGTGCCGCGCTGCCGCGCCAAAATCTGCCGCGCCAGAAATATATTTTTCCTTTCCCGAAGCACTAAGAGGTGTAATTCCATATTTTTTTTCGCTCTGTCATCTAAAAATATTATTATTAACAATTGCCAATACAAAAATAAATTATTTTTTACCGAAATAATGATTTTAATGGCGATTTGACATGTGTCAGGGGTATGAAAGCCCTGCCGCGCCGTGCCGTGCCGTGCCACTTGCGTTAGTGGCAGTTTACCATTTTTTTTAACAGTCGATTACTGGAACATTTGTCCTGGGTGCATTTTTCTAGAATCCATGGCACGGATGATTCTTAGTGGGTGTTTTAGGCATGCAATGGAATATATTAATAATAATAACGCATACACTCAATAGGCTCTTATTCATGCGTTGTTACAGCTGGACAATTAACTGGTCAGTTAAACTTGTTCAAGGTCCACTTGCATCATAATATAATCAAGTGACCATCATCAAATGAATAATATTCTTGACTTTGATCAATAATAGAACCAAACAAGCTCATTAAAGATGTACAATCTAATCTGTTCAATTAGTGCTGAAAGAATTTTGTACAAGAAGTTTATGAACTTAATTTGTGTTACTCAGAATCCAGAATTGGCTTATTTATTTATTTATTTATTTATTTATTTATTTATTTATTCATTTTTTTTAAGCATAGTTAATGCGCGGATGCGTCGGCTGGTCTGCGCCTTTGTTTTTCGCAAACACCCACAACATTAGCAACGATTTTACGTCATATGTTTCACAGTGTCGGCCAAGACGAGCCTGCGCATATGCACAGTCTCGCCATAGCCTCTTCTGCTGGTTTATACAAGATGATAAACTTTATACATTAACCACGTCGCTCATCTAATGAAACTAGCTAGAATATGGTTATATTACAAGATAGATAACGTTCGTTTATCATAAATTTGTTCACAGTGAAGGCTCAGACGAGTTTGCGCATACGCACAGTCTCGGCAGGGCCTTCACTGCTTGTTTACTGAATGCGAGAGCATTTAATCAATGAAAATGACGCCTTTCCCGAAATTTAGAACAAACCTGAAACTTCGAAAACAAATTTATTTTCTGATTTGAGGGTGCGTCATCCATAGTGCAGTGGGGTTCCCACAGCCTATAACATGCTTTGGGAAATATTACTGTGTTTATAGTCCATTCATGTATGATGTCATTCATATCAGCAAACAAGACGATTACCTGCACAAATACAGGATTTTTTTATTATTTAACTAAACTCTATTTTTTCTGAGTCCTATCTTGTGATTTGATTGAAACCATGTTATATGGTATATAAACAATATACTGTAAAGGCTCTAGCGAGACTGCGCATATGTGCAAGCTCGTCTGAGTCTTAACTGTGAACTGACTAATGATGTACATGTACATGTATGACCATTGTACAGAACTGAGTTTTATTCGAACTCCTGTAGGCTATATAGCTCGCAAGGAATACAATCTACATCTTTCGGAGAAGGAGTGCTTAATTTTCTAACTTGTATATCCACTACCTTCAGTAAACAAGCAGTAAAGGCTCTAGCGAGACTGTGTGTATGCGCATGGGTGGATCCAGAGGGGGGCATGGGGTCTGGATCCCCTGAAAAATCACAAAACTAAAGGGTTTTCTAGCAATACTGGTATGGATCTCCTGAAAAAAATCACAAGGTTACCAAGCCAGCATTAAAGCTGCATACTCTGTAACTTTTGATCTTCTAATTTTAAAAATAATGTTTTTATTTTTCAAGAACACATAAAAAATACTCAAATTCAGGTAAACATTTGACCATTTTCGTAAATCTTAACAAGTTATCACTATCAAAACAACTGCATTTATGTTAAAATTCAACGGTCTAGAATTATTGGAGGGACGCAAATAATTACCAACAAGAGAAAAAACACCTATTTGATTAGATAATTCACTTTTCCATGCAATTTTCAGCTGTACTGAACATTTTTATTATGAAAACATAGCTTAATTCTACTTTTACAAATGATTTAAAAAGAAAATAAAATTTTTCGAAAAATGTTCATAGTTACAGAGTATGCAGCTTTAAAGCTGCATAGTCTGTAACCTTTGATCTTTTAATTTTAGAACTAATGTTTCTATTTTTCAAGAACACAGTAAAAAACGAAAAATCAGGTATACATTTTACCAATTTCGTAAATCTTAACAAATTATCAGTATCGAAACAACAGCATATATGTTAAAATTAACTGTCTATAATTATTTGAGGGACGCAAATAATTACCAACACGAGAAAAACAGACCTGTTTTATAAGATAATTCACTTTTCCGCACAGTTTTCTGCTCTAATGAACATATTTATTGTGAAAACATAATTTAATTCAACTTTTACAAATGATTTAAAAAGAAAATAAAAAAAATCGAAAAATGTTCATAGTTGCAGACTTAGTCTCTTTAAATGTTGGGCCATCATTGGTACGACAGTCTCTCCCTTCATCAACTAAGAAAAAAAAAAACAACAAAAAAAAAACGTTGTCAAAGTCGGACCCCCTCTGGCAAAACTTTCTGGATCCGCGCAAAATGTGCAAACTCGTCTGAGCCTTCACTGAGATCTGACTTATGATGTACATGCATGATCATTGAACAGAACTGAGTTTTATTCGAACTCCTGTAGGCTATATAGCTCGCGAGGATACAATCTACATCTTTCGAGGAAGGTGTGCTTAATTTTCTAACTCTTCAATAAACAAGCAGTAAGGGCTCTGGCGAGACTGTGCATATTCGTATGGGTGGATCCAGAGAGGGGGACAGGGGGTTCGGACCCCCCTGAAAAATCACAACACTATAGGGTTTCCTAGCAATACTGGTCCGGATCCCCTGAACAATCACAAGGTTACCAAGCCAGCATTCAATGTTGGGCCATCAACGGTACGACAGTGAAACTCCATTTTAATGGCGTTTGCTGGCGGGCCAATATTGGTCCGCTTATGGTGGTATTTGGATCGCCTCTCACCTCGTCAACTAAAAAAAAATACGTTGTCAAAGTCGGACCTGGTAAAACTTTCTGGATCCTTGTAAGATGCGAGAACTCGTCTGAGCCTTCACTGTGAACAAATTTATGATGTACGAACGTTATCTATCTTGTAATATAACAATATTCTAGCTAGTTTCATTAGATGAGCGACGTAGTTAGTATTTTATCATCTTGTATAAACCAGCAGTAGATGTTATGACAAGACTGTGCATATATGTAGATTTGATAGGATTCTGAGCAACACAAATTAATGTCGCCTTATTGAAGTTCACAAACTTCTTTCTAGAAAATGATTAAAGAAGGGGAGCGCAGTGGCTCAGTGGTAGAGTGCTTGACTCGAGACCGAAAGGCCGCGGGTTCGAACCTCATCGGCGTCACATTTCAAGAAAATCGCAGCAGTTTTCTTCGGGTCCTGTTTAAAAGAATTCCATTCTGTCTGGAATTGCCTGTTTATATAACAAAACGCAAAACTTGTTCAACATAATCACATTTTGTTTGAAAGATGTTGGGGCTATTTGTTTTGTAGTATCCGGCTCAGCCCAGGTTGCCCATTTCACCCGGTTGTGTCTAAAAGCTGTAACCGAACCAAATTCGGCCGAACCTATCGAACTTACCGAATGTTCACTTTTTTAACCTATTGATTATAGGTATGTGATTTTCTTTATGTCCTTTTTGGCCAATATCTCTGTATTCTTAAAAAACCCTTCCAGTGCCTCACTAAGAATAAAGATATCGTCGAGTTGTCTCATAGAGTGTCACCGAATTGTCTCAAAATCTGTCGACGAGTTGTCTCAAAAAACGTGTCGCCGTCGGCGACTTTCTGGTATATTTCGGTATGTTCTGCCACCAAGTTTCTTTGTAGTAGATAAATACAACGATCTATGCCAGATTAATATCATTATTAATGAGACTAAAACTGTATTATTTTCAAGTGTATACAATTTACTTATTTAGACGATGATCTCAAGTAATGATGTATTGTTAAACATATCAGGTGCTTTCATAGTTAGTGACTTCCAGTTACCATTTGTATTAAAAGTTTTTCCCACTTCACATTCTACTTTTAATCCCTATATTTTATATTAAACATGAACTATACAAAATATACCATAACCAAACATTCTTAGTTATGAACTACTTATAATACTGCAATAGTGTAACAGGGGCTTTGAAACCTACGCAGCCAGATCAATGCTTAAACTTGCACTTCTCTTTAACAATGCAACTCCACCACCAACTGACTTTCCAGACTAATTACAAATTTTCACCGTGTCCCTACAACAGGTTTACAATACACTATATCCCTTTGATCTGCAAAACACATCGTTCACATACTTTGAGTCAAACTTTCACGTTGGCAACCTTCAATTTTCATCTCATCCAATCAATCAACATCTAACACGAATCTATTGTGAATAAAATATCTTACAATTACAACAGGACTTTAAATGTATGTTCTCCTTTGAATGCCGCTGAATATCTTTTTTAAAGATATTTCTTGTTATCACTGGCATGCTTATCTACAGGCACTTGGTAATCATGGCCCATAGCGGGAAGTTGTCAGATATTATAGGTTTGGAGAAATGTGAAGTTTATACCACAAAAAAGGCCAATATAGCTTTTGCATTAGCTTTAACCTAAGTCAAAAAAAGGGCCATAACTCAGTCGAAAATTCGCAAATGACCTCTAATTTCAAAGCTTGACCTGTATTTTTATGCTTTACCCTTCCTTAAAATTTAAAAGAAATGGATGCATCCCTTCAAAAGTTATTGACCGAAAACCACAAATTGACAATTTAGCCAAAATCTAAGTCAAAAAAGGGCCATAACTCTGAAAACATTTTGCGGATTGCCCCCTTCTCAAAATTGACCTGTATTTTATGTTGCCTGACTATTTTGTAAAGTTTAAATGAAATTGATGCATCCTTTCAAGAGTTTTCGATCGAAAATAAAAAGTGTGGCGCCGCGGACGACTACGACACCGCCACGGGAGTCATGATCCCTTTGCAGGAGGCACAATAAAAACCAGGTCACAGATGTGACGAATACTTAGCAATTCTTTCCATGCCAGAAAGTATCAATAAATATTTCACATGTATGAGGATTTTGTACCATTTTTCACATGTATCTGAGAAAAAAGTAACACAAGTTATTTTACAGAAGTTATTCACACGTCAGAAAGCACCCAAAATCTATTATCGTTGACCATACGAAATGATAAATTTACAGTTCAACAAGGCTATCTTTGAATAGAGCTACTCTATAGCTGTATTCGAAGGAATCCTATGAATACAGCCACTGCGTAGCCTAAGAATACACCTACTGAAGCGTTTGAATATACCATAGCTGTATACATATCTAGAAGCATAACATGTTTTCATCGAATACAGCTATCCTTGCTAAATATTATTGACTTACTCTTACTTTAATCAAAACTCATAGCAGCTATTCTGTGAGACAATGTTGCTTTGGTTATAGCATTCCCCAAACCAATAAACTTTTTGTTCTTTCCCTTTATCTATATACTGCCTGAAGCCCTCACAAAAGCATGATCGTCAGGTATACTTTGTACACACTGGGTAGCGAGATGAAAGAACGTAAGAAGGCAAAGATCATAAATCAATATACGCCTGACTAAGGGCACCACATGAGAAATTGACAAAACACAAAAAAGCTTCACATACAAGCAAACCAAGAGGTAAGCCATTTCCAAGCAGGTGCCCACGAGGTTGCAATAAACAGACAAGAAAGCATGACAAGCACGAAGCATAAATAACAAAATTGATCCACAAGAGAAGCACCGCCTTGGAACGGTCAGGAAAACTATTTTACTGCAAGGCTTAAACAAGTTTCACAGTACCATCGCCCTTAGTTCTAATGTGGAATAAGACACATAGATGTTTGGTTTGCATGAAATACCTCTAACTTATCCATGAATTATCTCCTAAAACATATAAATTTAGATTTAAAAAAAGGAGTTAAAGCAAACATAAGGACTCAAGAGTACATAAAACGGAATACTGGAGCTAAAGAAATCCAATAGTTAAACCCCCGTGGGTCTGACAACAGCCAAAGCGTCAGGCCCCAACCATCGCATCCATATATAAGTCCTTACGTCCGAACTGTCATAGAGGCGTACACGTAACCATATCTAAATTAACGCAGGGTTCTTTAACCTGCACAAGGGGTGTCTTTCCCTGCACAGGGGGTATCCACTTAATGATTCGAAGGACGGTACGCTTTTCTAGTGTAAAGTATAGTCACATACGTTATATAAATATATTAAGCAATAGGTTTAATAGTTGCAATTCTTCTTCGAATTTAGCTACTCAAACGCATCAGCTTATCAAGTATCTCAATTCGAAGGTAGCCATTTTCGGTACGACGGTGCCTAATCTAAAGTATATCTTATTTCCCCATATGCTATTGGTACTTAAAAGAACCGCATTAATGACATTAAAGTTTTAAATCTGATTCTAGTATAGTGGCCATATTGGATATTGTAATTTGGCCGAATACAAACTACCAGATGACCCGATGCCCAAAAATATCAGCTTGATGTGTCAATATGAAACATTATACAGATGACCACCATGATGATAGCATTTTGATGTTACATCTTTGAGCCCCTATAATATCTAGATGCAACTAACAAAATGCCAGCATTATATAACTGGAAGTTAGGGAATAAAATATGAAAATCGATTGTATTTCAAAATGACCACCATGGCAGTTATTTTGTGAAACCCTGTTATCATTAAATTATATAGAAGTCCTTCCAATATTATATCTGTGCCAGTTCAGTCAAAATGTTCTTATTTTGTTCAGGAGACATGACAGACAATGTGCCGGCTCAGTCTTAATATTTTTATTAGTCCAGAAGACAGAACAGACAAGGCTATTCTATAGATTTAAATGAGTCTGGCGACCTTGTTAACTAGATCAAAGTCACCAAAATGTAATCAGCCATTATGCCCTCCAAATGGTATATCTTTACCAGTATTGTCTGAATCTATTCATTGGTTCAGAAGAGAGAGCGCCTTAAAAGCTTATTCATATAGCTACGTTTGTATATGACCCTGGTGACCTCGAGTATTAGGTCAATGTCATGAAAATATAATAATTCCTTTCGATTGGCCTTAGTAAATATCTATGCATGTTTGGTTGAAATACATCAGACGGTTCAGCTATACTCACGCTGACAGGATCTTTACTCTTTTCAAAGTTGGACAGGATTCCCACTAAACGATGATCTACTGTGTATTTAAGTGTCTGTCAGTGCAGGTCTTGGACTGATAGGAGTAATCGATACTATGAATACATTTTCTCATGTTTTACCCATGTTGTGATACCTTAATATTCACTTTTTGCTTATACTTGTGCATGCTAATACGACTTGTGCTTGCACAATTTATATGATGTTTCTGAAATAAAATAATAAATAAATAATATAGCTCTTAAATCGGTAAAACAAAGACTTATTTGATACTACTAAATTGTTGTTATATTTTGTAGGCGATTGACTTTGTGCTTACTATTGGTAGTGTGGATGCAGTGTTCCCAGAGCCTGGTAAAATACAAGTTTAACAGATTTTGTTTGGTACTATTTTGAACAAGGCTACATCAATACAGACATCCTGTATATAAATCGGTGTCAGGACATTACAACAACGAATATCAACAAGACACAATTCGTGTTGCTGACAATGTCAAAGTTCCATCACAGCTGCTGTATCAAAAGTAATGAAATTATTGTTTACGCATGTCAAGGTTGTAGATCTTTATGGATGCAATATGAGGTGTGAGTGTACAACAGAAAACAGCAATGCTTATTTTGAAGACAATGGATCCTGATGGTGAATGACTTTGTAGTATTCACAAACAAAGTGGGCGTGGTTCCAATTTGTTGGTACATATGGATAGTTATTACAATCTCCTACCATAAGAGTTTCCCATTCCTGGTGCTAAAGATGGATTCTCCAAGGATATACTGTGGGGCTAAGACTTTTAACACCAGAAAATCCCAAGTATGTGGCATGACTGTATTACGATTACAAGCACACAAAGCAAATCAGGAGAATCCCAAGGATGATAAGAAGAGAGTCTGGCACAGAAAACTCGCTTGTGAAAGACATTCGAATTCTACTAAGATATCAACATGATGATAAAGTTGCAGGATCAAGAAGCTTTTCTTTATGCAAATCAGCTAAAAGAAGCATTGTGGAGCTGTGTAATGCGCATTTTAGAAGACAGATCTGGTAGATGAGATAACATTTTATAGTGCTAGCTACGACCATCACGGATTGGTCTCTTAGATGTTATAAAACATCACTTAGACATATTCTGTAGTTACTGGAACTGCCACATAATCAGGGCCAATAACAACAGTGACGTGCAGTCTGGAACACAAGATGTTACATATCATTAATTCATTGTACTTTGCTCTAGTGACTACTTCTCAGTACAATCGTGTACAATGGGTGAATGGTATGAGTCAATTATATGCGTGATGATCAATATTGATGTGCTGTCCCTTACAATAACTGTGATTATCAATATAAGGGCGAAAAGCAGAAGTATCAGAGATGGTTCCACTTCCTCAGTCGTCAGAGCATAATGAATTGCTTTTAAATGCATTGCTTGCACAGTTTTAGGAAACAACCCAGTACCTTATAAATTAAGCAAGATTGTATGTCATCTATGTGGTTTATTTAACTATTTTGCGTTTCTATGATAAAGGTATAGGTTATATTTTGTATATGTTATATAATATACATTATCAGCTCCATTGTAAATATTTTATAACCCGTACATAACATAGTATAACCTGTATAGCCCTGACCCAGCTGTTTCCTATGTTTTTGGCACACTAGATTTAGATTTTGAAACATATATTGTGTTGCTATTTGTTGAACTTTCGGAATAGAAGGGTTTCGGTTAACAATTATTGGTGTGAAAAAAAATAGTGTGACCATTTTTTTAGCTCAAATAGAATAAATAATCTAAGATGTATAATACTCAGTTTGCTTAAAATCGAACATGTAATTGTGTAAACATGGTTTCTATGATGTTATAATCATGTGATGAAAATTACCCTCCATGTACATCCTAGATCTGATTCAATTGAATGGGCCCAAGAGTTCAGAATGTTCATTGAATACACTGTCATTTCTATTCTAGCCATGTATGCGTTCAGATTTTAATGCATTACACTAAGCATTCAGTTAAGACTCAAACAACCAGTACATACACTATCTGACACGCGATTCTCATAGCTGAAATTCTTAGCTTTCTTTCTACAAAGGCAACAAAGGCTCTCCTGATTAGACTGTGTAAATGCCTATACTAAGCATATCGGACAATTCTCTTTGTGCAAAAACATAGGGTTTCTTCAATTTATGGTTTTGCTCACACGTCAAAAATGCTTCTGATACTTAATTTATATATGAGTAAGAACCCAGTTAACAAACATCATATAGCCTTTGCTTAAGAAAAGCTGTTTTTGGGGTTCCTGTCAATGCCATGAGTCTTTAAAAATAAGTCCTATGACAGAAAGTTCTGAAAAAAGATATTGCGACCGTATCTGAACTACGCTTAAGTTATAAACTCTAACTTGTAGAGGCAAACATTGAGTAAGACTGGGAAATGCCACAATCACACACTGTATACCAAACAAGGGTAACGTGACGTCAAGATGACAATTTAAGTAAAGCAGCCAACTCTCTCTTCCCCAAAATAGAAAGGCACTGAATACTGCACAACATGGTTCAAGGAATGGTGTTTATCTTTTCCCTGCCATTCAGGAAATTGTCATCTGTAAGCTTATCTTCTAGCATATATGTTCTTTTAAAGCATATGCCTAGTATTTTGCGAACAATTTATCAACACAAACTGTTTGGACCCATGAGAAAATCCATAGGACCAGTTGGTAAAGTGTGCCTTTCCATCTGCACTTTTCGGAGGCTGGGCTGTCTGGGATTTAAGAAAAACGTTATACACCATGAGATAATTTTATTATGTGACCATCTAAGGTCATACATGTGATAGATAGCCTATTGTCATTTTCACCCCATACGCAATTATTGTGAGAGATATGAACATCAATGAGTCTAAAAGGAAAATGAGATCACCTTACGAGTTTTAGACAGATTTTAAGCATACCTGACAATGACCATTGACCGCAAGGTCATATTGGTAATCTGAATAGCGTTCATTGTGCCAAATATCTTAATCTAAAAATGAAGATTTAACTTTATGTGACCTTGTCATTTGGCCCCGAGGTCATATAAGTGACCTAAAGAACATAAGTAAGAAAGGGGGCAAAGATCAGCAATCGATACAATCAGGTACTACACCTAAATAACATATTGCCATCTACATCCCTAGGCAATAGTTGTTCCAAATATCAACATCACCTTATAAAAATGAATAAGGAGTCCACAGTACGAGCATCAGTGACTGACAATGAGCAACAGGTCATCATGAAACAATGTGGACGGATGACAGAAAGAGACAGTTAAATTTAATTTAACATTTTATCTGCTATAAATGTCAAATATATGCTTTAATTGTTTAAATAGTGCAAGATGTATTTCCCACTTCGAATTTCTTAGTTGTATATCGTTTCCGATGAAAAGAAAACAACAACGCCAACTGCATTTTTCACAGCATTGTGATGGTTTGGACAGCGATCAGAGTTTTGATATCACTGTTTCTTTAAAACAATGTCAAAGATTGGACTTTGATATAGTCATGGTCTGGCTAAGATAGTCACAGTATGGCTAAGACAGTTTAGCTGCAGAGTTAATCCAGTTTTTCACTACATATGTTTTATATTGTTCCTTTTCTCATAATTTTGAGTTGAATTACTCAATACTTAATGGCTTTATTGAATAATCCGCTGAACTGGGTCCTGAACTGGGGACATAAGTTATTTGTTAAGACCCAGATTGGATGCCGTAGAACACAACCTCTTGGCAGTCTTTGTTGCTGGCTTCAGAATACCATAAAATTTTCAAGCATTTTTACATATCTTAATGCAATAATCAGATAACAGTGATGAAAAATAGTAAGTGAGTATAAACGTGCTTTACTGCTACATAAACATCTTATAGGCCCCTCACACTGGTCAATGTAAACGCACCGGTGGTTGCTACAACGAGCTGGTGGTTGCATTTTTCAGCACAGGTGGTGGCGTAAAAGGTTAAAAAATCTATACCTGTTGATTTTATTATTTATTTATAAACTTGCATTTATTTTATTTGTGATGACACCTGGCGAACAGACCATCGGCAACATTGCAGTTTATGGCTCTGTCAAGCAATTGGTGAATTAATTCAAGATTTGGCAATAACATACAAAAAACGATTACCACTTTGTATCTTTTCTTCTTGGTAAACTAGCTAACGTTTTATTGATGAATTTTATCACAACGCACCGGGAGCATTTTTGACGCATTGATACAACGCACTGATGGTTGCCTAGATGTGCCATGGTTGCTGGTGCAGACTCGCCACAGTATTCACTGTTTTTATAAACGGTACATAAATCGTTGTTTTAAGCCAGCACATGATATTTCAGTACCAGGACGAAGACTCAGTTGAGCCTGTGCAAATGTACAGACTTGCCAGAGCCTTCTCTGCATAGAAAAATAGTGAGTAGTAATCGTTTTTTGATGTTATTTCATGGGACTATGATAACATAGCTGCAGCTGTGCTTAGACATGCAGAATTTCCTGAAGTTAGGCAGTCACAATAGAAAAAAGCACTGTGTCGGTCAAACCATGAATTAAAACAAGCCATAAATTGCAATGTTTCTGGCGGTTTGTGCGCATTTGGTCATCAAAAGTAAAATAAATGCAAGCTTATAAAGAAATCATACAGTCAATAGGCATAGATTTTGTGGTTTTTGTACACTGTTGAAGGCTCAAGCGTGACTCTGCAAATGTGTAGCATCACCAGAGACGCTCCAGAGCTAGCCCTGTTCGCACTTTGGGAGTGTTAACGCCTATTTTAGATTGGCACCAAACTTTTAATTAAATGAGATTGTTTGTACGTTATGATACATTACAATAGTTAAGAAGCCTCCATGCGAGCTTATTATTTTTTTTGCTTCAACAACAGCAGAATCTAGGGCAAAGATTGGTACCAGTAAAATGCAATTTTAGCACCCCAGAGATATAGGCTGCTGTCTGTTCTAAGGAGGTGATTCTGTTGCTGTTGATTCGTTGTAGATTGTTACTCCCATTACAGGATTCTGTAATTGTTCTATATTTTGTTACTTTATGTCCATTCTTGTTTTGCGATCATCTTGATGGGGAAGAGAGAAGGCTGTCTGCTTGCTTAGTTTGTCTTCCTTGTGTCTCGTGATTGTTGTGTGGCTATTCCTCTCAGTGCCATGGGTTTGTCTGCAGTTTGTGATTGTGATACTCACTTACTATTTTGGGGTGTCATTCATGCGAACAGGGATGGCTTTGGCAATCTACACTTTTGCTTGGTCTAGTCTGAGCCTTCGTCACAGTTCAAAATTCTCATGTGGTGACTCAAATGGCGATTGAATGCAATTTTGTGCGATCAGCGAAGGATCTGGCAAGTCTGCGCATTTGCACAGGCTTACCTTATCCTTTGTAACTGTACAAAATCTCTTTTGCTGCCTTAAATGGCGATTTGTGTGCTATTCACGCCAGCAGCGAATACTCTGGTGAGTCTGCACATTTGCGCAGGCAGTCACTGGACAATGCAATACATATCAAGATCTCTTGTGCAGTCAGAAAAGGCTCTGAACGTTTGCACAGGCTCGCCTGAGCCTTCTTCACAGTATCGAAATATCATGTGCTGATTGAAATGGCGATTTTTGTAACGTTTATGTGAGCAGCGAATGATGTGGTGAGTCTGCACCAGCAACCACATAACTTCTGTGCAACCATCAGTGCGTTGTATCAATGCGTCAAAAATGCTCCCAGTGCGTTGTAATAAAATACCTCAATAAAACGTTAGCTAGTTTGCCAAGAAGAAAATACAAAGTAGTAATCGTTTTTTGGATGTTACTTCATGGGAATATGACAACAGCTGCGCCTAGACATGCATATTCCCCTCAATTTAGGCAGTTACACTAGAAAAAAGCACCTGTCACGGCAAAACTCCAGAACTTTGTTGGATTTGCAGTCCAAACCATGAATTAAATCACCAATTGCTTGGCAGAGACATAAACTGCAATGTTACCGGTGGTCTGTGCGCCAGGTGTCATCACAAATAAAATAAATGCAAGTTTATAAATAAATCATAAAGTCAACAGGTATAGATTTTTTGACCTTTCACGCCACCACCTGTGCTGAAAAATGCAATCACCAGCTCGTTGTAGCAACAACCGGTGCGTTTACATTGACCAGTGTGCCCCTGGGGGTTCTGAAAACCCTTGCTTTACACTCTCAGGTTTCAGTGCCACTTTTGGGGCCCACCAGATGTAAATGCGTAGAAAATCATGTTTGACACCTATATAATTGTACCTCACGTGAAATCCAATACAAACTTTCATAGATGAGCCACTGATATGGCTTCGAGGAATATTGCCATCCCCACCCCCTGACAAAATATTAGTCTGTACTTTCATTTACTTCTCCGCAACAAGTTTGCTACTACTGTAGCAGTGGCAGTTCAGCTGCCACCACATTGGCTGTAAAGTTACACCCTTTTTTATATTGTCCCCTGCTGAAAAAATAAAATGATGTATTTGCTGTGGCTAGCCTACACTTTTTGGGCTGATTCAGCCGACCCTTCGCTTCTCACATATATACGCTAAGTACAAATTCTCATAAGTAGAGTTGTCCTGATTTCAAATAATTTCAGGTGATGAATTACCAGGATTTAAGATTCAAAGGTTTGTGTGTTTTGTGTCAAAATATAAATTAACCTGTTGACGCGGATTACAACAAATGTCATTTGCTCTTTTTTATTGCTGAAATGATCAGGCTGCGTCTACAACTTGCATAAGTCAGTATTGTAAGTACATGTACATGTAATCTACATGCAATTATGCATCTAAATTGGTGTCTGCTGCATATCTCTGATATATGCAGCAGACACCATTTTCAGATGCATTATCGCAGGCGCTATAAGGATTAACTTATCAAGGATGAGTGACAAATACATACTGATATGTTGTCCATCTTGATAATTATCCATAATTGACGGAACAATGAAATTGGTGGAAATGGATTAGTTTCCCATAATACAATATTTCAAATAGTTGTACAAACAAAATTCTAAACATAATTCAATAATAAAGCAAAGCATGGGCGGATTCATGCTAAACATTACTACCTGTCATTGTTGTAGTTACCTATGGACCAGAACAATCAAACAGAACATAGATTACAAACAGTGAAAAGTCTACACCAGTAGCAGAGAAAGTTCAGATGCCACACCATCGGATGTAAAGTTCACTAATTTAACAGCGTATATAGTTATTACCTATTTATACTCCGACATTTATGCCGAGGGGTATATAGTTTTCATCTTTCCTTTAATCCGTTTGTCCGTTGGTAAGTTTGTTCATTCATTCTTAACAATGACAACGTTTTTGATTATTTTTTCCAGTGATGTGTATCTCAGTAACCATTGATCAAAAAACACTGATATTTGAAACATAGTTACCCTTGAGAGTTGGCATTTACATCATGACTTCAGACCCCAGGCTCCTTGCCCCTCTGTGGGACTGGAGGTCAAAATATAGGACATCTTTAAAAAGTATGACAAAGTTTTAGTAAGAGTTTCTCGAGTGGTACATATCTCTGTAAACCCATATCAGAAATCATTCATATTTGGACAATAGTAACCCTGTATAATTGGCATTTACTTCATGCTTCCAGATATAAGGATCCCTGTCCCTGGGTGAGACTGGAGGTAAAAATCTAGGACACCGTTAAAACGTGATTTGTTTCTTTTCTGACTTACACAGAAAACTACCTACCATTTGTTAGAAAGCATTCGTGCCGTGGACAATTGATATCATTTATAGTTCACTTTGACTTGACGGATTCAGAGCCTTGGGTTGATGCCCCAGGGTGGTGTTAGAGGACACAATCTAGATCATCTTATTTTTTTTCTTTATAGAATCATTTGTTTTGATCAATAGATACTAATGAAGACTGACTTTGTGGGACCTCACACGATAGGGTTCATGACACAGAGTGGGGCTGGAGGTCAACATTAATCTAACCTTTAAAGTGCTATTTTATTTTTTCTGACTTATGCATATATTTTACCAACCATTGATTAGAAAGCATTAATGCCCACCCCCTGGGGCTAAACCAGCTAAGGGGGTCACAATCTAGGACACCTTTGAGAAAGCTTATTTTATTTTTCATCTTACCCCCAATAAACATTTATGGGCATTTATGGGCATTTGATATCTTTTATGACAGGCTTCGACTGGGCAGCTTCAAACTCTTTGGTGGGTTTGAGGTCAAATTTAATGTCAATGACATCTTAAAGATTTTTTGTATGTAGTCATTTGAATTTAACAACCTACCTTTTACAGGCTGACTTTCTCTCCGCTATATCAGTCCTCGTAATTTATGACCCAGGGTAGGGCTAGAGGTCAAACCTTAACGTCATACATTCCAATGCTAGTTTATTTTACTGACTTGTGTAGATATTTTACGAACATTGACAATATTCATATTTGGTATCATGCATGGCTTGCTTCCACTTGACTACTTTAGATACATGGTTACTTGCAAAAGTTCAAAATATAGGACATATTTAGATTTGGGGGCATGGGAGAGTTTGGACTGGGACAGAAAGGACATCAGCTATGGATATACATGACTCTCAAGACACTTTTTCAAGTATTTGATCCTCTGACGAAAAGTTGCTTGATATTTTGGCTTTTTGTTTATTGTTTAGACTTTCGTGCGACTTTATGAGATTCTTTGTGAAGACAATGGAAAATTGGTGGTCCAAACATTTATTTCTCAAATCACTTCTGCTGTCTTTGAATTTATGTGAGTCGCGCATTCCAGTCCGTTTTTATATTGAGCCACATAAGGCCATCCCACCACATGGAGTATAATACTGTTCATTAATGTAATGTACAATGCCACTGCTTTACAAAAATGCACAAACATTTTGCATAGAATTGCATGCTTTTGATATTTTGTTTTTGGGGGTAGGGCGTTTCTATACCAGACTAAAATTCCCCATTTATACCAAAGTAAGAGAGAAAGCAAAGATCAGGAATTTATACAATCAAGTACCACACTTAACACAGGACATCATATGGGAAAAAGACAAAAGCACAAGAACCATCCCATATAAGAGAGCGAATATGTTAACACTTTCCCAACAGGTGACCACAAAGCTGCAATTAAAATATATCACAGAAGGCAATGACAAACACAAGAATCACCACCTTGGAGCGGTCAGTAAGAAAATTACTGGAGAGCTTAAACTAATTTCACGTTGTCAGCCTTCCCATTTGTTTTGGTGATTCGAGACACATAGCTGTTTGGTTTGCATGAATTATCCCTAACTTATCCATGAACTATCTCCTAGAACATATAACTCAAGGTATTAAAAAGGAAATAAAACAAAAAGGATTCAATAGTACTTAAAACTGAATACAAGAGCAAAATAAACCAATAGTTCAACCTCTGTTGGGTTTACAACAGACGTAGCATCAGGTCTCAACCATCCCATCTATAGATAAATCTTTAAAGTCTTTGAAATATTAGATAAACTTTAAGGTAGGGATTCCAATGTGACCAGTTTGTTTACATATACACTACTGTACCTCATAATTTAATTTAAGGCGATATGGAAAGTCAAATATACCCTGCAGAACTTCAGTTACATAAAGCCAATACCACTAATATTGAAGCCTCGTTTTTTACTTACATTTGACCAAAATTTAGGATAAGCGTGACGATTATGATTTTGAAATTGTCAGTTTTCCATTTAAGATGGTGATGTTCCTAGCTCTACATCAAATGGTGGTTATATTTCTCATCTCATCCGATTTGCTAGAGCTAGCTATGTTACTGCTTTCAACACTCGCAATTTACTGTTAACTCAGACACTTCTTAATCAAGGTAATATGTCTCATAAACTTCGCAAAACGTTTTCAAAATGTTACCGCTGATGCTATGATTTGGTATTCAGATTCAATATTGGACTTAAATCTCTCTTCAGAACCAGAGTTTTACGGCGACTAAGTGTATAAATGAATGGAAATTGTTGGCTCCAATAATTTTTGATGCAGTTTATTAAAATAATTGCTCATTATAAGATTTGTTAAAAAAAATTAATGCATTGCGTTCTACTGCATGCTTGGTTGTAAACCAAATAACCGTCAGCAACTTTGCTTTCCTCTTTAATTTTAACGCTGGCGGGTTAACCTAAGATTCTATGATGGTTTTGATTTAAAGACTTATTTAAAGATGAGAGAGTTAGGGCCTGATGCTTTGTCTGTGGTTGAGCACACCTGCATTTAACGATTGGAATATTTTACTTCAGTATTCAGATGAATTTACTGTTGAGTTCTTATCTTTGTTTCATCTCTTTTTTTAATCTTGATTTATATTTACTAGGAGACGATACATCGATCAGTCAGGGATCTTTCACGCAAACCAAACATCATTTGTCTTGATCCACATCAAAAATAAGGGTGCAGTTGGCGCCGTCAAACATGTGTGGGCACTCCAGTAACTTTTTACTGACCATTTTAAGAAGATGCTTCTTTTGTTGATCCTTTTTCGCTATTTGTGTTTCATGCCTGAGGAGGGGCTGACCCCTTTTGTGTGTGATGTTTTTTTTAGTTTTTGTCACTTCTCATATGGAAATATCTTTTAATTGGACCAATAAGTTTATCTTAAATCAAATTTCGAGTCAAGCCATTTATACAGAATGTGTTTTCCCATCCTTATCAATGGGACCAGTCGATTTCCGTTGCAATGGTTGTTGGATGGTATTTTCATCTTTATTCAATTTCTAATATAATATTCTGTAAGCAAATAGTTTAAAAGTAAGAAAGACGGCAAAGATCAGGAAACGATACAATCAAGTACCACACCTGACCCAGGATACCACATTGGAAAGTAACAAACAAACAATAAACATCACCAACACGAGCCAAGAGGTCAGTCCTTTCCCAGCAGGTAAACACAATGCAGCAATGAAAAGACGCGAACGCATGAAAAACATAAGACACAAAAACACAAATGATCCACGAAAGAAGTACCGTCTTGGAATGGTCATAAAACCCTGATCTGATGTTTCTTTATGCGTCGTTTAATCTGGGTATAGACTGTTTGCCTATTTCCCACCAAAAGGTTTATTGTATATATGGTGTAAGTAATGTAAAGAGTTGAAAAATCATATGCAGACAAGTTGGTCGCAGTGCTTTAAATTTATCTTTTACTTAACGTGAATTTTTAATAGACAAAAATAGATTGTTACCAGATCTTTCATATTTTTTTCGTGGTACCTTATTACATGCTTTTTGATAGTATTGGAATCAATATTTACATAGGTATTGGTAATGATTTTATTAAAATTATACATAGTATATCTAATAAATTAATTTTATTTAGGGCTAATGTTTAGGAATATCTGCATAAATAAAGTAATTTGGAACAAAGAAAATCACGGATCCATTTATTTTAAAGATACTATGTAAATCGAAAAACTTCATACTTTTATTAATGAGTAGAATTTTAATAAAATGGCATTTATTGATGACCTCAAAATCGATATTAGGACAAAGAAAATGCTGAACATAACAAAGATATGTTAGCTATATAGTAAATTTATTAGCCTCTAACTCTAAATTACGTAAAACTGAGCAAGGTAAATAACTAAGAAATGAATCTAAACTATGGTTACCGTCCTTATCCAAAACAACTGAAAGATATTTTAGAGAAGTATTAAAGCTTTCTTCTGCACATAATTCACACTAAACGTTGTTGTTGTTTTTTTTTTTCTACGTTAACCATGAGATCTAACTTAACTCTTCTTACATTGAAAAGAGAAAGAACATCAAAATCGGACATTTTAGAAATATGATATTTTTGGCATAATTGTATCTTATAATTTTATCCATTTTAATTCAGTTTCGAGTTTTTATATCTTAATTTAGATGAAGAATTTGGATCATAAATGATGTTTTCAGTTTTCAACTTTGCTAGGTGAATGGCCTGTTTGGTATAAATGGCAATACAGAAAAGTGTCAATTTTAGGCCTTTTCATCTTAATAAATTACTCATGAAATCTAGTCTCTAAGGATCGACCAGACTGCCAAACATATTGCATGCCACAATTAGTATAAAATAAACCAGATCAGATGATGTTAAGTTCAAATCATAATTATTGATTATGGAGAACTGTCTACTATATACAGATGAGGTAATGGTACGTTTTGTACATAAATGTGTGCAACAGATACACCATTTGACATTGCAATTAGAAAACATTGAGAAACATTCCTCGTCTCTTGAACACATGGTATGGTTAAGTATACTTCCTAAGAATAGGTGACCCAAGAGGGGATGCCCTAATGGAAATGCCTTAATTCCCAAGCATGGTAAAGGAGAAACAGAATCGTAGCATATCACTTAACAAATGCTACAAATGATTGAAACATTCTTGTTTTGACTGCACTCTGATTTAGTTAGATGTACAAAAACAAAGATAACAAATAAATGTTAATGCTAATTTAATAATCAGTAACACAAGCGACAAATATATGCATAATAATAGTTTATTAATATTCCATTTGTGTTACCTGGTCTCCTCTCACTCCCACAAAGACCCTTGCAAATTCGATTGAAACTAAAGCTTGAGGAGATCCCAGAAGAAACAACTAAAGATTGTCTATGGAATAGGGCATGACAATTACCTGATTAATCCAAGGCATAAGGTGAATGAGCTCACCCAATTGGCAGGTGACCCCACCAGATACAGCCAATAGAAAGGTAATCTCACCATGGAACATGTAAGTGATAACATCTGTTGCCTAGGGTAGGATGACCCCCGACCCTTTATGGAATATTAATGCAGAAGGCGAATTATCGCGCCCCTGGATTAATTCTTAATGATGAAAGGCGACTGATCTCACTAAGTTTGGCAGATGATTCCACTAGATACAGACAATAGGAAAGTGATCTCTGCTTTGAACAGGTAAGTGATCTTACCTTTAGCTATATGTCATGAAATGAATTTGCCTCATAATTTGCATAAATGATAAAGGACTTAAGAACTATATTCTATTGATGTAGCCTCATGATTTGAATAAATGACAAGCTATATTCTAATGGTGTAGCTTTTAATTTGTAATAATATCATAGTCTCCTCTATACTAACTAAAGATTGTTTTAACCATTACAGAGACATGGAGGGTACACAATGAAATAATCGATCTGATCAAATGTAAACAAATGAGAACTTGACATAAAAATAATACCAATATATGATTACCCCATGCAATGTATTTGCAGTCCAGCAAAACCTAGTCCTGTGCACGAGGTATAAAAGCTGTGGATTACCTACATTGGGAGGTGGGTGGCAATCCAACACTCAGTGATCAATTTTGATATCCACATAATATAAACCTTTTTCAAGGCTATACCAATTTTTGTAAGCACAATTAAATGATTTGAAAAATCTCATGAATTAAAATTGCCCCGTTCATTAATTATTCTCATATGCCCATTCATCTAGCACTTGTGACAAAGGTCTAGTTTGACAGAAAATCCTAGTTTACTCAATACTGGATGAACCTTACCGTCATACATTCCAATCTATTAGATGAAATGTTTGGAAAGGTCAGTCCATTATAGTAATGAATAATCAATAAACGACTGAAAAGTGGTGGCGTTGGGGCGTTGGCTGGGTTAAGCATTCTGCCTTGCCTTGTGCGGTTTAATGGGCAAAAGTTAAGCGGTCTCTCAGAAAAGTTGTCTCTTGATCCACGTTTTTTTTGGTTAAAAATGCAAAAATATGCTTTTAGAAGCAAAAATGGTTTTGAGTGAAGCTTTATATCAAATTTAATTTCAGTTGGTAACAAACTGGTTTAGCCGACTTCAAAGTACAACAAAGACTTGAAATTGTGTCAAAAGTAGATGTCTTACGCATTTTTTAAAATATCATATTTTTATAGTATTTTGAAATTCATTTGTAGCTCGTGCTAAATTTGTTGTACGCATTTTATTTTATCTTTACAAAACAGTCCAAACAGTATAGAACTTTGCCATCTTTCTAGCTTTGATTCGTGCATTTTATGGTGACAAACATTCCACAGCTGCTGCGCACTTCTGGTTTGAATGTAAAACTTAAAAGTCAATTTGACTGTACTTTGCATTATTTTTTTCAAATTCTAAAGTAGAACAGTGACATCTAGTAGTGACGAGTACTCGCTGAAAATTTCAATGCCATGTTGCAGATAATTAGGCATACAGAACAGTGCCAACTTCCTATCAAATTGTATGCTTAAAGCTTGATTCCTATTATCTAGCTGCTGGTAGTGTTTGTCTTCATGCTATTACGGAACAGAAACGAGGATTGGAGCAAATCATTTAAAGCATTTTTGTTTCTGATCACGGCAGTCAGACACATCTTCAAACAAACAAAAATACAAATGGATGGCGTCTCTGTGGAATATTGCAAATTGTAGAAAAAATGTGACATTTTGAAATGGGGGCACCTTTACTCTAGCATCATCTGTGCAAGAAGTACTAGTCATTTTTAAATGAAATGACCTGCAGAGTTTTGGTTGGTCTATAGAAGCATGTATTTTGTATAAACCAATCTTACTTTCAAAGCTAGTGTACAAATGTAAGGTGACCAATTAGAAATTTTGCAAAGTGTATATTTTGTATTTGTTCAAAATTGGAATTACAATTTTAATACGTTGCGATCTTTGTCAAGATACCATTTCAACATATAAACTGCCCATATATGTTTAGAATATGTTGGCCAAATTGCATGAAAATAAAGGAACAGTAACATTTTTTTCTTACTTGTAAACATATTGTCCTAATTCGTAAAAATAAAAATAAACAACCATTATGTTTCATTATAAAACATACTTGAATACTGACTTAATTTGAATAACCATGCTTATTTTAATGGCAGTGGTTGATGTGTTCAGTATTTTCCCTGTTATGGATTCGCAAATAAATAACACCATTCTTGGATTGTAAAATTCAACGAGTTTTGTTTGATGAAGTGCTTACACAATAGTATTGCCCAAATTGATACAATATGATAAGAACTCTACTTAACTCATTTAGTTTCTACCGTTAAAGCTACATCTAGCACCAATTTTACACTTTATATGTAAAATTATTAAATTCTTACAGAAGACAAAACTTGTGACAGGTCAATTCATACAAAAGAAGAATCTTACATCTATGATTTCATTATTGGTCAAAGGCTTCATTAAAAATCCAGTTCAAAAAGTTACTCCCTATCATACCTATTGGTTAAAATTAACATTTGTTCAAAGAAGCATTTGGCCACAAAGCTATTGTTCTGTAAAATGGATGAAGATATTCATCAAAGAGTAACATTTATACTTTAGCTAGCTGCGTAGTCCAGACATACAACTTCGTTCCTTGGTCTCACTTGATCATGTAGAACACTGTTCTGTGATATCACTCACCAGACTCTGTTACTATTTATCCTTGTCATGGCACCACTGTGTGGTTATAATGTACCCGAAAGCCATATATGCTTGTAGTCTCAACGTTACTTTTTATACATCCTCTAAGAGGGTAGGAATTGAGAGGGTGGCGAGGTAAGGTTAGGTCATGTAAATCTAGAAAGCCAGGTGGAAGTGATAGGTATCAAAGTGACAAGACGAAAGACATGACAAGATTTATTTTTAGCGGACCATAAACTAAACTATAATTAACAGACTATTTTTGGTAGACAGATTGGATGATTGTATTTGATAACTGTTGATAGAGTGCGATAAGTAGGGGTATGATAGATGATCTTAAACCTAAAACCATGCCTTCCCACCAACTTTTACCTACCATTTCTAACTATAATTCATACTACATGGTTGCGTAGTGCAGTTGGTAACGTGTCCGGCTACAGTTGTGAGTCTGACTGCAGATCAAGGGGTCACAAATTTGATACTGCCCGTTCCAATACTTTCGTAGAAATTGATCATGAAATAGTTTCTAGTGCCATTTTTCTCCGTTTGGCCAAAATCATTCAAGAAGGGTCGTTGCCAGTTACAAGCGAAAGTATATGCATGAAGTACTGGCTTGGAAAAAGTGTGGTAAGGTTTACTGAACGTCCTGCCATGACCATAGCTGTTGAATTGGGGCGTAAAAAAGCAAAAGAAACCCCCCCAAAAAAATCGTTCAATCGGAACATTTAGTTTATCATTAATCAAAATATGAGGTTAAGTAGTTTAAAGAGTGGAAAAAGCATATGTAGACAAACTGACCGCATTGAAATCCCTAGTTTTAAGTTTATCTAATACTTCACCTGAATGTTTACTAGACCAAAATAGATTCTTATCAGACTAGTCATTAACTTTTTCGCAGTGCTTTATTACATGGTTTTTGATAGCGGTAAGGCAAGAAGTTAACAAGTATCTCTGACAGTCTTAAAGAAGAATTGCCCATAAAAAATGGCCATAGACAGTTTCTCAGAAAAGGATATTTTTTTCCATCGAAAGATTAGTAGGTACAGCCCGAATTATCGGCAAAAATACTTTTCTCATTGGACAAGTACCGATTTAGAAGTATGGGCTGAAAACTCTGCTTTTGTTATTATATAGTAAATAGAAAAAACTATTTGAAGTGCTTTCCCCCGTGAGCAAACTTATCCGTTTGCATACAGTTGTATTTTCACATTACACACAACCTACAAACTAGAATGACTGGTCAGGGTATGGGGTGCGGTGGGGTGGAGTGAAGGCTGTCAAAATCCTTAAAAACAAATTATTACAAAAGTTTATTAAGCGTTATTTTGTATAAACATGTAGCTTATCATCAACCTACAATAACATGTATAATCACAGGAGCTTGAAGTTCGATCCTTAAATTACCCCTATAGCCTAAAAACCAAAAGCTCACAATGTCATTGTGTCATTATTACTTTTGGTTTTGAAGCTATATAGGTGATATAAGGACCGAACTTCAAGCTCCTGTGGTATAATCTATGTATTAGCCATTTACAGGTAATAGTGAAAAGTCCTTGAAAGCGGGGTTCGTAGTGTGTTAATTTGATTAGAGTGTTTCTCCATGATGATACATTGCAATAGTTAGAAGGCGTCCATGCGTACCAGGGTTTGATTTTTGGATTTTTTTGCTCCAGTATTCAGTTGTATATGCTGTTGAGTCCTTATCTTGGTTTCATCTAATTTTTTTTATATCTCAATTTGTATTATCTAGTGGATGATGCATCGATGAGTTGGGGATCTCTCATGCAAATCAAACATATATTTGTCTTGATTCACTTCAGAAATAATGGTGAAGTTGGCACCCTATAACATATTTAGGCCCACTGGTAATTTTTTACTGGCTGTTCTTCTGTGGATCTTTTTGTTTTTTGAATTTAATATCAGTTATGCTGTCTTGTCTGTTACTTGCGATCACCTGCTGGGAAAGGGCTTACCTCTTGGCTCTCTTTACGGGATATTTTCTTTCGTTGTTGTCACTTTCCTGTGTGGTTTCATGGGTCATTTGTGGCATTTAATTGCATCGATTCCTGATTTTTGCTTTCTTCCTTACCTTGTGTGAAGTACAGCTTACTTATATGCTATAATGATGGTAACTGATGATTACACGTAAGAGTGCTACAGGAACATGGAGGCCTGGCTAGTGTATGTACTGTTTGCAAAAAGTAGGATAAATTCGAACATTAAAAATTATATCACTTACACAACCAATGTTAACTAGTATTACATTTTCTAATTAGCAAGTGATCTCATGCATATATAGGATTGATCCAGTCATGTGTTTCTCAGACAACAATATTTAGACCAGGTGTTTACTCTCATATTTCACAAGGTTGATTCTCATATTTCACAAGTATATCTTGTTGACGGTAATAAAGCAAACAATATCCCCTATTCTTTACTTTTTGTAAGTTCAGAATATTTTTTTTTCTCTCTTAGTCCTCAGTTTCAGATCCATATGGCTAAAATATCTAACAAGTTTCAGTGAATCGTCACAATTTTTAAATGGTTTCTTCGCCTAACTTAACAGAATAGACGATTATGGTACTAAGAATGCACCCATAGCAGACAAATCTATGGCATCGGCTGCTGCCCGTTCTAAGGCGTTGGTTCTGTTGTTGTTAACTCATTGTTCATTGGGACTGCCATTGTTTGCGGGGTTCTTGATGGTGGTCCATTTTTGTTGTGTAGTATTAAGTGTCCTTTCTAGTATTGCACTCCTCTTGTTTGGCTTTACTTTTCCCTTCTTCTTAAGTGCATGTGATTGTTAGTGTTCAGGGCTGTAGTGTATGATTTGTCATTACTGATCATAGTCATTTACTTTCTGAAGAAGTTAGCGTATTCATTACAGTGCAGTATAATTCCCATCTTATTATATTTCGAAAGTATTATAGATGAAGGCCCAGGAGTGTTAGGACATTTCATATAGTGCACGTATAACTTTCCCTAAATCTCAGACTGATCGCAACAAGGCAGACCTATTAGACTCGACACTGTTCCTTTGTTGCCTAGACCTGGTCCGCTGTTTATGCTAACACTGATATATGCAGAAAGGAATTTATGAGAATTGAAGAAACAACTCTGCAAGGTCTTTGAACTAATGGCAACGGACTGCATGCTTGGTGGTCAATCCAATCACGGTTGACAACTTTGTTTTCCTCTTTAATTGCACGCTGGTGGGGTGGGACTTCAGACTCTATGACGGTTCCGACTTAAAGACTTATCTATTGATGAGATGGTAGGGGCCTGATGCTGTGGCTGTTTTTGTGGGACCCACCTGGGATTACCTGTTGGATTTCTTTTGCTCCAGTTTACAGTTTTATTTACTGTTGAGTCCTTATCTTTGCTTTATCTCCTTGTTATATCTTGATTTATATGTTCTGGGAGATGATGCATTGATAAGTTAGGGGCCTTTCATGCAAACCAAATATCTATGTGTCTTGATCCACATCTAATTTTAAGGGGGGGGGGGGGTGGCGCCGTGGGCCGGTTTGAGCCCTTCAGTAAAATATTTTACTGACCGTTCCAAGGCCGTACTTCTTTTGTGGATCTTTTATGTTTTGTCTGTCTTGTGTTTGCTATGCCTTTGTGCGCGTCTGTTTGTATGTGCCTTGTAGTAACCTGCTGGGAAAGTGCTGACCTCTTGGCTTGCGTTTCAGGTGTCTAACTGTGAGTTTGTCACTTTTATATTGGTATCCTGGGTCAGGTATGGTACTTGATTGTATCGATTCCTGATCTTTGCACCCTTACTTACTTTCATGTACTTTTATTATTTAAAAGAAATAATTTCAACATTTGCTTGATCAGATCTAAATCAGAGAAATAATTTCTACAACTGCTGGATCGCATCAACATTGCGTTTAAAACAATCGTCTTATTTCACAATATTTAAGAGAGAAAATGTGAAAACAACTATCACCTGCGTTTTCTTCGCTATAATGTCAATATATTTATTGGCAAAAATGATATAACTAGAAGCAAGACTTTAAAATTATTAGCACTGCTAATTATTTTTTTGGCACGAAACTTATTTAAAAACAACACGCGATAATTATGTTATCAAAAGTAAAATAGTTTGTGATCGCGTCATAATTATGTATAGTTCTTTGATAAATAGCATTAATTTCGTTAAAAGTTTTAAAAAATCTCAAAGTGCCAAATATAATTCTATCAAAACAACATACTCAACAGGCTCAGCTAAACATTTATATAGCTTGCTTCTTATTTCTTCTTATTGCAGGAAGTAATACTGCCAAGGTGCAAAAAGTTCTAACGAAAAGCAATAGTTATAAGCAAGATGCAAAAATATTGCTACAACTCCTTTATAGCAATATCTTTTTTGCGAGGAGCTACATACTTTTTTTGTCAATTGAGATAATAATTTGCCAGACAAGAAAATAAGACGTGCATGCCGTTTCTTTAATCCGTTTGTCGACAAAAGATTGACCATTGAAATAAAAATTACTATCTAAACGCAATATATTTGAATATTCTAAATATTATCGCATCAAATCCACTTAATTCTGACATTTTCGCCAGAAAACAGTCTTTTTCTGACGGATTTAAGTAGCAAGTGGTGGCGCATATACGCTTCCGTACTAAAGTGACGTTTAATTTTAAGACTAGCGGGTAACAGTTAGGCACATCCGTTCGAACGAGATATAATATGTCGATCTAGATATGCCCACTTGTAATATATCCAGAACGAAATATGTTATGTCAATCGACATATCCCATATATTTCGATCGTACGGAAGCGTATATACGCCACCACTTGCTACTTAAATCCGTCAGAAAAAGACTGTTTTTCGCACTAAATATTTTATTTTTTCTCGCGTTAATATCAACCTTTTCGATATGTTTTACTTGAAAAAGCGAATAAAAAACACGACACGATGCATTAAGTTATTGCAATGTGCTATTATTATGTCGCATTGTCTTGATATTTTCGTTTATTGTTACATAATTAATACTCTTTCAAGAAAAGGTTTACGCAATTCGAAGAGATATCGCTACTAAACAATTCATTTAAGTTCTTGGCGAGAAAAGTTTTAGCTTTCTACGCCATACCTTTAGTACTCTGAGGCTGTTGAAGATAGAAGGTTTGACGATGGTCGAAAAAGGATTTTTTCTGGGGCAAAAGGTAAGTATTTAATCTTTTCAAAGTGTTTTTATAGTAGTGTATATCTCATAATATAGAGAAGGAGACTACTGTACAGTATAATATATATATTAACTGTGTAAATCACAGATTTTGGATAACTGTTTTGCTTTCACGTGCCACGTGGCGTGGTTGTTTGAATTGGGTTGGTTGTGGAAAGTTTCTACGTGGTGTGCCAGTGAGTGTCTTTATAATTATAAATAGAATCCACCATGACTAGCACAAGAAGCGTTGTTGTAGGGCTTTTTTCAACCGTAATTTTTTACACTTCGTAAATTTCAGGCCGATGAATTGGTACCAATTCTCACATCGCGTAAATAATTGGTACCAATATGTCACCGATTTCATACCAATATTTTCCATGTGTGAGAGAAATATGCTTGTAGTCAAAATTCATGTGGCAATCATGCAAATTCCTCACATCGATAAAGTACCCCACAAAGCTGCTGCATTCTACATTGGCACGCATTCCATAGTTAGAATTTGAGGAACTGGTACCAATTTTTTGGTTATGATGTAAGAGGATTTAGTACCAATTCTACACATGTAAGATGAATTGGTACCAATTTTTTACACATGAAAGAGGAAAAATTAGTACCAATTATTCACAATAGAATTCCGATATTAGGATGTGTTGCCTAGCCAAACAGAAGTCAAACAAGGCAAATTTATATCCCAGGCAAAGGGTAACCTTAGAAAACTTATAAATCACAAAAAATAAATTCCATTTCTCCAACCCCTAAGTTCACTTGAGTGGGGGCGTGTGTGCGAGCAAAATATGTGTTACAATGTTGCTGCATTATGCAAATTTAATGTTGCATATTTAATTTGATATGCAACATGACAATGTTCTGAAAAAGTTGACTTTTGACCTATTGGCCGGGTCAGGGGCATGGGGCCAGGCAAAATATTTGCTACCATGTTGCTGCATTTCTTGATTCCATTTAATTTGATATGCAACATGACCATGTTCTGAAAAAGTTGAATTTCGACCTATTGTCCCATCCCTAGGGTTCTGGGGGAGGAGGTATGCGGGCAAAATATTTGCTACCATGTTGCTGCATTCGTGATTCTCTTTAATTTGATATGCACCATGACCATATTCTGAAAAGTTTAATCTTAAACTATTGACCCCATCTCCAGGGTCAGGGATGACTGCGGGCAAAATATTTGCTACCATATTGCTGTATTTGTGATTCTATCTTTAATTTGATATGTAACATGACCATGTTCTGAAAAAGTTGAACTTTGACCAAGTGCCTCAATCCCCAGGGTCGTGGGGTGGGGTAGTTGGGTAGGGATCTGCGGATAAAATATTTGCTACCATGCATCTGCTTTTAGTGATTCCCTTTAAGTTGATATGCAACATGACCATGTTCTAAAAAGTTGAATTTTGACCTATTTACCCCACCATAGGGTCCAGGGTGTCTGCGGGCAAAATATTGCAGCATTTGTGATTCTCTTTAATTTGATAAGTAATATGACCATGTACTGAAAAAAAATGATTTTTTTACCTACTGATCCCATCCACAGGGTCGGGGATTGTAGGTGGGGGTGTAGGTGTGTGTGTGTGTGGGGGGGGGGGGGGGGCTGCGGGCAAAATATTTGCTACCACGTTGCTGCATTCGTGATTCTCTTTAATTTTGATATGCAACATGACCATGTTCTGAAAAAGTTAAATTTTGACCTACTGACCCCATACCCAGGGTCGGGGCGAGGGGGTAGGCATCTCCTGGCAAATATTTGCTGCCTTGCTGCTGCATTTTCTGATTCCCTGTAAATTGATATTCAATGTGACCATGTTCTGAGAAAGGTAAATTTTGACCTATTGGCCCCATCCCCAGGGTCAGGCTGTCTGCGAGCAAAATATTTGGTACCATGTTGCTGCATTCGTAATTCTCCTTAATTTGATATACAACATGACCATGTTCTGATAAAGGTGAATTTTGACCTACTGACCCCATTCTCAGGGTCAGGGGTATGGGGGTCTGCGCGCAAAATATTTGCTACCATGTAGCTGCATTTGTGATTTTCTTTAATTTGATATGCAACATGTCAATGTTCTTAAAAAATGTTTTGACCTACTGACCCCATCCCTAGGGTGGGGGGGGGGGGGGTAGTTGGTCTGCGAGCAAAATATTTACTACCATGTTGGTGCATTCTTGATTTTCTTTAATTTGATATATAACATGACTATGTTCTGAAAAATTTGAATTGTGACCTACTGACCCCATCCACAGGACGGGGAGGGGGGTTAGGGGGGTCTGTGCGAAAACTATTTGCTACCATGTTGGTGCATTCTTGATTCTCTTTAATTTGATATGTAACATGACCATTTTCTTAACAAGTGAATCTTGACCTACTGACCCCATCCACAGGGTCGGGGTGTAGGGGGGGGGTCTGCGGGCAAAATATTTGCTACCACGTTGCTGCATTCGTGATTCTTATTAATTTGATATGCAACATGACCGTGTTCTGAAAAAGTTGAATTTGACCTTTTGACCCACCCCCTAAGTCTTGGGGGTACAGACACAGGCCTTCGATCGAAAATCACGTTTGATATGTTTCGTATTTTTTGTACCTCTGTATGAATGCGAAATTTCCGTTAAAATATTGACAACTTACTGAGTTATAGCGAAATTTAAATATTCGACCTTTGACCCCACCTAAAGGGTCAGGGGGGTGGGGTCATTTTCTTATCACTGTCATGCTTATCTACAGGCACTTGGTAATCATGGCCCATAGCGGGAAGTTGTCAGATATTATAGGTTTGGAGAAATGTGAAGTTTATACCACAAAAAAGGCCAATATAGCTTTTGCATTAGCTTTAACCTAAGTCAAAAAAGGGCCATAACTCAGTCAAAACTTTGCAAATGACCTCTAATTTCAAGCTTGACCTGTATTTTTTATGCTTTACCCTTCCTTAAAATTCGAAAAAAATTGATGCATCCCTTCAAAAGTTATTGACCGGAAACTTAGCCAAAATCTAAGTAAAAAAGGACCATAATTCAGTAAACATTTTGCGGATTACCCCCTTATCAAACTTGACCTGTATTTTATGATGCCTGACTCTTTTGTGAAGTTTAAATGAAATTGATGCATCCCTTCAAGAGTTTTCGATCGGAAATAAAAAGTGTGGCCCCGTGGACGACGACGACGCCGCCACGGGAGTCATGATCCCTTTGCAGATGTGACGAATACTTAGCAATTCTTTCCATGCCAGAAAGTATCAATAAATTCTGCAATTGTATGAGGATTTTGTACCATTTTTCACAGGATTTGCTGCTGATTATTCGTATCTGAGAAAAAAGTAACACAAGTTCTTCACAGAAGTTATTCACACGTCAGAAAGCACCCAAAATCTATTATCGTTGACCATACGAAATGATAAATTTACAGTTCAACAAGGCTATCTTTGAATAGAGCTACTCCATAGCTGTATTCGAAGGAAGCCTACGAATACAGCTACTGCGTAGCCTAAGAATACACCTACTGAAGCGTGCGAATATACCATAGCTGTATACATATCTAGAAGCATAACATGTTTTCACCGAATACAGCTATCCTTGCTTAAAATTATTGACTTACTCTTACTTGAATCAAAACTCATAGCAGCTATTCTGTGGGACAATATTGCTTTGGTTATAGCATTCCCCAAACCAATAAACTTTTTGTTCTTTCCCTTTATCTATAAACTGCCTGAAGCCCTCACAAGCATAATCGTCAGGTATACTTTGTACACACTGGGTAGCGAGATGAAAGAACGTAAGAAGGCAAAGATCATAAATCAATATACTCCTGACCAAGGGCACCACATGAGAAATTGACAAAACGCAAAAAGCTTCACATACAAGCAAACCAAGAGGTTAGCCATTTCCAAGCAGGTGCCCACGAGGCTGCAATGAACAGACAAGAAAGCATGACAAGCACGAAGCATAAACAACAAAAATGATCCACAAGAGAAGCACCGCCTTGGAACGGTAAGGAAAACTATTTTACTGCAGGGCTTAAACAAGTTTCACAGTACCATCGCCCTTAGTTCTAATGTGGAATAAGACACATATATGTTTGGTTTGCATGAAATACCTCTAACTTATCCATGAATTATCTCCTAAAACATATAAATTAAGACTTAAAAAAGGAGTTAAAGCAAACATAAGGACTCAACAGTACATAAAACTGAATACCGGAGCAAAAGAAATCCAATAGTTAAACCCCCGTAGGTCTGACAACAGCCAAATCGTCAGGCCCCAACCATCGCACCCATATATAAGTCATTACGTCCGAACTGTCATAGAGGCGTACAACGCAGGGTTCTTTAACCTGCACAAGGGGTGTCTTTCCCTGCACAGGGGGTATCCACTTAACGATTCGAAGGAAGGTACGCTTTTCTAATATAAAGTATAGTTACATACGTTATATAAATATATTAAGCAATAGGTTTAATAGTTGCAATTCTTCTTCGAATTTAGCTATTCAAACGCATCGGCTTATCAAGTATCTCAATTCGAAGGTAGCCATTTTCGGTACGACGGTGCCTAATTTAAAGTATATCTTATTTTCCCCATATGCAATTGGTACTTAAAAGAACCGCATTAATGACAAAAAAGTTTTAAATCTAATTCTAGTATAGTGGCCATATTGGATATTGTCATTTGGCTGAATAAAAACTACCAGATGACCTGATGTCCAAAAATATCAGCTTGATGTGTCAATATGAAACATTATAGAGATGACCACCATGGTGATAGCATTTTGATGTTACATCTTTGAGCCCCTATAATATCTAGATGCAACTAACAAAATGCCAGCATTATACAACTGGAAGTTGGGGAATAAAATATGAAAATCGATTGTTTTTCAAAATGACCACCATGGCAATTATTTTGTGAAACCCTGTTATCATTAAATTATATTTTTATATATAAGTCCTTCCAATATTATATCTGTGCCAGTTCAGTCAAAATATTTTTATTGGTTCAGAAGACAGGACAGACAATGTGCCTGTTCAGTCTTAATATTTGTTTTAGTTCAGAAGACAGAACAGACAAGGCTATTCTATAGATATAAATGAGTCTGGCGACCTTGTAAACTAGGTCAAAGTCACCAGAATGTAATCAGCCATTATGCCCCCAATGGTATATCTTTACCAGTATGGTCTGAATCTATTCAATGGTTTAGAAGAGAGAGTACCTTAAAGGCTTATTCATATAGCTACGTTTGTATATGACCCTGGTGACCTCGAGTATTAGGTCAATGTCATGAAAATATAATAATTCCTTTCGATTGGCCAAATACATATCGATGCACGTTTGGTTGAAATACATCAAACGGTTCAGCTACACTCACGCTAACAGGATCTTTACCATTTTCTAAGTTGGACAGGATTCCCACTAAACGATTATCCACTGTGTATTTAAGTGGCTGTCAGTGCAAAGGTCTCGGACTGATGGGAGGCATCGATACTATGAATACATTTTCTCATGTTTTACCCATGTTGTGATACCTTAATATTCACATTATGCTAATACTTGTGCATGCTAATACGACTTGTGCTTGCACAAGTTATATGATGTTTCTGAAATAAAATAAAAAATAAATAAAATAGCTCTTAAATTGGTAAAACAAAGACTTATTTGATACTACTAAATTGTTGTTATATTTTGTAGGCGATTGACTTTGTGCTTACTATTGGTAGTGTGGATGCAGTGTTCCCAGAGCCTGGTAAAATACAAGTTTAACAGATTTTGTTTGGTACTATTTTGAACAAGACTACATCAATACAGACATCCTGTATATCAATCGGTGTCAGGATATTACAACAACGAATATCAACAAGACACAATTCGTGTTGCTGACAATGTCAAAGTTCCATCAGAGCTGCTGTATCAAAAATAATGAAATTATTGTTTACGTTTGTCAAGGTTGTAGATCTTTATGGATACAATATATGGTGTGAGAGTACAACAGCAAAACAGCAATGCTTATTTTGAAGACAATGGATCCTGATGGTGAACGACTTTGTAGTATTCACATTAAAGTAGGCATGGTTCCGATTTGTTGGTACATATGGATAGTTATTACAATCTCCTACCATAAGAGTTTCCCATTCCTGGTGCTAAAGATTGGTTCTCCAAGGATATACTGTGGGGCTAAGACTTTTAACACCAAAAAATCCCAAGTATGTGGCAGGACTACAAGCACACAAAGCAAATCAGGAGAATCCCAAGGATGATAAGAAGAGAGGCTGGCACAGAAAACTCGCTTGTGAAAGACATTCGAATTCTACTTAGATATCAACATGATGATAAAGTTGCAGGATCAAGAAGCTTTTCTTTATGTCGTTCTTCTGTAAATCAGCTAAAATAAGCATTGTGGAGCTGTGTAATGCGCGTTTTAGGAGACAGATCTGGTAGGTGAGATAACATTTTACAGTGCTAGCTACGACCATCATGGCTTGGTCTCTCAAATGTTATAAAATCACTTAGACATATTCTGTAGTTACTGGAACTACCACATAATCAGGGTCAATAACAGCAGTGACGTGCAGTCTGGAACACAAGATGTTACATATCATTAATTCATTGTACTTTGCTCTAGTGACTACTTCTCAGTACAACCGTGTACAATGGGTGAATGGTATGAGTTTATTATATGCGTGATAATCAGTATTGATGTGCTGTCCCATACAATAACTGTGATGATCAATATAAGGGCGAAAAGCAGAAGTATCAGAGATGGTTCAGCTTCCTCAGTCGTCAGAGGATAATGAATTGCTTTTTAAGGCATTGCTTGCACAGTTTTAGGAAACAAGCCAGTACCTTATAAATCAAGCAAGATTGTATGTCATCTATGTGGTTTATTTAACTATTTTGCGTTTCTATGATAAAGGTATAGGTTATATTTTGTATATGTTATATAATATACATTCTCAGCTCCATTGTAAATATTTTATAACCAGTACATAACATAGTATAACCTGTATAGCCCTGACCCAGCTGTTTCCTATGGTTTTGGCACACTAGGTTTAGATTTTGAAACATATATTGAGTTGCTATTTATTGAACTTTCGGAATAGAAGAGTTTCGGTAAACAATTATTGGTGTGAGAAAAAATAGTTTGACCATTTTTTTAAGCTCAAATAAAATAAATAATCTAAGATGTATAGTGTTACTCAGTTTCCTTAAAATCGAACATGTGTAAACATGGTTTCTATGATGTTATCTGATGAAAATGACCCTCCATGTACATGCTAGATCTGATTCAATTGAATGGGCCCAAGAGTTCAGAATGTTCATTGAATAGACTTTCATTTCTCTTCTAGCCATGTATGCGTTCATATTTTAATGCATTACACTAAGCATTCCGTTAGGACTCAGACAACCAGTACATACACTATCTGACAGGAGTCTTTGGTGATACGCGTTCTCATAGCTGAAATTCTTAGCTTTCTTTCTACAGGAAACAAAGGCTCTCCTGATTAGACTGTGTAAATGCCTATACTAAGTATATCGGACAATTCTCTTTGTGCAAAAACATAGCGTTTCTTCAATTTATGGTTTTGCTCACACGTCAAAAATGCTTCTGATACTTTATTCATATATGAGATCAGAACCCAGTTAACAAACATCATATAGCATTGGCTTAAGAAAAGCTGTCTTTGGGGTTCCTGTCAATGCCATGAGCCATTAAAAATAAGTCCTATGACAGAAAGTTCTGAAAAAAAGATTCTGCGACCGTTTCTGAACTGCGCTCAAGTTATGAACTCTAATTTGTAGAGGCAACATTTAGTAAGACTTGGAAATGCCACAATCACACACTGTATACCAAACTAGGGTAACGTGACGTCAAGATGACAATTTAAGTTAAGCAGCCAACTCTCTCTTCCCCAAAATAGAAAGGCACTGAATACTGCACAACATGGTTCAAGGAAGGGTATTTATCTTTTCCCCGCCATTCAGGAAATTGTCATCTCTTAGCTTATCTTCTAGCGTATATGTTCTTTTAAAGCAAATGCCTAGTATTTTGCGAACAATTTATCAACACAAACTGTTTGGACCCATGAGAAAATCCATAGGACCAGTTGGTAAAGTGTGCCTTTCCATCTGCACTTTTCGGAGTCTGGGATTTAAGAATAACGTTATACACCATAAGATAATTTTTATTATGTGACCATCTAAGGTCATACATGTGATAAATAGCCTATTGTCATCTTCACCCCATACGTAATTATTGTGAGAGATATGAACATCAATGAGTTTAAAAGGAAAATGAGATCACCTTACGAGTTTTAGACAGATTTTAAGCATATCTGACATTGGCCATTGACCGCAATGTCATATTGGTAATCTGAATAGCGTTCATTGTGCCAAATATTTTAATATTTAAAATACACTGAATCTAAAAATGAAGATTTAACTTTATGTGACCTTGTCATTTGGCCCGAGGTCATATAAGTGACCTAAAGAACATAAGTAAGAATGGGGGCAAAGATCAGCAATCGATACAATTAAGTATTATACCTAAATAACATAATGCCATCTACATCCCTAGGCAATAGTTGTTCCAAATATCAACATCACCTTATAAAAATGAATAAGGAGTCCACAGTACGAGCATCAGTGACTGACAATGAGCAACTGCACCACTGGTGCCCAACTCCTTCACAAATATTTGAAAAAAAATCACCAACAGGTCATCATGAAACAATTTGGACGGATAGCAGAAAGAGACAGTTAAATTTAATTCAACATTTTATCTGCTCTAAATGTCAAATATATGCTTTAATTGTTTAAATAGTGCAAAATGTATTTCCCATGTCGAATTTCTTAGTTGTACGAGGGTCAGTCAAAAATAACTGAGAGTTGATTCATATCTCTTACGTAGGCTAACGTACACTAGTGAAATTTGGCACATGCGTGCAATGAACTGTCCTGCGTCAGAATATGCAATATACAAGACCATGCCAAGTATAGATTGTTGTTGCTTAGCAACCGAAGAATGTTAAATAACGCTATGCGTTCACGCTGGAATATAGCGTTGCCATGGAAACACTATGCATTATTTAAGTTACATTACCTTGTGCATTTGTTGCAAATACAGTATATTAATGTATTTTGTGAAATGCAACGATTGAGATTGAGGCGTTAGACTTTTATTTCATAAATATGAGGAAAATGTACTAAATTTCATGAAAATTTCACCCCAAAATATACCCCACCCGCCAGTTACGGTTCATTTTAGAGCAATATTATCAACTAAGTATCATATCATTTGACCATTTCATTGTATTTAGTAACTGGTTTTGACATCTGAATGCATATTTTGAATAGTTCCATGAATAAACAGTTGCCATAGCAACAAAATATGGTCTTTTAGTGACAATTGAAAATTCAATCAATTTTGGTTGCTAGGCAACGGACATTGCATGAATTGTTTTTACTATCTATTGCACTTCTTCAAAACATTGCTAACACATTGTGTGATACAATTGGAGAGATAAATGGTCCGTTATTATACTGTTTTATATTTGAAATAATTTTAAAATCATGGCTTTTGTCAGCGCGAACGCACATCGCTGATAGACGGTCTTCGGTTGCCTAGCAACGGCGCATTGATGATGATAAGACGTCAACTTCTATATTTAATGAAGCCCAAAGGTTCATTCTATATGTGTATAAAGTTTCAGCCAAAACTGCCGACCCAGTAAAAAGATATTAACCAACTCTCAGTTATTTTTGACTGACCCTCGTATATCGTTTCTGATGAAAAAAAAAACAACAACGCCAACTGCATTTTCACAGCATTGTGATGGTTTGGACAGCGATCAGAGTTTTGATATCACTGTCTCTTTAAGACAATGTCAAAGATTGGACTTTGATATAGTCATGGTCTGGCTAAGATAGTCACAGTATGGCTAAGACAGTTTAACTGCAGAGTTAATCCAGTTTTTCACTACATATGTTTTATATTGTTCCTTTCCTCATAATTTTGAGTTGAATTACTCAATACGTAATGGCTTTATTGTATAACCCGCTGAACTGGGTCCCAAACTGGGGACATAAGTCATTTGTTAAGACCCAGATTGGATGAGGTAGAACGCAACCTCTCGGCAGTCTTTGTTGCTGGCTTCAGAATACCATAAAATTTTCAAGCATTTTTACATATCTTAATACAATAATCAGATAACAGTGATGAAAAATAGTAAGGGAGTATATACATGCTTTACTGCTACATTAACATCTTATAGGCCCCTGGGGGTTCTGAAAACCCTTGCTTTACACTCTCAGGTTTCAGCGCCACTTTTTTGGCCCACCAGATGTTAATGCATAGAAAGTCATGTTTGACCCCTATATAATTATACCTCACGTGAAATCCAATACAAACTTCCATAGATGAGCCACTGATATGGCTTCGAGGAATATTGCCATCCCCACCCCCTGACAAAATATTAGTCTGTACTTTCATTTACTTCTCTGCAACAAGTTTGCTACTACTGTAGCAGTGGCAGTTCAGCTGCCACCACATTGGATGTAAAGTTACACACTTTTTTACATTGTCCCCTGCCGAAAAAATAAGATGATGTATTTGCTGTGGCTAGCCTACACTTTTTAGGCTGATTCAGCCAACCCTTCGCTTCTCACATATATACGTTAAGTACATATTCTCATGAGTAGAGTTATCCTGATTTCAAATAATTCTAGGTGATGAATTGCCAAGATTTAAGATTCAAAGGTTTGTGTGTTTTGTGTCAAAAAATAAATTAACCTGTTGACGCGGATTACAACAAATGTCATCTGCTCTTTTTTATTGCTGAAATGATCAGGCTGCGTCTACAACTTGCATAAGTCAGTATTGTTAGTACATGTACATGTAATCTACATGCAATGATGCATTAAAATGGTGTCTGCTGCATATCTCTGATATATGCAGCAGACATCAATTTCAGATGCATTATTGCAAGCACTATAAGGATTAACTTATGAAGGAGAAATGACACATACATACTGGTCTGTTGTTTATCTTGATAATTATCCATTGATGGAACAATGAAATTGGTGGAAATGAATAAGTTTCCCATGATACAATATTTCAAAAAGTTGTACAAGCAATATTCTAAACATAATTCAATAATAAAGCAAAGCATGGGCGGATTCGTGCTAAACATTACTGCCTGTCATTGTTGTAGTTACCTATGGACCAGAACAATCAAACTGAACATAGATTACAAACAATGAAAAGTCTACACCAGTAGCAGAGAAAGTTCAGATGCCACACCATTGGATGAAAAGTTCACTAATTTTACAGCGTATACAGTTATTACCTATTTAAACTATGATATTTATGCCGAGGGGTATATAGTTTTCATCTTTCCTTTAATCCTTTGTCCGTTGGAAAGTTTGTTCATTCGTTAACGCTTTTGATTATTTTTTTCCAGTGATGTGTATCTCAGTAACCATTGATCAGAAAGCACTGATATTTGAAACATAGTTACCCTGGAGGGTCGGCATTTACATCATGACTTCAGACCCCAGGGTCCTTCCTTGCCCCTATGTGGGACTTGAGGTCAAAATATGGGACATCTTTAAAAAAAAGTATTTAGTTTTTAGTAAGAGTTTCTTGAGTGGTATATATCTCTGTAAACCCATATCAGAAATCATTCATATTTGGACAATAGTAACCCTGTATGATTGGCATTTACTTCATGCTTCCAGATATAAGGGTCCCTGTCCCTGGGCGAGGCTGGAGGTAAAAATCTAGGACACCGTTATAACGTGATTTGTTTCTTTTCTGACTTACACAGATATCTAACCTACCATTTGTTAACAAGCATTCGTGCCGTGGACAATTGGTACCATTTATAGTTCACTTTCATTTGATGGATTCAGGGCCTTGGGTTGATGCCCCAGAGTAGGGTTAGAGGACACAATCTAGATCATCTTATTTTTTTTCTTTATAGAATCATTTGTTTTGAACAATAGATACTAATGAAGACTGACTTTGTGTGACCTCACACGTTAGGGTTCATGACACAGAGTGGGGCTGGAGGTCAACATTAATGTCACCTTTAAAGTGCTATTTTATTTTTTTCTGACTTATGCATATATTTTACCAACCATTGATTAGAAAACATTCATGCCCACCCCCTGGGGCTAAACCAGGGTAGGGGGGGTCACAATCTAGGACACCTTTGAGAAAGCTTATTTTATTTTTCATCTTACCCCAAATAAACATTTATGGGCATTTGATATATTTTATGACAGGCTTCGACTGGGCAGCTTCAAACTCTTTGGTGGGTAAGAGGTCAAATTTAATGTCAATGACATCTTAAAGATTTTTTTTGTATCTAGTCATTTGAATTTAATATTCTACCTTTTTCAGGCTGACCTTCTCTCCCCTATATCAGTCCTCGTAATTTATGAGCCAGGGTAGGGCTAGAGGTCAATCTTGGACATCTTTAAAAAGTGCTAGTTTATATTACTGACTTGTGTAGATATTTTACCAACATTGTCAATATTCATATTTGGTATCATGCATGACTTGCTTCCACTTGACTACCTTAGATAAATGGTTACTTGCAAGAGTTCAAAATCTAGGACATATTTAGATTTTGGGGGCATGGGACAGAAAGCACATCAGCTATGGATATACATGCCTCTCAAGACACTTTTTCAAGTATTTGATCCTCTGACGAAAAGTTGCTTGATATTTTGGTTTTTTGTGCTCCGTCCTTCTACCCCATTAGCCCGTCCATGGCTGCATCATTTTAAATTATTGTTTAGACTTTCGTGCAACTTTATGAGATTCTTTGTGAAGACAATGGAAAATTGGTGGTCCAAACATTTATTACTCAAATCACTTTTGCTGTCTTTGAATTTATGTGAGTCGCTCATTCCTGTCCGTTTTTATATTGAGCCACAAAATCCCATCCAACCACATGGAGTACAATACTGTTCATCAATTGTAATGTACAATACCACTGCTTTACAAAAATGCAAAAACATTTTGCATAGAATTGCATGCTTTTGATATTTTGTTTTTTGGGGGTAGGGCGTTTCAATACCAGACTAAAAACTCCCCATTTATACCAAAGTAAGAGAGAAAGCAAAGATCAGGAATTTATACAATCAAGTACCACACTTAACACAGGACACCATATGGGAAAAAGACAAAAGCACAAGAACCAACCTATATAAGAGAGCGAATATGTTAACACTTTCCCAACAGGTGACCAAAAGGCTGCAATTAAAATATATCACAGAAGGCAATGACAAACACAAGAATCACCACCTTGGAACGGTCAGTAAGAAAATAACTGGAGAGCTTAAACTAATTTCATGGTGTCAGCCTTCCCATTTGTTTTGATGATTCAAGACACATAGCTGTTTGGTTAGCATGAATTATCCCTAACTTATCCATGAACTATCTCCTAGAACATATAACTCAAGGTATTAAAAAGGAAAAAAAAACAAAAAGGACTCAACAGTACTTAAAACTGAATACAAGAGCAAAATAAACCAATAGTTCAATCCTGTTGGGTGGACAACAGGCGTAGCATCAGGTCCCAACCATCCCATCTATAGATAAATCTTTAAAGTAATAAGGTTGCAAAGATCAGGAATCGATACAATCAAGTACCACACCTGACCCAGGATACCAATGGGAAAGTGACAAACTCACAGAAGACACCACAAACGAGAGCCAAGAGGTCAGCCCTTTCCCAGCAGGTGACCACAAAGCACATATAAACAGACGCGCACAAAACATAGCAAACACAAGACAGAACAAAAACATAAAAGATCCACAAAAGAAGTACTGCCTTGGAACGGTCAGTAAAATATTTTACTGGAGGGCTTAAACCGGTTTAACGGCGCCAACCTCACCCTTAATTCAGATGTGGATCAAGACACATAAATATTTGGTTTGCATGAAAGACCCCTAACTTATCAATGCATCATCTCCTAAAACATATAAATCAAGATATAACAAGGAGATAAAGCAAGGATAAGGACTCAACAGTAAATTAAACTGAATACCGGAGCAAAAGAAATCCAACAGGTAAACCCCGGTGGGCCCCACAAACAGCCAAAGCATCAGGCCCCTACCATCTCATCAATAGATAAGTCTTTAAGTCGGAACCATCATAGAGTCTGAAGTCCGACCCACCGGCGTGCAATTAAAGAGGAAAGCAAAGTTGCCAACCGTGATTGGGTTGACTACCAAGCATGCAGTCTGTTGCAATACATTGCAAATATTTGAAATATTATTTAAATTTTAAGCTAGGGATTCCAATGTGACCAGTTTGTTTACATATACACTACTGTACCTCATAATTTAATGTAAGTCGATATGAAAAGTCAAATGTACCCTGCAGAACTTCAGTTACATAAAGCCAATACCACTAATATTGAATCCTCGTTTTTTACACACATTTGACCAAAATTTAGGATAAGCGTGACGATTATGATTTTGAAATTGTCAGTTTCCCATTTAAGATGGTGATATTCCTAGCTCTACATCCTATGGAAGTTATATTTCTCAACTCATCCAATTTGCTAGAGCTAGCTATGTTACTGCTTTCAACACTCGCAATTTACTGTTAACTCAGAAACTTCTTAATCAAGGCAATATGTCTCATAAACTTCGCATATTTTTTTCAAAAGGGGTACTTTCATCTGTGCCCACGCATGGATTTTCTTTAAACTTTGCATATTAATAACTCATTATATAGGAACTATGGAAATGTATTTATTGAATTAGATAGTTAAGAATAAGGCTTAGGAAGCAACCCTGACGTACTCCACCTTTGAAGTGGTACCTGTCTCTAAATTTCCATGTCCTAAATCTATAGCTTGGTTTATTTCTATGATTTATCATCTAGATTGAATCCAAAATACCATAGACATTATTTTGATACCACGAAACCATTTGGATAAGTTATAGTTTACGTTTTCAGAAGAAGTGATTGTAAAATTTCAATATTTTTTTTCAAAAATTTACAAAACATTCAACATTCAATTCAAAAGATGAATATGTTCTAGTCTTTGTCAAGATATCATATTATCACAAAAACATGCCATATATATACTGCTGACCTGAGCCAAATATCATGAAAATACAAAACCGGTAAATTTGTCATTTCCTACCTCTTATGGGTATAGGTCAGTTTTAGCAAAATTAATTATTTAGTTCAAATGAATCAATAACTCGACATAAGGAGGTTGTTTTTTTTAATCTACTTCCACTTTTCTTAAAGAAAGACGTGTTTAGACAATTTTAAATGATTTAATGGTCAGAAATGCAAAAGGTCTTAGCCCTGTGTCATGGCACTATGGGGCCAAGGCAATGTGTATCACTTCCTGAAGTCCTGCATGATATTGTTTAAGAAACATAATATCCTAACAATAAACATGTGAAAACAAGAAGACTAAATATTTCCTTTACATCCCAACTGAGCTAGAGGAACCACATTTTGGTGCCGTGACCAGGATAACGTGTAACAGAGTCTTATCAAAGGTATCATAAAACAGTGCTCTACATGAATAAGTGAAGTCCAGAAAAAAAACTGTATGCCTAGAATATACAGCCAGCTAAAGTATAAATATTGCTATTTGATGGAAATCAGTATCAGTTTCACAAAACTGAATGAACAAAGAAGATTTAAGCATTAAATTAGCAATACCTTTGAAGCCAAGAGTTATCTGTGTCCAAAACGGTTAATTTTAACCAAAAGGTTTTACAGGGGGTTATTTTTGCGAAGCAGGTTTATTAATGAGTCTTTCAATTATAAAATCATAGATATAAGGTTCTTCTCCTGTATGAACTGACTTGTCATAAGGTTTCTCTTCTGTATGAACTAAAATTCTTAATAATCTTCCATATTAAGTGTAACATTCGCTAGATATAGTTTTAATGTTAAAAAACTAGATGTGTTAAGTACAGGTGTCAACATATTGTATCATTTTGGTTAATATTATTTTGCAAGCACTTCATTAAATAAGAATCGTGGCATTTAATATCAAAGAATATTTTTTTTTCTTTTCCAACCCATAATAGGGGAAAACACTGAACATATCAGCTTCTACCAATAAACGTACTTGCATGATGATTCAAACTAAGCAAGTATTCAAGTATGTTTTACACTGAAACATAATTATTGTATTTTTCACATTTCGATGAATTATGGTCATGTGTTTACATCAAGTTGAAAAAATATGTTACCGGTCATTGAATTTCATGAAATTTGGTCTACATATTCCTAACATATATGGATAGTTTATATGTTGAAATGGTATCTTGACAAAGACCGCAACGTGTAAAAATTTTAATTCAAAATTTGACTGAATACAAAATATACAGTCGAAAAATGGGGTACCATGCTATAAAAATGAATGCCCACCCAATATCCTAATACATACAAAGCCATTTTAAGTAACAACGAACTTATCAATAATATAGCTATTGAATAAAATATTTCTCCGCCCGTTACCTGGTATGTCAATTACTTTAGAAATGATAATAACTGGGTACCCTAAGGTATTATAGTGATATCATTCATGACGTCATAAATTAGCAATGGAATTGCATATAAACTCAAACGCCCCATAAATATTAAAGTTATACCCCAGCCAATTAAATAACATAATATTATCAAAATCCAAGCGTAGGCAGACTCCCATGTTAATTTCCCATACCATGCAAGAGCCCCTTTTACCGCTGATGCTATGATTTGGTATACAAATTCAATATTGGACTTAAATCTCTCTTCAGAAACAGAGTTTTACGGCGACTAAGTGTATAAATGAATGGAAATTGTTGGCACCAATAATTTTTTGATGCAGTTTATTAAAATAATTTCTCATTATAAGATTTGTTTTAAAATAAATGCATTGCGTCTGACTGCATGCTTGGTCATGTTGGTGGTAAACCAAATCACCGTTAGCAACTTTGCTTTCCTCTTTTTTTTCAACGCTGGCGGGTTGACCTAAGACTCTATGATGGTTTTGATTTAAGGACTTATTTAAAGATGTGAGAGTAAGGGTCTGATGCGTTGTCTGTGGTTGAGCACACCTGCATTTAACGATTGGAATATTTTACTTCATTATTCAGATGAATATACTGTTGAGTTCTTATCTTTGTTTCATCTCTTTTTTTTAATCTTGACTTATATTTACTAGGAGACGATACATCGATCAGTTAGGGATCTTTAACGCAAACCAAACATCATTTATCCTAATCCACATCAAAAATAAGGGTGCAGTTGGTGCCGTCAAACATATTTGGGCACTCCAGTAACTTTCTACTGACCATTTAAGAAGGTGCTTCTTTTGTTGAACCTTTTTTCGCTATTTGTGTTTCATGCCTGAGGAGGGGCTGACCCCTTTTGTGTGTGATTGTTTTCTTTAGTTTTTGTCACTTCTCATATGGAAATATCTTTTAATTGGACAAATAAGTTTATCTTTTATCAAATTTTGAGTCAACCCATTTATACAGAATGTACTTTCCCATCCTTATCAATAAGACCAGTCCATTTCCGTTGCAATGGTTGTTGGATGGTATTTTCATCTTTATTCAATTTCAAATATAATATTCTGTAAGCAAATAGTTTAAAAGTAAGAAAGACGGCAAAGATCAGGAAACGATACAATCAAGTACCACACCCGACCCAGGATACCACATTGGAAAGTAACAAAAATACAATAAACATCAACAACAAGAGCCAAGAGGTCAGCCCTTTCCCAGCAGGTGAACACAATGCATCAATGAATAGACGCGAAAGCATGAGAAACATAAGACACAAAAACACAAATGATCCACGAAAGAAGTACCGCCTTGAAATGGTCATAAACCCCTGAGCTGATGCTCCTTTATGCGTCGTTTAATCTGGGTATAGACTGTTTGCCTATGTCCAACGAAAAGGTCGCATTGTATATATGGTGTAAGTAAATGTAAATAGTTGAAAAAATCATATGCAGACAAATTGGTCGCAGTGCTTAAAATTTATCTTTTACTTAACGTGAATTTTTAATAGAGCAAAGTAGATTGTTACCAGATCTTTCATATGATTTTCGTGGTACCTTATTACATTCTTTTTGATAGTATTGGAATTGTATTCACATAGGTATTGGTAATGATTTTATTAAAATTATACATAGTATATCTAATAGATTTATTTTATTTATGGCTAATATTTAGGATTTTTTGTATAATTAAAGTAATTTGGAACAAAAGTAATCACGGATCTATTTATTTTAAAGATACAATGTAAATCGAAAAACTTCATAATTTTGTTAATGGGTAGAATTTGAATAAAATGGCATTTATTGATGACCTCAGAATCGATATAAGGACAAAGAAAATGCTGAACATAACATAACTCCTTGTAAAAAGGGCTTCGTTTTATGATTTGTTAGCTATATTGTAAATTTATTAGCCTCTAACTCTAAATTGCGTAAAACTGAGCAAGGTAAATAACTAAGAAATGAATGTAAAATATGGTTACCATCCTTATCCAAAACAACTGAAAGATAATTTAGAGAAGTATTAATGCTTTCTTCTGCACATAATTCACACTAAACGTTTTTTTCTACGTTAACCATGAGATCTAACTTAACGCTTCTTACATTCAAAAGAGAAAGAACATCAAAATCGGACATTTTAGAAATATTATATATTTTGCATAGATGTATCTCATGATTAAAACCCATAGAAAATGTGATTGCCATAATTTTATCCATTTTAATTCAGTTTCGAGTTTTTATATCTTAATTTAGATGAAGAATTTGGATCATAAATGATGTTTTCAGTTTTCAACTTTGCTAGGTGAATGGTCTGTTTGGTATAAATGGCAATACAGAAAAGTGTAAATTTTTAGGCCTTTTCATATTAATAAAGCACTCATGAAATCTAGTCTCTAAGGATCGACCAGACTGCCAAACATATTGCATGCCACAATTTGTATAAAATAGCCCAGATCAGATGATGTTAAGTTCAAATCATAATTATTGATTGTGGAGAACTTTCTACTATATACGGATGAGGTAATGGTAGGTTTTGTACATAAATGTGTGCAACAGACACACCATTTGGCATTGCAATTAGAAAACATTGAGAAACATTCCTCGTCTCTTGAACACATTGAATGGTTTAGCATACTTCCTAAGAATAGGTGACCCAAGAGGGGATGCCCTAATGGAAATGCCTTAATTCCCAAGCATGGGAAAGGAGAAACAGAATCGTAGCATATCACTTAACAAATGCTACAAATGATTGAAACATTCTTGTTTTGACTGCACTCTGATTTAGTTAGATGTACAAAAATCAAAAGATAACAAATAAAGGTTAATGCTTATGTATAAATCAGTAACACAAGCGACAAATATATGCATAATAACAGTTTATTAATATTCCATTTGTGTGGCCTGGTCTCCTCTCACTCCCCCAAAGACCCTTGCAAATTCGATTGAAACTAAAGCTTGAGGAGATCCCAGAAGAAACAACTAAAGATTGTCTATGGAATAGGGCATGGTAATTACCTGATTAATACAAGGTATAAGGTGAATGGGCTCACCCAATTGGCAGGTGAGCCCACCGGATACAGCCAATAGAAAGGTTATCTCACCATGGAACATGGAAGTGATCATATCTGTTGCTTAGGGAAGGATGACCCCGACCCTTTATGGAATATTAATGCAGAAGGCGAATTCTCGCGCCCCTAAGTTAATTCTTAATGATGAAAGGCGACTGATCTCACCAAGTTTGGCAGATGATTCCACTAGATACAGACAATAGGAAAGTGATGTCTGCTTTGAACAGGTAAGTGATCTTACCTTTAGCTATATGTCATGAAACGAATTTGACTCATGATTTGCATAAATGACAAAGGACTTAGAACTATATTCTATTGGTGTAGCCTCATGATTTGAATAAATGACAAGCTATATTCCAATGGTGTAGCTTTTAATTTGTCATAATATAATAGTCTCCTCTATACTAACTAAAGATTGTTTTAACCATTACAGAGACATAGAGGGTACACAATGAAATAATTGTTCTGATCAAATGTAAACAAATGAGAACCTGACATAAATTAATACCAATATATGATCACCCTGAGCAATGTACTTGCCCTCCAGCAAAACCCAGTCATGTGCAAGAGGTATAAAAGCTGTGAATTACCTACATTGGGCGGTGGGTGGCAATCCAACACCCAGTGATCAATTTTGATATGCTGCCGTCCACAGAATATAAACCTTTTTCAAGGCTATACCATTTTTTGTAAGCACAATTAAATGATTTGAAAAATCTCATGAATTAAAATTGCCCCATTTATTAATTATTTTCATATGCGCATTCATCTAGCACTTGTGACAAAGGTGTAGTTTGACTGAAAATCCAAGTTAACTCAATACTGGATGAACCTTACCGTCATACATTCCAATCTATTTGATGAAATGTTTGGAAAGGTCAGTCCATTATAGTAATGAATAATCAATAAACGACTGAAAAGTGGTGGCGTTGGGGCGTTGGCTGGGTTAAGCATTCTGCCTTGCCTTGTACGGTTTAATGGGCAAAAGTTAAATGGTCTTTCAGAAAAGTTGTCTCTCAATCCACGTTTGTTTGGTTAAAAATGCAAAAATATGCTTTTTTTGAAGCAAAAATGGTTTTGAGTGAAGTTTTATATCAAATTTAATTTCAGTTGGTAACAAATGGGTTTAGCCAACTTCAAAATAACAACAAACACTTGAAATTGTGTCAAAAGTAGATGTCTTACGCATTTTTTGAAATATCATTTTTTTTTATAGTATTTTGAATTTCATTTGTAGCTCGTGCTAAAATTGTTGTACGCATTTTATTTTATCTTTACAAGACAGTCCAAACAGTATAGAACTTTGCCATCTTTCTAGCTTTGATTCGTGCATTTTATGGTGACAAACATTCCACTGCTGCTGCGCACTTCTGGTTTGAATGTAAAACTTAAAAGTCAATTTGACTGTACTTTGCATTATTTTTTTCAAATTCTAAAGTAGAACAGTGACATCTAGTAGTAATGAATACTCGCTGAAAAATTCAATGCCGTGTTGCAGATAATAAGGCGTGCAGAACAGTGCCAAATTCCTATCAAAATGGTATGCATAGAACTTGTTTCCTATGATAGAGCTGCTGGTAGTGTTTGTCTTCATGAAACGAGGATTGGAGCAAATCATTTGAAGCATGTTTGTTTCTGATCATGGCAGTCAGGCGCATCTTCAAACAAACAAAAATACAATTGGATGGCGTCTCAGTGGAATATTTCATATTGTAGAAAAATGTGACATTTTGAAATGAGGGTACCTTTACTCTAGCATCATCTGTGCAAGAAGTACCAGTCATTTTTAAATGAAATGACCAGCAGAGTCCTGGTTGGTCTATAGAAGCATGCATCTTGTATAACCCAATCTTACTTTCAAAACTAGTGTACAAATGCAAGGTGACCAATTAGAAATTTTGCAAAGTGTATATTTTGTATTTGGTCAAAATTGGAATTACAATTTTAATACGTTGCGATCTTTGTCAAGATAACATTTCAACATAAAAACTGCCCATATATGTTTAGAATATGTTGGCCAAATTGCATAAAAATAAAGGAACGGTAACATATTTTCCTACTTGTAAACATATTGTCCTAATTCGTAAAAATAAAAATAAACAACAATTATGTTTCATTATAAACATACTTGAATACTGACTTAGATTGATACATGTAATCATGCTTATTTTAGTGGCAGAGGTATTGTTCACTGTTATGGATTGGCAAATAAATAACACCATTCTTTGATTGTAAAATTCAACGAGTTTTGTTTAATGAAGTGCTTACACAATAGTATTGCCAAAATCGATACAATATGATAAGAACTCTACTTAACTCATCCAGTTTCTACCGTTAAAGCTACATCTAGCACCAATTTTACACTGTATATGTAAAATTATTAAGAATATAAATTCATACAGAAGACAAAACTTGTGAAAGGTCAATTCAAACAGAAGAAGAATCTTACATCTATGATTTCATTATTGGTCAAAGGCTTCATTAAAAATCCAGTTCAAAAAGTTACTCCCTATCATACCTATTGGTTAAGATTAACATTTTGTTCAAAGAAGCATTTGTCCACAAAGCAATTGTTCTGTAAAATGGATGAAGATATTCATCAAAAAGTAACATTTATACTTTAGCTAGCTGCGTAGTCCAGACATACAACTTCGTTTCTTGGTCTCACTTGTTCATGTAGAACACTGTTCTGTGATATCACTCACCAGACTCTGTAACACTTTATCCTGGTCACGGCACCACTGTGTGGTTATAATGTACCCGAATTCCATATATGCTTGTAGTCTCAACGTTACTTTTTATACATCCTCTAAGAGGGTAGGAATTGGTTAGGTCTTGTAATTCTAGAAAGCCAGGTGGAAGTGATAGGTATCAAAGTGACAAGACGAAAGACATGACAAGATTTATTTTGAGGGGACCATAAACTAAAACTATAATTAACAGACTATTTTTGGTAGACAGATTGGATGATTGTATTGGATAGCTGTTGATAGAGTGCGATAAGTAGGGGTATGATAGATGATCTTAAACCTAAAACCATGCCTTCCCACCAACTTTTACCTACCATTTCTAACTACAATCCATACTGCATGGTTGCGTAGTGCAGTTGGTAACGTGTCTGGCTACAGATGTGAGTCTGACTGCAGATCAAGGGGTCACAAATTTGATACTGCCCGTTCCAATACTTTCGTGGAAATTGATCATGAAATAGTTTCTAGTGTCATTCTTCTCCGTTTGGCCCAAATCATTCAAGAAGGGTTGTTGCCAGTTACAAGCGAAAGTATATGAATAAAGTACTGGCTTGGAAAAAGTGTGGTAAGGTTTACTGAACGTCCTGCCATGACCATAGCTGTCGGATTGGGGCGTAAAGAAAAAAAAACTATAATCCTTAACGATAAAAACCACTTTCTTACCCTAACTTAGGAGACTCATAAAACTATCATGAATCTACCTTCAACTTTAATGTATAATCGTTTCTGCACTAAGCTGTTGGACATGTTCAACGGACATGAGAGAGCTGATTTTTTTCAGGACCTCTGTGTTATAAGCTGCATAAGGATTGTGGGTGACAGGATAATACAGAGATGTTGTCGACTGGATAATTTTATTTTTCAATAATTCACAGAATAGGACGTAAGAGAGTTAATAGATACAAGGACTTGTAATATTAGAAGGATTCTAGGACCTTATATGGGAAAGTAACAGAACAAGAACACATTACATACAAGTAAACCAAGTAGTCAACCCTTAGCCAACAGATGACCACAGGGGCTGCGGAAAAGAGGCATGGCAGTATGACAAAGACAAAAACACACAAATAAGATCCACAAAAGAAGCACTGCCTTGGAATGGTAAATAAGAAAACTACTTGAAGGCTTAAGCTAGTTTCACGGTACCAGCCTCGCCTTTAATTCAGACATAGATCAAGACATGGATGTTTGGTTTGAATGAAAGATCCATAATTTAACCTTAATCATCTCCTAGTACATAGAAATCAAGATATAGAATGGAAATAAATCTAAGATCAGGACTTACAACTGAATACCTGAGCAAAAGTAATCCAACACTTGAAAGCAGATGGGCCAGAAAACAGAAGAAGCATCAGGCACCAACCATTTGATATATGGATACGGCTTTAAGACAGAACCATAATAGAATCTGAGGTCTGACCAGCCGACGTCCAATCAAAGAGGGAATAAAGTTGCAAATCATTATTGGTTTAATTACCAAGCATACGCACTTTGTTGAAATACATAAATGGTATAGCCAATCTTTTTGTAATGAGAAATTATTTTGATAAACTGTGATAAAAATTTCTTAATGCCAATAAGTTTCTTTAATTTATCACTAAGTCGCCACAAAACTCTGGTTCCGATAGACCCTGGCGCAAGAGAGATTTATGATACAGATAGGCTTGTTTAAGAAGTTTATAAAGTTAAATATTTTTACGAGTGTTGAAGTCTGCAACATGACTAGATGCTCTAGCAGATCGGATAAGTTGACAAATATAAACTCCATATGATGTAGAGTGAGTAACATCACCATCTAAAAATGGGAAACAAACGATTTCATAATCAAAACCGCCATATTTATCGTAAATTTAATTCATAGTTTGCTATTCCTTTGTGCGCGTCTGTTTGTATGTGCTTTGTAGTCACCTGCTGGGAAAGGGCTGACCTCTTGGCTTGCGTTTGTGGTGTCTTACTGTGAGTTTATCACTTTCATATTGGTATCCTGGGTCAAGTATGGTACTGATCTATCGTAAATTTTGGTAGAAACAATATCATTAGAAACGGAAAAATGCATGTCTAAAAATACAGCTTTGGTATCAGAGGTATTAGTTGTTAAGTTGGAGCTCTGAAGAGTACATCTGAAATAATATATCGTCAAAAAGTGTATTATGTATGCTTAAAATATCATCCAAATATCTGGATGTAGTGTTAAACCCCCTGAATAATGTAAGCCTATTGATCATCAGAAAGATACATCATAAAGTCCCTTTCATAACAAAATAAGAATGAATCTGCAATCTGGGGAGCACAATGGAATCCCAACAACTTGTCTATCCAATTTAGTGACCCCAATCGTATAAAAATGCATACCAACCAAACATTCATTTTAACAAGACCGTGCATGATATATTTTCGGCTGTTCTGAAGTGAAACACGTGTTACTGTCATTTCATGCAAGGTAAGGAGAGCCTTCTCTTTGGAAATGTCCTTCAATCAGAACAGTTAGTTTATCATTCATTAAAATATGGGGTTAAGTAGTTTAAAGAGTGGAAAAAGCATATGTGGACAAACTGGCCGCATTGAATCCCTAGTTTTAAGTTTATATAATACTTCACCTGAATGTTTACTAGACCAAAATAGATTCTTATCAGACTAGTCAATAACTTTTTCGCAGTGCTTTGTTACATGGTTTTTGATATCGGTAAGACAAGAAGTTAACAAGGATCTCTGACAGTCTTTAAGAAGAATTGCCCATAAAAAATTGCCATAGACAGTTTCTCAGAAAAGGATATTTTTTCCATTGAAAGATAAGTGGGTACAGCCTGAATTATCGACAAAAATACTTTTCTCATTGGACAAGTACCGATTTAGAAGTATGGGCTGAAAACTCTGCTTTTGTTATTATATAGGAAATAGAAAAAACTATTTGAAGTGCTTTCCCCCGTAAGCAAACTTATCCTTTCGCATAGAGCTGTAGTTTCACATTACACACAACCTACAAACTGGGATGATTGGTCAGGGTATGGGGTGCGGTGGGGTGAAGGCTGTCAAAATGCTTAAAAACAAATTATTACAAAAGTTTATTAAGCGTTATTTTGTATAAACATGTAGCTTATCATCAATTTACAATTGCATGTATACAGTATGTAGTTCTGATACACCTTAGTGAACAGGACAGACTGATTGAGCTGAAATCATAACATGTATAATCTATGTGTTAGCCATTTACAGGTAAAAGTCAAAAGTCTTTGACAGCGGGGTTCGTAGTGTGTTAATTAGATTAGAGTGTTTCTCCAAGATGATACATTGCAATAGTTAGAAGGCCCACCCGCTGATGCCCTCAAAGTTTTAGAAAATGCGACCTTCGCAAAAAGCCCCGGAACCTATTGCAAAGTGATTAGCAGTGCCCAGGAGCACCTCTCAGTCATTTGCGCAAAATTCCTTCAGCTACAAGTGGCTCAAATAAGGGCGTGAAAATTGTGCGGGAAGCCCTTTCAGGGGCTATTGCTCGGCACTCGGGGGACGGAAAGTTTTACGCAATGCCTCACAATGAAGCTCTGGTCGGGGGCTAACTTCTGGCACCAGTTTCGAGCCCGTCCGTGAAAGTGACCCACGCAAGTTTTAGGCCGGGTCGGCTACTGTGGCCTAATGGGGCCTAATGGGAAGATCTTCTAATGCTCATAACTTTTTAATTTTCCGACGGAACGCTTTGAAATTTTCACCATTTGTAGACGGCCTCCCGTACTACAAACTGATGCCAGTGTGGGCATGATGAAAAGAGTAGTTCGCGAGACGGAAGCGCGTAACGTTTCGGCGCCGCGGTGTTCCGCACCCCGATAACTCGGTATCGAAACATTGTTGCGGGCGGGTGCGCATGGCAATACCTGGGCCTCTGTTGGCCCTATCCGCGTGCAAAATCTAAAAGCGATCAGAGCCTTAGAAAGCGTGTACAACCGCGATGCCCATTTGCCTTGGGCCCTATGGGAAAACAGGAAATATCATAATTGCGGTCCAGGGCGCGCGTACAATGATAATTTTCACACCCGAGTAAGCTCTTTTATAGGTCAACATTTTGGAAAAAAAATTGGCTTGCTGCCCACAGCAGGAGCTGAGAACCATGCATTCGGAGGTTTTCACAGCCCACCCGCTGATACCCTCAAAGTTTGAGAAAACGCGACCTTCGCAAAAAGCCCCGGAACCTATTGCAAAGTGATGAGCAGTGCCCAGGAGCACCTCTCAGTCATTTGCGCAAAATTCCTTCAGCTACAAGTGGCTCAAATAAGGGCGTGAAAATTGTGCGGAAAGCCCTTTCAGGGGCTATTGCTCGGCACTCGGGGGACGGAAAATTTTACGCAATGCCTCACAATGAAGCTCTGGTCGGGGGCTAACTTCTGGCACCAGTTTTGAGCCCGTCCGTGAAAGTGACCCGCGCAAGTTTTAGGCCGGGTTGGCTACTGTGGCCTAATGGGGCCTAATGGGAAGATCTTCTAATGCTCATAACTTTTTAATTTTCCGACGGAACGCTTTGAAATTTTCACCATTTGTAGACGGCCTCCCGTACTACAAACTGATGCCAGTGTGGGCATGATGAAAAGAGTAGTTCGCGAGACAGAAGCGCGTAACTTTTCGGCGCTGCGGTCTTCCGCACCCCGATAACTCGGTATTGAAACTTTGTTGCGGGCGGGTGCGCATGGCAATACCTGGGCCTCTGTTGGCCCTATCCGCGTGCAAAATCTAAAAGCGATCAGAGCCTTAGAAAGCGCGTACAACCGCGATGCCCATTTGCCTTGGGCCCTATGGGAAAACAGGAAATATCATAATTGCGGTCCGGGGCGCGTGCACACAATGATAATTTTCACACCCGAGTAAGCTCTTTTATAGGTCAACATTTTGGAAAAAAAATTGGCTTGCTGCCCACAGCAGGAGCTGAGAACCATGCATTCGGAGGTTTTCACAGCCCACCCGCTGATGCCCTCAAAGTTTGAGAAAACGCGACCTTCGCGAAAAGCCCCGGAACCTATTGCAAAGTGATGAGCAGTGCCTAGGAGCACCTCTCAGTCATTTGCGCAAAATTCCTTCAGCTACAAGTGGCTCAAATAAGGGCGTGAAAATTGTGCGGAAAGCCCTTTCAGGGGCTATTGCTCGGCACTCGGGGGACGGAATTTTACGCAATGCCTCACAATGAAGCTCTGGTCGGGGGCTAACTTCTGGCACCAGTTTCGAGCCCGTCCGTGAAAGTGACCCGCGCAAGTTTTAGGCCGGGTCGGCTACTGTGGCCTAATGGGGCCTAATGGGAAGATCTTCTAATGCTCATAACTTTTTAATTTTCCGACGGAACGCTTTGAAATTTTCACCATTTGTAGACGGCCTCCCGTACTACAAACTGATGCCAGTGTGGGCATGATGAAAAGAGTAGTTCGCGAGACGGAAGCGCGTAACGTTTCGGCGCCGCGGTGTTCCGCACCCCGATAACTCGTTATCGAAACATTGTTGCGGGCGGGTGCGCATGGCAATACCTGGGCCTCTGTTGGCCCTATCCGCGTGCAAAATCTAAAAGCGATCAGAGCCTTAGAAAGCGCGTACAACCGCGATGCCCATTTGCCTTGGGCCCTATGGGAAAACAGGAAATATCATAATTGTGGTCCGGGGCGCGCGCGCACAATGATAATTTTCACACCCGAGTAAGCTCTTTTATAGGTCAACATTTTGAAAAAAAATTGGCTTGCTGCCCACAGCAGGAGCTGAGAACCATGCATTTGGAGGTTTTCACAGCCCACCCGCTGATGCCCTCAAAGTTTGAGAAAACGCGACCTTCGCGAAAAGCCCCGGAACCTATTGTTTCTTTGTTGCCAGACCTGGTCCGCTGTTTATGCTAACACTGATATATGCAGAAAGGAATTTATGAGAATTGAAGAAACAACTCTGCAAGGTCTTTGAACTAATTGCAACAGACTGTATGCTTGGTGGTCAACCCAATCACGGTTGACAACTTTGCTTTCATCTTTAATTGCACGCCGGTGGGGTGGGACTTCAGACTCTATGACGGTTCCGACTTAAAGACTTATCTATTGATGAGATGGTAGGGGCCTGATGCTTTGGCTGTTTTTGTGGGACCCACCGGGGATTACCTGTTTGATTTCTTTTGCTCCAGTATACAGTTTTATTTACTGTTGAGTCCTTATCTTTGCTTTATCTCCTTGTTATATCTTGATTTATATTGTCTGGGAGATGATGCATTGATAAGTTAGGGGCCTTTCATGCAAACCAAATATCTATGTGTCTTGTTCCACATCTAAATTAGGGGGGGGGGGTGGCGCCGTGGGGCCGGTTTAAGCCCTTCAGTAAAATATTTTACTGACCGTTCCAAGGCCGTACTTCATTTGTGTATCTTTTATGTTTTGTCTGTCTTGTGTTTGCTATGCCTTTGTGCGCGTCTGTTTGTATGTGCTATGTAGTCACCTGCTGGGAAAGGGCTGACCTCTTGGCTTGCGTTTGTGGTGTCTTACTGTGAGTTTGTCACTTTCCCATTGATATCCTGGGTCAGGTGTGGTACTTGATTGTATTGATTCCTGATCTTTGCACCCTTACTTACTTTCATGTAGTTTTATTATTTAAAAGAAATAATTTCAACATTTGTTTGATCAGATCTAAATCAGAGAAATAATTTCTACAACTGCTTGCTCGCATCAACATTGCGTTTAAAACAATCGTCTTATTTCACAATATTTAAGAGAAAAAATGTGAAAACAACTATCAAATGCGTTTTCTTCGCTATAATGTCAATATATTTATTGGCAAAAATGATATAACTAGAAGCAAGACTTTAAAATTATTAGCAGTGCTAATTATTTATTTGGCACGAAACTTATTTAAAAACAACACGCGATAATTATGGTATCAAAAGTAAAATATTTTGTGATCGCGTCATAATTATGTGTAGTTCTTTGATAAATAGCATTAATTTCGTTAAAAGCTATAAAAAATCTCGAAGTGCCAAATATAATTTTATCAAAACAACATACTCAACAGGCTCAGCTAAACATTTATACAGCTTGCTTCTTATTTCTTCTTATTGCAGGAAGTAATACTGCCAATATGCAAAAAGTTCTAACGAAAAACAATAGTTTTAAGCTAGATGCAAAAATATTGCTACAACTCCTTTATAGCAATATCTTTTTTGCGAGGAGCTACATACTTTTTTTGTCAATTGAGATAATAATTTGCCAGACAAGAAAATAAGACGTGCATGCTGTTTCTTTAATCCGTTTGTCGACAAAAGATTGACCATTGAAATAAAAATTACTGTCTAAACGCAATATATTTGAATATTCTAAATATTATCGCATCAAATCCACTTATTTCTGACATTTTCGCCAGAAAACAGTCTTTTTCTGACGGATTTAAGTAGCAAGTGGTGGCGCATATACGCTTCCGTACGATCGAAATATTGTTTTTTCTCCATCCGCACACGTGGTCTTTCTTGCGTCATGCGCAGTCTCGTGTCGATTTGCGCATAGCGCGAAATTTTGAATTCGAAATAAACAATTTATATCTACAAAAAAGCCAGCGTCATGGGTAAATTCACCAGGGAAATTTTGTACAAAATAGTGTCGAAAGTTCTCGTCCTCCATTGTTGAAGTAAATCCAAGTAACGTTTCATATATTCCACCCGACACATTGTTTGTCACGTTGTTGGAAACCTGGATACATCACCCTGGTTCGTCATTACATTACAGGCACCGAATAAAACCTACAGGTTTCGTAATTTTAACATATAGGTTATGAATAAAATGGAGACAAAAGACAGTGGCGAATCCGTAAGAGTACATTCAATGTTAAGGTTTTCAATTATGCTAATACCCTTACGAACCCCACAAATTATGATTTATTTTATTTGGAATATCTAGAAATGTCCCTGTTGAGGCATACGCATGAAATGCAAGATCTACTGGGACCAGCCAGTGCTGATTTCACTTTCTGAAGTATGACCTATTGTAAGAATATCGTCAAACGAATATTCTAGAAACATACATATGCTAGTTTCATTATGCGAACATGGAACTGTACATGTATAAATAACCGACCGTCATATAGATTTAGCCCACTCGCGAAACAAATAAACTGTATGAAGATATTACCAAATTATTGCTACAATGTTGATGACATCGAACATCAAACAAACAGCGAACTCTTATTTTTCCACAACAAATTGATAAAAATAACCATTTACACACACAAGCAAAGTCGCAGAATGAAAAGATTTTGTAAGCTACGTTTGAAATAACCTCTAAATGTCAAGTAGTAATAAAATTCTCAAATCTACAAATGTAAACAGGCCCGTACATCATCAGTATAGTGTGGTGGGGATCCTAGGGGAGGGTATGTGTTACTCTCATTTTTTTCTTGCTATATATACCCAAAATATTATCATGCATATCAGGCATAGCCCAGAAATATTTGAAATTTTAGCATACTCCAAAATATATTCCCATTCAGTACCTTAAACTTAAAAAAGACCCACCAGGGTGGGGATGTGGGGGTGCTAAAGGTAGGTACAGCCCCCTAGATGGGCAAATTATTTCAAAATTCAAGACTCCCCCATTTTCCTTTGTAATAGTCTTCCATTCTAATGCTTATTCAGATGTCTGCGTAAGGCCCTGGTAGTATTTGACAATAAATAAATCTAGTACAATACAGTGACGTATATCTGATATAGGTCACTGTGCAATATGAATGCAAACACTGAGTTTCGTGTTCTGAATTTGACACATTTTCTTAAATTTTGACTTTAGATAAGGCTGAATTGTCCTATAATAGATCCATATCCTAATATAATAATTTTGTATAACAATCACTCAATCGTCCGTCCATCCATCGTCCGTCTGTCACCAGTTCCAAACATTTTCATGGGCCAGTACACGGGATTTCGGTACTTATCAGATCGGCGAGCAGCGAAGGCTAAAATGTTCACATACACAGGTAGGGCTGTAGATAAAAGGTCAGACCAAAATATAGACCACATGCTTCGCTGGATACGCCAGCATGGTCGTTTATAAATTGTGTGCATTGATGCGATAAGTACCAAAATCTCATGTGCTGGCTGATTTTTTTTAGTCTTGGATTATTGCCCCCCCCCCCCCCCACCCACACCGCACACACGTGCGCTCACAGTGTCGACAATGTCTGAGACTTTAACACTCACTTTCTTTACGAGAGGCATGTAAATGTTGCGATGGAGAGGCAATTTGTTTAAACCCTGATCAAACTGCTCTTTGTGGAGCAGGCAGATCCGGGTCTAAGCTGATTGATCAGACCTACCATTTCACATATCTAGTCAAATACCGCACACACAAAAAAAACTTCTACGCCACTTAAGTATTTTAGTATTAATTCGAACGCATCTCGCCTATAGCCAATGCTAAAAAAATCGTGTTAGGAAACAACAAAGGCGCGAGGAAAGCGCACGCTAGCTGACGTCAAGTCCATTGCAAAATGACGTCAGTCATTACGTTAGACGGTGTAACTTAAAAGACTTTACAAATACATGTCAACGTATGCGAAACAGTTCAACTGTTGCAGGATTTCTTTAGTGCAATGGCGGAAAGTTGGAAGAAGCTGAAGACTTCAAATGTGTTTACGTCCGAATCGAAATAGATCAGCTCTAACGCGATCGTAATTTTATCATCTTTACAACTGACCTCCAAACAGTGAATTATTACTCAACAATTCACTGCTAGAGCTGATCTATTTCTTAAATATGATTTAGCTTAACTTTGATATCGATACAAAAAGGCTTATGTTTTAAGCAAAGGCCAATGTAGTTTTGTTACAGACAAACAAACAGACAAGCAAGCAGGCAGACAGACAGACATATAGAGTTTGCTGCTCGAGCGCACAGAGCTCGCAACACTGTATGTCGGTGAACTGTCTTCAAATCTGTCGGTGAACTGTCTTCAAAATGTATGTCGGTGAACTGTCTTATCGCATCTGATATAAACGCCTTAAAAATGTCAAGTTAATTGAAATAGCCTAAACTAATATGTCGTTTTAGATATAATATTTCAAATGAAATATAGATAACCGGATGTAGAGTTATATGTATCTCGAAGGAGATATTATATCGAAGTTGAAATATAGTATGTTATATCTCGATTAAGATATGTTATTTTGAATTAGATATTATATATGGATCGACATGATATATCTCGTTCGAACGGATGTGCCCAACTGGGTAACGTGGGTATTTCTGATCATTGGGGGAAGCCAAAAGCATTTTCAAACGATTGTTTGGTCACTGAAAACCAAAAAAAGCATAGCAAATGCTGCAATTATATGGACTTTCTCAGAGAAATAAAGGTCGAAGTTTTCACAATTTGACGTTTTTACTAATGCTTTTACGTTATCGCATTTAAACAGTGTTTCTAGTCGGGTTTTCTTGAACCACATTAACAAGTAAAACTGCTTGATGCCTTCCAACACATTCATGCCAATACTGCTGGATGAAACGTCTTCACTACTACAGTGCACGAGCCGAAAGATAAAATGTAACGTCTCCGTTATCTCGCAAATGCGTCGCACCATTTTTCAGTAACTTAAGGTTTTAATCAACCATAAGATAGTTTACATTGTAAGCATATGATATCTTTGTAAACTGATACTCTGTTGAATAAAAATGGCAACTAACATTAAAAGCTTAACCAAATGATGACAACGTTTTGACGTCATTGATGGCAGCTGCTTTTTTTTCAGCATGAAATCTCTATCACATTTGTCACATAACCAATAGTTTTTATAGGCGTATGATGCATGAGGAAGATGAAACCCCACCAAACAAAAAATCACATGTTTATCATTTAAGCATTACTTACAACGGGTGTGATTTTTGCTTACTGACCCCCTCCTGCAATTCTTGCTATCCACAAATGCCTATTTAAAGGATGGCGTCTGAAATCTCGTGGTTTCATTTGCCTAAGATCCTGTTCTCTTCATTGCAATTGAAATTTATCAGCACTGCACAAAGATGCGCACAAAAAAGATGCGAAATATAAGAAATTGCTAAACTTATTGTGCATAGTATATAATAGAAATCGCGCCTTATTCGCTCGTGCGTTAAGCTAGTAGCGTCATCTCAAAACCGTTCATTTCATAGCACGTGCACAAGAAAAAAAATACACGTCATGCGATAACCCAGCCTTTGTTCCTACAAATGAGCCTGCTATAAGTTGATTCTGCATATGCACGGTAAATTCTGAGTATGTTAACGGCCGTTTTATGTTATACACAGCCTTTGAAGAACGGGAATATGCACCGCTTCCGGATATATTTTGAAACTACCCCTTGTCACGCCTATACGAATTATACCTGTCATTAAACATGTTATAGTCCGACCAGTTAAGAGAGACTGGGCGGTTCTTAGTAAAGACACACCCGTGGACATGTCCATTTAAAAATCGGTAAGACAGAGTGTATTTATTCACCTGTGAAGCGCGTTACAGCTATATACCTGTATATACCTGCTGTAGTTTTGAGCCCATTATGAGAAAAAAGGCATCTCGAATTAATTTGGATAACAAGGAGACTGACTAGTCTAGATATATGCGCTCTGACAAGGCTTCGAAATTTTAACTATTCAAATAAGAAAATAAAATAATGGTCCCAATGAAAAATAATACTATAAATTGGTCAGCACACGAGATGATGGTTCTTATTACATCGGCGTGTGGCGAAGGCACCGACGAGCCTGCATGTACGCATGACCTCGCTTCTCACATAAACAAAGTATGCAAGTTGAAGAGGACTCCGAACAACTTTTAAACATCTAGTCTCTCTGGACACGCCAGCATGAGCGATTATAAGAGGCTTTTTCGGGTATGCGATAAGACTAAATCTCATGTTTGTATGCCCTTTTCTCATGATCCAGATACTTAACCCTTGTCTCGCTTAATTCTAATCGGTGATTTATTATTATCGAATTTGACTTAAAATCAAACCAGTTTTGCCATACAGACAGAATTTGATGAAAGTGCAAACCTACCCTCCCCCAAAACTTTCACAACATATCCATCCCGTAAAATGAAATGCAACAGGTCCCCAGCAGCATACCAAAGACATACGTTTACCAGGCATGCTAACGTATAGAGTTGGTCACCCTTGTCGTCTGCGCTTCAGTTGGTTGCACGAGTAAAGCGTACATGTATAGGCTATTACACCCGATTTACTGTAGACTAGCCTTAATCGACAGTGTATGACAGCGCTCTGTCTGACACGCCCAGTCTCTATTAGCTGGACGCACTATAAAAGACTTAGAAATTTAGGACGAATTCAATTAATTGCAAAATCTTCATCTATATACACAAAAATCTGTTTGCGCTACAAGCACAAGACCTTTTGGAGAAATTGGCGGAAATTCTCCTCTACAACTTTCATCGCGAACATATTTTGCTAAAATTGAAGATAAAAAAGTTATTGTGAAAAATTAAGTCTAAAAACTTAACACTGAATATCTCAATAAAAACTTAACTGCTGGAGTTTAGTTATAGGTTGAAACCAAAGCTTTTTGTCTATTTAGATATGTAGGGTTTTTAAATGATGATGTTATTTCGCTCTGTATTTACAGTGATGGTCTTTAACAGCCCAGGGGTCTTCAGCTAGGTGCCACAACCGCATATGCAGTCGAATCCCTGCCCTTGCCGTATCAATTCTTGCTTTTCTTGATTTAATGTTCACTGTGGTTATTCATTGACTAGTTAAAAATTCGTCCTAGAAATTGTTCCAAGGTACTAGTGCTGTTGTGGTTCTCATTTTATTATTATTGGTGTAAATGTGGTTTGCATATATTTTTATATACATGTATGTGAATGATTTTGGTTATGTTAAGGTAGCCTAGTATCTGCCTTCAAGGGGAGAGCTACATCACCACTGTATACTATCTATCTGTATATTTAGTTTTACCCATTTTGATTTTGTAGGAAGAATGTTAGCTCTGATTGTACTAGTTTCTGGTCATTGCTATGATTTTACCTAGTATATAAGCAAAAATGGGAATAACATGTCCAGAATGACGCAGGTCAACAATTGCTAGGCGAAGAAGCGTTGAAAGAAGCGTGGAAAGAGCATTATGAAGTTACTCAAATTCGAACTCTTTGGAATGCAAAAGGCATGCCAGAGGAAATCCCAGTTGAAGGTCTAGCCAGCTGATTAGTACAGGAATTATCACAAAAAACAAATAGCAGAATGTGTTCTGACAAAGCAGACATACCATCAGCAATTGTCATCGAGATGCTTTATTCTACATGTATTTGGGAAACTGGAACAGTCAAGGTGTTTGACCTAATCTGCCACATAATCTCGAGTGTTAGTACAGAGTGAAATTGACATTATGAACATAGGCAAAGGGGATGCTCTAAACAGAGGCTTGAAGTTAATTAAGCACTTGATAAGGGTGTTAGGGTGCATATTGGAGAGACATATCAGGCAGAGTGTTGAGATTGACGAGATGCAGTGCAGAATTATGTCAGGCCATGGTGGCATTACAGTTGCAGTCTTCATTTTAAGCCAGCTACAGAAGCTGCTCCTGACTTCAAACAAGCCATTCTACATCACATTCATTAACATAGAGAAGGACAGTAGGTAGCTAGTGTGCATGCTTTTAAATCAACAGGACAGTAGTTGGCAGTTGTCGCAGTGAGAAGGTTTTTGTTGTTGATGTTCATCGTGGCTCTGTTCTGACTCCACTGCTCTTAATTGTTATCTAAGAGGCTCTAATCACGGAATTCAGAGCAGACTGCACATAGTTGCTGTTGAACAAATATGATCCGGTGATCAAGGCGGAGTCCATGGAGGATTTGCTGGTGAAATTGGATGCATGGAAGAATTGGAAAGAGAAGGCTCTTCACGTGAACATAATAATATGATGTCATATACAAGTAAAGTCGTCCCTTGAGCTAAAGTGCACCAAATGCCTGTGGCACAACACTACTTAATGGTGGAAGATGGAGGTGATAGCACCTGATAAAAACTTGAGATAGGATTTCTGTAACCATATGGACATTCTCGACGCTAGTGACATCCTCGAGCTGCCTGCAGTCATACATTGCAGAAACTCCGTAAACTTCTTAACCTAATGATCGTCTGCTGCCCTTGACTCGAGACAGGTTGTAATAAACATGCATTCATTGTTTTGCTTTTGTTGAGTGTATATTTCCAGTACGTCCTTAATTATGAACAGTTCACTAGCATGATACAGCCTAGCTAGTGATGTCGAAAACGCCTGATAGCAAAAATGTATAGATTTATTTAGAAAGAACAGCAAAAATCACCAATAAATAGGATTTTCCAATTTGGCAGGCATCTTGGGTGCCATGCTTGAACTAACAGTTGAGAAAATTTCAAAATTACATATTATATATAAGAAACAAACATTCGTTGCTACTAAAGCAAATTTTACTCATACAAATCTAAATGATATATTAATGTATAAATAACAAAAACCATAAAATCATTCTTCTTTGTCAGCCATCTTGGATGCCATATTGTATCAAGGCTCTCTTATAAATTGTTCACAAATAACAAAGTCATATTTTGAGCCTTTCTATGCTTGGAACAACTTGAAATTGACGCAATAATCTGAATTAAGATCTATGATGTTTTCATAAAGCTAGCTTGATTTAACATATAAAAATGGCGGCCATCTTATAAAATGGCCACCATCTTGGATAATATGCCAATCTACATGTGATTTCAGATAATTACAAATGTTCTATTGTTAAAATTCACACTAACACAAGCTTTAAAGAAAAGTTTATAGCAAAATGATACCCAACTTAACAGGCATTACACGAAAATAGGTCGCCATTTTGAAATTCAAGATGGCGGCCGTCAAGGTGCATTTCTGGCTTGGCACTGACCCTCAGAAATTTTGATAATTACTAATCTGGCCATGTACCAAGTTTCATGCTTTTATCATAAAATGCACGATTTTTTCACATATCTGCCCCACTACATGTAAAAAATATCCAAAGGCATTTTCAACACATCGTCTGGCACGAGAAAGACGATAGTTGAAGACTCACTCTCCTGTTCCAGAGGCGCTGTAGCAAGGGGCTACATCATCCACCCAAGTCGGGGTCGTAACAATACGTATTTATCCGCATATAAAATCAACCATTCGCAACTATCCGCAACGATCTACATGTATAGGTAAAAATACGCCGAATGTGACAAATAACTAAGCGTTACTAAAGGTAACGACCCGAACGAAACCCTACCAGTCCGCAACTTTGGGTCGACTGCGGAACGATAAGTTTTGATACGTTTAGATGCGAATGAGATACGGATAGGATACGAATAATTACATATTCTTGCCTAGCGTTACGCATCATTGCGTTGTTTTCATCCGCAGAACCTTTTTGATATTTTTCAAAATTTGGGCGCGGATGGAAATGGCCTTGTGGTAAGTTGCGGATAAGATACGAACTGTTACGTTCTCTGCGGATGTGATACGTATCGTTACGGAATGAACGGATAGTTGCGGACGGGCTTTACGTACCATCCGCAGGGTCCGTAAGCGTGTGTGTGACTGGGGCATTAGACAGGGTTTCTCATGATAAGGCCCAACTACTACTCAGATAGAGCCTTTCAGGGAACTTTGTGTTTTGATGCTTTACATCTGAGTCAACAATTTTCAGTCATATTGGGACAACTTCCTGTCTTCCTTTGTTGAATCAGTACTAAGCAGTTGTTAAAGTTCAAGAAAACAAGACAGTGCCTCTGGTGAGTCTCAAACCAGTGGCCGTTCTATCTCAAGTCTTGCACTCTACCACTGAGCCACAGTGCTCCTACTTTTGGAAACTTAAATACAGTAAAACCTGTGTAAAGCGGCCACTCTCAAAAAGACCCCATTTTTTCCAGACCAATTATCGCTTATCGACCTTCATTTAGATATCATTAAGATCTTAGTTTTGACTATTTACTGAGTGGCTGCTTAAGACGGGTTTTACTGTATAACTTTACAGTGGTAGACTATGCTACAAACTCCCCAAAGGCAGTTGTTTTACACAGGATCAAAATAGAGAGGTTTGCTGAAGCAGTGCTTGATGCAATTGAGGTATAGTTACAAATACATGTAATTCCTCAATGTATTATCATCTTGGTAAGAAAAGAAAATACTGCTATCATTTAAAGTAAGTAAGGGTGCAAAGATCAGGAATTGATACACTCAAGTACCACACCTGACCCAGGATACCAATGGGAAAGTAACAAACTCACAGCTAGACACCACAAACAAGAGCAAATAGGTCAGCCCTTTCCCAGTAGCTGACCACAAGTCACATATCTCTTCATACGGCATACACCCTCATATGAGTATTACAGACGCATACGAATGCATAGCAGACACAAGAAAGAAAAAACATAAAAGATCCACAAAAGAAGTAACGCATTGGAACGGTCAGTAAAATCTTTTACTGGAGGGCTTAAACCGGTTTAACGGTGCATAATCCATATTTAAATTGGATACTGTTGATAGCCAATTGTTAACTAGACTCCAAAAAGTAAGTGAGTATGATCAGGAAATACCACAATCACACACTGCAGACCAATCCAAAATAACAAGACATCCGTAAGACAATGAAAGCAAAGCAACCAGCTCTCTCTCTTCCTCTTCAAGATGATTGTAAAACTAGAAAAGACACAAAGTAATGCATAACAAAACAAAGACAAACACAGAACCCCCACAAACAATGAGAAGTACATTAAACAATAGATCAACAACAACAGAACCATCACCTTAGAACAGGCAGCAGCCTAAGCCACCGGGGGTGGGGGGGGGGGGCTTGAATACATTTTACAGACACCAAAACCTTTACCCTACATTCTGTTGTTAAATCACGACACAATAGTACAACAAATACACTCGCTAGCCACAGCCAATATATCGTCTGATTTTTTCAGCAGGGGGTCAAAAATAGGTAATAACTATACTTAAAGCCATTAAAACGCAACTGGAGCAAGTTTTGTTTTTCTTATAAATTTGAGTGTAATACACTTTGACTATGTATCAACAAGCTTGCCTTTCGTACGAGAACGTTATTGCAAAAATTGGACTCGCACACTTCTGCTAAAATTTTAGTGAAAAATAAAAAAGGAGTTCTAGCGATAAGGCATAAGTTTTTCTAGTTGACATGATTACAAACACCAAATTTTCAAATTGTTCATAGTTACAGACCCAGTCTCTTTAATGGTTTTAATAATTGTGTAGTTCAGCAGTAAAATATGCATAGTAAGCAACAAAATACGTTTCAAAGCGATTCACCATTTACAATACCGTGAAAACGTGCACTTTCTACTCCCATATATATATATACTGCTCAACTAAAGTTTAGCACGGATTTTAATATGACGCCCCACTTTGAACGAACATGACACAGTTTATTTGATGCTATCAACATGTACGGCATTCTTAAAATTTACATTTTTTCGTGTCCGCCAGACAAAAGGTAATCTGGTTAGGCGTCAGTGGATTGACGTTAAATTTGATGTCATGGGCATGTAAAGGATACACGTCTACATCGGAAATTAAAATTTTCGATTCTAATGTAAAGCAAAAGGTTCTTAATGATAAAAAACGTTAAAAACATCAAGGTTTGATACCTGTTTATGCCACGTTTTACCTTTCCATTCTGACGTTAAAATGGTATTTTTCTACTTCTTGACTTTTCAGCGAACTGAATCAAGCGGTCAAGTAATCTTTTTGATGCTAGAGTGGCACAAGCACCCGAAACATTTCTATTAGTTGATCCTTTGAAAACGTCTCCTTTAGATAGCGTTACCGCCTACATTTAGTCTCAACTTTAGATTAACGTCACTTTTTTATGAATTAAATACCCAGGGACAAAATTTTATAAACGTGCCTTACCCTTAATTGTATCTCTTTTGGCATCCTTTTAAACACGAAAACCCTTTCAATTAAGCATGCATACACAACGAAACAAGTACTGTTTTTGACGTGTAAACGTCATTATAACAACGAAGTTAGTTGTTTTCAAGACTTAACTTTTGCTTCAAATGCTTAATGGAGACGATCTTTATTTTTTTTTCAGAATGGCTGATTCGACCAAGCTGGAAAACAAAGGGCTTTATAAACCGATGCTGTATCAATTTTGCATTGCCAATAATGCAGTTGAAACATGTTTTTGACCCCTCTCTTGTTTAAAGTAATGAACGACGCAGTAGAAATCCAATTAAAGTACACCAATTGCTTTCCTCAACTTTATCAAATATCAAACCATCATTTCAGCAGATATTTTATAACTTTAAGCCATTTGCTCAAATAAAAATCAATTTTTATTTATCGGTGCTAAACTTTTGTTGAGCAGTATACATTATATTGTAAAAGTTACGTTTTTACTGGCATTAAGTATACATGCAGTATAAAGAATAGTGTAACTTTACATCCAATGTGGTGGCAGCTGTACTGAACTGAGCAGGTGTAGCGAACATGTTGCAGGGAAGTAGACGAAAGTCTAGACTAATCCATTTAGTCCAAGAAGGTATATAGCTGTGCATGTTGGGCTTACAGACCCTTGTTTTGGGGTATTCATTGGAATGTCTCATTGAGTTGGGTTGATACGGCAAAAATGTAACTGCTTAGGCTATTCCTTTATTTTCTAATTGAACTATTTATATGAATGAATCAAAGTATATACTTTACATGCACGGGTTCAGACTTTTCGTCAGGAGGGTGGGGGTGGAAGTATTCGCTGAGGCCATATCAGTTGCTCGTCTATGGAATTTTGTTTGGGATTTCACTTGAGGTATAATAATATGGGGATCAAACATGATTTTCTATGCATAACCATCTGTTGGGTCCAAATAGTAGTGCTGGAACTGGAGCGTGTAAAGCAAGCGTTTTGACAATTCCAGGGGCCAAGAAGATGTTAATGTAGCAGTAAATATTTGGTGAGAATGATAAGGAAATACCACAATCTCAAACTGCAGACAAACCCATGGCACTGCGAGGAAGAGCAACACAAAAATCACGAGATGCCAGGAAGGCAAACTAAGCAAAGTAACCAACTTTCTCTTCCCCATCAAGATGATTGCAAAACTAGAATGGACATAAAGTAACGCACAGCAAAACATAGAACAATTACAGACTCCCACAACGGGAGTAACAATAAACTACAAATCAACACCAACAGAGCCACCACCTTAGAATGGGCAGCAGCGTAAGCCACCTAATGCTTGTTTCATCGCTGTCACTTTTGCTGGAAAATGCTACGCGCTCGTGATTTGATCTTCTTTTCAACTGACCTCCAAACAGTGAATTATTAAACAACAATTCACTGCTAGAGCTGATCTATTTCTTAATTTGCTCTTATTCAACTCAAAACTATGAGAAAAGAAACAATATAAAGCATATGTAGTGAAACAATGCATTTACTTTGGAGTTAAATTGTCTTAGCCATACCGTGACTCTCTTAGCCAGATTGTGACTATATCAAAGTCCAAGCTGTGACATTGTCTTAAACAGACAGCGACATCAAAACTCTGATCGCTGTCCAAAATAAATAGTGAGTATGATCAGGAAATAGCACAATCACAAATAATTGTTCGAAAACTTTACATGCAAAATTTACGAAACCAGCCTCATTTTAAAATATCCCTGCTGGTTAGTTTCAATGAATAATAACTACATGTTACCACACCATTCCGGACTTACAACAGGACAAAACGACAAAGATGCCAGAGATAGACATCTCAAAAAATGGTCTACTTAAGCTTCTAAAAACCTTAAGCCGAGCAAGGCGGCCGGGCTGGATAGGCTGAAACCCCTTCTGCTGAGAGAGCTCCGGGAAGAGATTGCTCCCATCATCAAAATCATCTTTGACAGGTCCCTACAAACGAGGAAGCTCCCAGCAGACTGGGTGAAGGCCAATGTCATGCCCGTGTTTAAGAAGGGTGATAGGTCTCTGGTATCATACTACAGACCTATCTCACTCACTTGCATTCTTTGCAAGGTCCTCGAACACATTCTGGCTTCCAACATTGTTAAGCACCTTGATGGGCAGGGTCTCATGTATGACATCCAGCATGGCTTTAGAGAAAAAAAGGTAATGTGAGACCCAGCTCATCATGCTCATTGAGGATCTTGTGAGGAATGCCAGTGTGGGTAAACAAACAGACATAATCTTACTCGACTTCTCCAAAGCTTTCGACAAAGTCAATCACAGCAAACTTCTATGGAAGCTGCATCAATATGGCATTCGCTGACGCGAGCTGGCCTGGATCCGAGCTTTCCTTGGGAGTAGATCCCAGCAGGTTGTGATAGATGGGGAGGAATCAGAATCCATACCAGTTACATCTGGTGTCCCCCAGGGCTCAGTCCTGGGCCCGATTCTTTTCCTTGTCTATATTAATGATCTGCCTGATGAGGTCCGCTTCCGGGCAGAGTTGGGGTAATTAAAATTGTAATTGTAATTAATTGCAATTTATTTACATTTTCTAAAGTAATTGCATGTAATTGTAATTAAGACATTTCTTTAAATTACTGTAATTGAATGTAATTAATTACATGGCCAAAAAGGGGAGTAATTAACAATTACTTTCAATTACTTTTTAATTACATGTACTTTTCAGATCAGTTATGAACTTCAGTTACTAAAGATTATCATAGTTTCTTAAAATACTGCTAAATGAATTTGTCTTGGCCTTTGTAAATGCATATATCATTTGCTGTACTAGTTGAATGCAACATGAAACAAAAGAGAATTGGGACTAGTCATGCTAGTATCTACATGTATAGACATAAAAATAGAATATAGCAATTTTACAGCAGACACAGACTGTATGTTACTTCTACTATTCCTTTTTAAGCAAATTATTTATTCTTTGTTTATCTGCTTATAAAAGATATGGCTTTGTGACAATCAGCCTTTAATAGTTAAGTTACCAAAACAATGCAAAAACAAAGAAGGTTTGAAAATCTCAACAATAGTATTTATTCAGACAATAGTGTTGGACAGAGGGCCTCATGGAAGATTAGTTGTTCTACTAAATGTTGTCACCCTCTTTAAATAAAGACTTTACTTACTTACTTACCTACTTACAGTGAATTGACTCCTTGAAGGCATTTTGTTAAATTTTCACATCTAGGATCAACACATTCATATGCTAAGGTGCATGACCCAATCTATCCACTACACTATTTAAAGCCCTTAAACTGCTCATTTGCCATTTTCAATTAAATAATAATAATAAAAAATAGTAATAATAATAATCATAAAATTAATAATCATTAAAAGTGATTCAGAAAATTAAATTGAAATTTATTCATTCAGTGAACCTGGGGCCCATCATTATTAATAAAAAACTAAAAATAAAAATAAAATAGATGTTCCAGTGGTGACTGAACCAGCGACCTCTTGCTTGTCAAGCCAGCATTTCAACAGGCTAGTAATATTTTAGTTTGCCACTAACTGATATTCCTTTTGTACTTTTTTGCCAACTTTCAGAACTCATAGGGCCACACAGATTTTTCATTAACACTTTTTGAAAACGGTTATTCTCTAGCATTTAAGCTAGTTTTACAAAATAATTTCCATGGTTTATCGTCCACAGTTGTAAGACTTTCTCAAGCCAATGTATATTCCTGAACTTTGTTCTGTGGTTAACAGCTTGTTTGAGAACCTTTTCAAATTATCCCCCTCCCCCCTCCATCCCAAACAAAAAATAATAATAGTATCTGTATTTTCTCTTGTGTGATCCTGTCATCAATCACAAACTGATTTTGTACATTTCATTTCGTTTAAGTTGCATCACTTGACAATAACTTGATACAAGAGGAAAAGATAAGATCAACCTAACAGACATATATTGAATTTAGAATATCAAGGTTACTCCGACTTTTTAGGAGATTTTCATCTCTGAAATTAAAATCTGATGAAGCTCTCTTAGTGGCAGTGAAATGTAATTGTAATGTAATTAATTACATTTGGCAAAGTAATTGTATGTAATTAATTACTTTGCTCAAAAGCCATGTAATTGTAATTGTAATTTAATTGAACAATTTCCAATGTAATTGTATGTAATTTATGACTTTTTCAAAGTAATTGACCCCAAGTCTGCTTCCGGGTGAGACTATTTGCTGATGATACAGCCCTGTACCTCACCATGGAAAGCGAGGATGACAACTCAGCACTACAAACTGACTTGGACATATTGTCTGCATGGGAGACCAGGTGGGATATGGAATTGAACCCCTCAAAGTGTCAAGTGGTACATGTCTGTCTGTCTGTCTGTCTATCTATCTATCTATCTATCTATCTATCTATCTATCTATCTATCTATCTATCTATCTATCTATCTATCTATCTATCTATCTATCTATCTATCTATCTATCTATCTATCTGTCTATCTATCTGTCTGTCTACCTGTCTGTCTGTCTGTCTATCTATCTCTCTATCTATCTATCTATCTATCTATCTATCTATCTATCTATCTATCTATCTATCTATCTATCTATCCATCCATCCATCCATCCATCCATCCATCCATCCATCCATCCATCCATCCATCCATCCATCTATCTATCTATCTATCTATCTATCTATCTATCTATCCATCTATCTATCTATCTATCTATCTATCTATCTATCTATCTATCTATCTACATGTATGTCTGGTATCTACAATATTGGGCTCTTTGTGATGGCCTTTCGAACTGGGAACAGTGGTCAAGTACTTGTCTTTTTCTATACACATAATCAGTACGTGTCAATACTATCTCGATGAGCTGTGATTTACCTTGATGGAAATAAACTCTTAAATCAGATGTATTTATCTTTGTATTTTTTAAAATAAATAAAATGCCAAAAACCATGGATTTCAGTAATGTTCTTTAATCTCTTCCTTTTTATATCATCAGCAGTTCACTTTATTAATCAGGACGCCAGAGCTTAATATTGTCTGGCTGTTTTGGTTTCAAATTTTCTGAAAATTTCAATAATGCTCTACGCCTTAACCACACACAACTGGAAACAATGTGTCTTGAAGCTTGACCTTTAAAATGGCCACCAAGTTTGAGCATGAAAACCGGAAATTGACGAAAATGCGAGATTTTCGATTGTTGATATCGTGATAATCATAACCATAGGTAATGACTAAACAACTTATGTATGCCAATTACGCAATGATTCAATTTTGTCGAAGTTTTAGTGTTTTCTCAAATTAAGCGAAAATATGCGAAAAACTAAACATTAAAGCATTGTTTTTAGGCCCCTTAGGTAAACGGAATGTTGGCTTGTATTCCGTATTTTTGTTGTTTGAGTGAAACAACGTTCATTCAAACCGAAATTGAGTAGAATTTAAAGATGTAAGAATGTTAAGATTTTTTGTGTGAATTTGGCATTTTTTACCAAAATTTTAAGCAGATGTGCGTTATCAAGCTCAAGTTTTGCAAAAACGTTCGTGTACGTTAGGGAAGCTCGTAAATACACATACAAAGGGAATTACATTTCTATGTATAGGAAAAATCCTATTTGTATCAGTTGCGTTTTTAATGGCTTAATATACATATAAATCAAGGACTTTAACAGGGTTTCAAGAGCTTGAATTGCTTTTAAAGTAAGTAAGGGGGCAAAGATCAGAAATCGATACAAACAAGTACCACACCTAACCCAGGATACCAGTGGGCTATGTTTGGTCCTTGTTTTGCTGTGCACTAGGGTCATTTCTAGTTTTGTTATTACCTCGCCGGGGTAACGAAAGAGAGAGAGAGGGAGATGGTTGTTTAACTTTGAGTGCCTTTTAATGTCATTTGTCCATTAGTGTTCTTGGTCTTTTCCTCACGGAGCCGTGTGTAGGTCTACAGTGAATGATTGTGGCATTTCTGGGTTATTCTCACTTACTTTTCCTTGTGATTTTACTAAGTAACCCACACTGTAAGTACCATCAGCAGGGCTCTGGTATGAGCTAGCAGAATAAGTGCTGTACAATGGCCATCCTGCTATCTTGATCGAAACCCAATCGAGCACATATGCGATGTGATCGTCAGGAATTATATTATTTAATTACTTGTGTGCATGTTGTCTGACAATTTTATTGATGTAGATTATTGTATATTCTATAAGCCAGCAACACTTAGATGCAGGTGCCTATGCAGACAGTCTCACAAGAGCCTTAAATGCTTGCAAAATGTGTGTAAATAAAGGAAAGACATATTTATTTATTTATTTATTTATTTATATATCCAAACTAGGTACCTGAAGAAAAAACCCTTGTGACTTTGTAGATCATTTCAGTTTTAACAAGCAGACCTATAAAGATGATAGTCCGAGAGCCAGCAATCATGGCAATACTTTTAATCAAGTGGCTGAGGCCAAAAGGTTTGATGGTGTGTTCTTATGTAGAAAATTATGCTGAATTCAAAAATCAAACTCTTAAAAATCGGCTGGTACACAAAAATGCTATGCGCAGCGGAATACACCGGGGGTAGGCAATCTCAAATTAGCACTGTAATGGGGTACCCTATAGCTAATTTCATACCGAGTTTTCCCGACACATTCCGATTAGCTCCGAGCCCACCCGAATAGAAAAATATCTGGCCAATCAAAAAAACTTCCCAACAACGTGACATATATTTAAATGAGCCTTGCAGATACCCAATGTCGACAAGTAAAAACGTGCGAATTTACGTAATTTTCGGTTATATTAAGAATTTCTATCACTAGATTTGCTTGATAGATCGATGCCACACTGCCAATGATGTTTTTGGGGAGATTCTGAGTCATTCTTCAAATGGTGAAATGTTTACATGAGCACCGTCTCAGTCACGTGTCACCGGTACCGTGGTGTTATCAATATTGACCTCGGATTGTAAACACAACGGCGCTGTTTGAAAATTCAGTAAAATTGGTTTTCCAGGTAAGAATAAGAAGTACAAAACGGCGCTAAGTGCACCTTACAACTAATCTTCACTTCGCATACAATTTATACAAGCCTATTTGCTCACAAAATAGAATTTACTTTTGTATTTTGATGCACGCCTCGAGCACATGGCTACTCGGCCTCGTGGTTACGGGAGTTATGTTGATTGATTGATGTAATCATGTGATAAAGGTCCATGTGACTTGAGTCCCAAAAGAATTCTGGAAAAGTATGGAAGGCCTGTGAAATCAGCTATACCACAGAATCTAATTTGACCTACCTTGCACCCCCGTGACAATTTTTCATTGGTGCCAAATTGTTTCTTGGGACCCCATGAATGAGAAAATACTGTCTCTAAAAATAAACACATTTGGGCCTTGCGAAATTGCATGGTTACCATGGCAACCATTAATGCAAATCTTACAGGTAGGGGTGTACATACAAATTTAAATCATATCTTAGCTGATACTTATCATAAACTACTCAGCTTGGTACCAAATAAAAGGTTATATACCTTTCATCCTATGACCTGAGATGCAAATTACCTAATTTGCATATTCATGAATATTAATGAAAACCATAAAAATAAGGTTAAAATCGTAAAAAACACCATAAATAACTGTTTTCAGCCCAAGCCATCACCAAACCACCACTGATGCATGTTTTTATATCATCAGTGATAAAATTCGACAAATACTGTCATCTTATGATCCTATATGTCAATTATGACATTTGCATATTCATGAATATTAATGAAAACTTAATAAATGAAGGCAAAACCATTGCATAAACTAGAACCCAAGGGGTATTTAGACCTAGATCTACATTGAACTCCTAGGAGCATTTCTTATTCATGTCAAATGGTTCAATGAGGTCTCTTAAAGGCAAACCATTGTGTTCCTCAATAATAAATCAATTTGCTAATGTGACATTGCATTGTTTCCATGGCAACCCATTATGAGATTTTAAAATTCTGGGAGAGTACCTACAAAAATATTCATATCTCAACAGCAACACATTCTAGTAAATCTGGTATCAAATTAATATGCAGATATAGCACTTTTATATGATGGTTGGATATGCAAATTATTTATTTTGAATTTTCATGAATGTTCATGAAAACAATAGAAATGAATAAAAAAAAAGTGCAGAAAAATCAAGGGGCAACACTAACAAAATTACTGGTATTTCACTTAATAATTGCCTTAGAGAACTAAACATGATATCACAGTAATGCTAAAATATAGTGATTGTACCTTACAGGCAGATAGGAAAAGAATATAATTTGTATAATCATGAATTAGAATGAAAACATTATAAAAGAATGAAAAATCGTGGAAAAAATAAGATTGGCATACTTACAATTTTGCTCATATCTCACTTAATAAATACCCTAGAGTACAAAACTTATTACCAAAGTAATGCAAAGACATAACACTCTTATCTTATGGATACATATGAAAACAAATTTATATAAATACTAATTAATCTTTACGAAATCATTATAAATTAGAGAAAAATTGCAGAAAAATCAAGCCGATATACTTACAAGGTTATTCATATCTCAGTTTATAATTGCCCTAGAGTACTAAACTTGATATCAGAGTAATGCTATGACACAGTGCCTTTACCTTATGGGCAGATATGAAAAGAATCTAATTTGTATATCCATAAATTTTAATGAAAACATTTGAAAAGAATGATGCTCATATCTCAATTGGTATTAGTCTTAGGCTTCTAAACTTGGCATAGAATTAAATCCGAGATAATAGTTTTTAACATGAGACCCAAGTGTGCTACTCTAAAGCAATCAGCAGAAGAGAAATTAGTAATTTTGTATGTATGCGCCTTTCAATTTGTCATAATTTTTCATTCTTTTCTAAAGCTTTCATTACAATTTATGAATATTCAAATTAGATTTCTTTAATAACAACCTATAAGGTACGAGTACTATGTCTAAGCTTTTCTTTGATATTAAATTTGGTACTCTAGGGCAATTATCAAGTGAGAGAGTAATTTTGTGTGTATTACCCCTTGATTTTCCGCATTTTTTTCATTTATTTCTTCTGTTTTCATTAAAATTCAGAAATAATCAAATAAGATTTCTTTTGTAACCACCCATACGGTAGGAGTACTTTATCTTAGCATTAATTTGATATCAAGTTTGGCACTAAAGAGCAATTGTTAAGTACTATATAAGTAATTTTGTAAGTATTACTCATTGTTTTTTCAGCGATTTTTTTATTTTTTCTAATGTTTTCATTATAATTTATGAATATTCAAATTAGATTTCTTTAATAACAACCCATAAGGTAAGAGTACTATGTCTTAGCATTACTTTGATATTAAATTTGGTACTCTATGGCAATTATCAAGTGAGATATGAGTAATTTTGTGTGTATTACCCCTTGATTTTCCGAAAAATTTTCATTTATTTCTAATGTTTTCATTAAAATTCAGGAATAATCAAATAAGATTTCTTTTGTAACTACCCATATGGTAAGAGTACTTTCTCTTAGCATTAATTTGATATCAAGTTTGGCACTAAAGAGCAATTATTAAGTACGATATAAGCAATTTTATAAGTATTACTCATTGTTTTTTCAGCGATTTTTTAAAAAAAATTCTAATGTTTTCATTATAGTTCATGAATATTCAAAATAGACTTCTTTTGTATCTTCTACCCATAAGGTAATAGTACTATGTCTTAGCATTACTTTGATATCAAGTTTGGTACTCTAGGGCAATTATCAAGTGAGATATGATTAATTTTGTAAGTACTACCCCTTGATTTTTCTGCGATTTTTCATTTATTTCTAATGTTATCATTAACATTCATGAATATTCAAATGAGATAATTTGCATATCCAACAGTCCTGTAAACGTGCTTTGTCTGCAAAGTAACTTGATATTTGATTTAGTGTTCTAGGATGAGATGCTGCTGAGATATGAATATTTTTGAAGCTACACTCCCAGGCTTAAAAATCGAATAATGGGTTGCCATGGAAACCATGCCATTTCAAACAGCCAAATGGGTGTATTATTGAGGAGTATAGAGTTTTTACTTTAAGTTGCCTCATTGAACCATTTGAAATCAGTAAGCAGTGCTCCTAGGAATTCAATGTAGGTCTAATTTTTTGGCACCAATGAAAAATTGTCCTAGAGAAGCAAGGTAGGTCAAATTAGATTCTGTGGTATAGGGTACCCCATTTCAGTGTAAATTTGAGAAATTGCCTACCCCAGGGTATTCCACTGCGCATAACATTTTTGTGTACCAGCCGATTTTTTTAAGAGTTTGATTTTTTAATTTAGCATACTTTTCTACATAAGAACACACCTTCAAACCTTTTGGCCTCAACCACTTGATTAAAAGTATTGCTGGCTCTCTGACTAGAGCATCCCTCAGTATTATTGTGGATAATTTATTAACCCATTTAAGCCGAATGGAATTTCTCACTGTTATCAATTGGAACAATCCATTTCTATTTTAAGGGATGTTGGGTGGTATTTTTTTATGTTTATTCAAATTTTAACAGAACATTCTGCAACCAAACAGTGGAGACTCTGATTAGAAACTGCGTTCTCCGGCATCTAATCAGGGTCTGCATGTTTTGTCTAAGTCCCACAAAAAGGACTCTGTGCTTATATTGGTTAAAATGAGACCAAAACAATAAATTTCTATGTGCCAGTATAGTAGAGGGGCTTTCACTAACGTTATAGCTACTTAAGATACTTATACTTATAAGCACACAAAAAATAAGTTCATTCCATTAAAAACTGAAGCTGTCATAATAAATAATAACAAATCATGTCACAAAATATATTTAATTTAGTTTTATACAAGAATTTTGATTATCATTTCTCAACTAAGAAATCTATTCATATTATTGTAGGGTGTTCCAATTATTTTAATTTCGTAGGTAAATATTGGTCTATGATCTAGGCGTAATTGCAAGCAATACAGAATATACCTGGTGTATCTGTTTGCTCAGATCATTTTATATTACCTAAGGTTATTACAATATGGGCTATCCTAAAAGATAACCATCTTCAAGTGCAATCATGTAAAGTACAATCATGTAAGACTGAGTCCAGCCTATCAATCTCTACAGAGTCACTACACATGGGATCGCTTTTGTGTAGCCAGTAGAGCAGTGAGCAATACTTGTGCTGACAGAATAGATGCAAGTTATAATCCATAAATAGGCTTTTTCTGACATGACCTCATTGATTTTTTGCTGGAAAAAGCGTAATCAAAACCTTAATGCCATTACATACAATTGCAATTACAGTAAAACCTGTGTAAAATGGCCACTCTCAAAAAGACTGAAAATTGGTTTTCAAGACCAATTATTGCTTAATGCATGTCAAAAGTATTGCAGAATGCTCTAAGGGGGGCATTCTGCAATACTTTTGACCTTCATTAAGATACCATTTGTTATAAAGATCTTTGTTTTGTCTATTTTTGAGTGGCCGTTTTACACAGGTTTTAATGTACACAAATGTTATGAATACATACAAATTTGAGTCGATTTTTGTTGATTTTGCATTGTTTTTATGTTTTGTATTTTTATGTTACTTTTTCTGATATTATTTATACATGTATTTTCATTTGTAATGTCAACTATTCTATCCATGGTATTTTGCTCCTTTTGAAGCATGTTGGCTTTATGCTGGTTGCATGCATCTAAATGGACACTTTCTTGACTTCTGGTGAAATCTTGTGGCTTGAGTCTTGAAGAATCCCCATTGTTTTCTACCAAAGAGTGTTCTTGTCCAACCAAAGCCTACTTCTACATCATCTGAGTGGGCTTTCTGTTTTACAACCTGACCTGCAAAATACAAAATCAATATCAAATCAACCCTTGATGCACTAATGTATTATGTCTTCTGTTTTGATAGAATTAACTTTGAATAGTCCATGGAGTATACCAAGGGGTCACATGTTATAATATCCAAATAAAATATTTCATTTTCTGAGGATCATTTTTGTCTTAGCAAACAGGATAGGCCCTGATCTAATGCTGCGTTATGCAGAATTTCACCTGGGTCCTCACTGTTTTCTAAAGTATGTATTTAGGAGTCACAAGTTTACAAATGATGAAAGACATTTTAAATAAACATTTCTCACAAAATAGCAAACTAGTGGTATTTGAACGTAAATACATGGCTTTATATCACGCTCATATCCAATGCGCGGATCCAGAAAGTTTTTTCAGAGGTGGTACAACTTTTACAACCTTGTTTTTTAGTTGATGAGGGGATTCAAATACCACTAAAAGCGGGCTATCATCGGCCCGGCAACATAACTACATTCAAATGGCGTTTCACTTATGTGCAAATGATGGCCCAACATTGAATGTTGGCTTGGTAGCTTCGTGATTTTTCAGGGGATCCGGACCAGTATTGCTAAGAAACACTGTATTTTTGTGATTTTTCAGGGGTTGAGGGGGCCCTCACTGTTTTCTTTAGTATGTATTTAAGAGTCACTAGTATAGAAACGATAAAGACCTTTTTAATAAAATGCTTCTCACAAAATGGCAAACAAGTAGTTTATCGATGTAAATACATGGCTTTATATCACTCATTATGCCATGCGAGGATCCAAAAAGTTTTTTCACAGGTGGTCCAACTTTGACAAACTTGTTTTTTAGTTGATGAGGGGATTCAAATACCACTAAAAGCGGGCTATCATCGGCCTGCCAGCAAAACGCCATTTAAATGGCGTTTCGCTGGCATGCCAATGATGACCAAAGATTGAATGCTGGCTTGGTAGCTTTGTGTTTTTTCAGGGGATCAAACAAGTGGTTTATCGATGTAAATGCATGGCTTTGTATCACTCTCATATGCAACATCATGTAATAAATCCTAATCTAACCAGTTACCACCCTCTATTATGCGCTGGTTTAACTCTTTACTCCATGATAACGCCTCTTGACGCCTTTGAATTACTATATGTTTGGAAATATTGGGAGCAAACGCTTCATTTTCTATATTATTTTCAAAAGTATTCAAAACGTTACTTAATTTTTTTCTTGTTTTTTTTTATTTTGTCTAAAAATAGAAAATGATGTCATTATCTTATAATAGCCTTAATAGGCCCCAACCATCTCTTCTCATCTTTAAGTCAGAAACATCACAGATTCTCAGGTCAGACGCGCGGGCGTGCAATTAAAGAGGAAAGCAAAATTTTCAACTTTGAGTGTGTTGACCACCAAGCATGCAGTCTGTCGCAATACATTAATGTTATAAATTACCTTTTTTCAATGTTAAAGCTGATAGCAGAATGGATTTCTGTTTTTGTACTGCCTTTAAGTAAACATCATCTTGGCTTATAACTGAAAAAAAAATAGTTTGCTGGTATTAAATTTAAGTTGCTTGAGTAGGTTAGTTTTATCAGTTACCTCTTATATTAACTGCGTTGTTGCACGTTGACCTGAAACACGATGCCTATCACACAGCATGTGCCTTTATCTGGTCATCATGACTTTGCACTTTTTAAATGGCGTCGTCCATGGCGTTGAATCGATACAAAATCTGATAACTACTTCATAATCGCTACAACTTGTAAACTGATAAATAGAATACCAGTTTTGCGTCTTTTGAAATCAAGTTTACCAGGCTTGGCTTCGAGAACACATGTTGAATCGCTAGGCAAGCCTTGTGATTTAATAAGCGTTCTCAAAGCCTTGCCTTGCAAGCTTGATATCGAAATATACTCACCTAGTATTCTTTATAAAAGTGACTATGTCTCAGAGATCAGTGGGAGCACAGTGGCAGAGTGCCTGGATAAACTCGAAATCAAAATACACTTACCTAGTATTCTCTCTCTATATATGATGGCTTATGTCTCAGAGATACATAAGGCAGTATTATATGGGCCAGCACATGTTATTTTGAAACTTATTAAATTTGCGCAAAAGCCTCCTTTTAATGCTCATGCTAACGTATGTAGCAGCTCAAGAGGTCCGAATTTTTAGTCTTGGATTTTATCCACATCGGTTACTTGTGTATGCAAGAAGCAAACGCTCTGGAGAGTTTGCACATATGCGGAAACTCTCCAGAGCAGTCGTTGCTCGACAATGCCATAAATGCTAAAATCTCACCTGGTGGCTCATATATCCTTTCTTTATTTTTAAATTAATTCAGCTGAACAATAATGTTATATAACAATTATGGTAAAACAAATTGCGCTGACCAGTCTGCGCGGATGCGCAGGCTGGCCTGCGCATTTGTTGTTCACAAACCCGATGACAGATTAGCCTGCGTCAAGGCCCAGTTGACTCCCTACTAGTTTTTGCCTCAATAAGAATTTAGTCAACGTGGATGATTTTAAGAGAAATATGTAAGTAAATGTATAATAATAATTTTTCAGTTATATACATATCTGACATTGATTGTTTACTAACCTTTGTCCATTCCATTCACATGATCTTCATTATTTCTCTCGTCTATAGACATATCCATATGATCCATTTTTTCTATCTTTGCAAATCCCTCTGTGATCACCTCATTTTCCTGTTAAAACAATGAACATATTTAGATTAGTGAAAGATAGTTTACTTATCACATGATGTCGCAAATGCCATGTATTAAAATCGATACACCACTAAGGTTTACATATTAAGTGACTTAGTAATGACGGCGTTAACGACGTCGCGCATACATGGCAAACTCTTGAGCTTTGCATTGCAAAACAAAACGCAATTTCAAAGTATTTTTATAGTCATAGAGTAAATAATATTTCATAACTGTTCTTATATTATTGAAATTATTAAAGTCATTCTGAAAAAGTGATAAATAAAATGCTCAACAAACCTCGCATTGTATCTCTTTTCCCTAATTCATTCAACAAATTTAATAACACATGGACACTCATGTAAGATCCACTGTGTATTAAAATCGTTTTTACCAATGGATTTTCCCATGCATAGTGTTAGTGTCCATAATATAGTCACATGTCAACATTCCAATATTACGGGTACATGCACGTCGGTCCTTGAAGATTGTTCTCATTTTAGCAAATGGTAAATTGAATATAATATACTTGTATCAAATTCCATCTTTTTTGGAAGGAGTTTCTGCGATATAGACAAGGCTTTATCACTATGGTCACAAAAACAAAATAACTTACAATATCTGGGAAGACATAGGCAGAACATATTTTGTTGTAGATTTCTAGAGCTATCAAGTCTGTATCAATGTTTTCTAGGAGATTCTTCAGATTTCTGTAAAAAACACAACATGCTTTAACTACAAAATGCACATTGCCCACCAGTCGTTTTGTCGTCTGTCTGTTCTAATATGGTGATTCTTTGGTTGTTGTTGTTTTTTTCTTCAGTGTTTATTGTTGCTCCCATCATTTGTGGGGGTTCCAGGTTTGGTCCTTGCTTTGCAATGCAGTACTTAGTGTTTCTAGTTTTGCAATTATCTCGATTAGGAAGAGAGAGCTGGCTGCTTTAATTAGTGTTATTGTGGTCATGTAGCTGTGGCTCTTCCTCGAGATGCCCTGGGTCGATATTTGGTCTGTGATTGTGCCATTTCCTGTTTTTTGTTACTCATTGCACTATGACTGGTTGCAAAAACGTGGTTCATTTCTTTAACTCTTATAATGCAGGATATATTTATGTACTTAGTTAACATTTCACGACTTCAGTTAATAACAGGTATATACAGGCAGATTGGGACACACTGTGGACCCTGTTCAGTTGGTTTCATTTAATGCAGCTTACCTGATTCTAAACAGCTTATAAAATTTAACCATTATTTTATAGGTTTTATGCGTCAATTTGTAAAGTATTGTCAATATATATTAAATAACCATGATATTACCCTGTATGTTACACTCATCTTGAACAAAAAGGAATACAGTAAAACCTGTGAAAAATAGCCACTCTAAAATAGGCAATGACAAATTGTAGCTATTGCAGAATGTTCCCCCATGGAGCATTCTGCAATACTTTTGACCTGCATGGTCTTGAAAAAAAAACTTTCGGTCTTTTTGAGAGTGTCCGTTTTACACAGGTTTTACTGTACAGAAATCGGATGTTAAGTAATAAATTGACTCGAACTAGTTCAGCTCTGTATTTATTATATAGACTAAGAGATTATTTGTCATGCACATGGCTTTTATTACATTGAGTGAATTAAACAACTCGGTATATAAGTTAGCACCATATCTTGGTGCGTATATCATAGTCAAGCAAAGAAGGATCATTAAGTAAACAACTTGGTGTATGAGTTGGCGCCATATTTTGGTGTGTATACCATAGTCGAGCAAAGAAGGGTCATGAAGTTAAATACTTTGTAAATGAGTTAGCAACCATGTCTTTGTGCGTATACCATAGTCGAGCAAAGAAGGGTCATGGAGTAAACAATTTGGTATATGAGTTAGCGCCATATCTTGGTGCGTATACCATAGTCGAGCAAAGAAGGGTCATGGAGTAAACAACTTGGTATATGAGTTAGCGCCATATCTTGGTGCGTATACCATAGTGGAGCAAAGAAGGATCATGGAGTAAACAAATTGATATATGTGTTAGCACCATATGTTGGTGCGTATACCATAGTCGAGCAAAGAAAGGTCATGCAAGCATGCACACATGCGCAGAATTGCCAGAGTTGCCCAAAGTATGGATGTATATATAGATACAGATCTGACTTTAGTTCTATAGCCCAGCTAGACGTTTGAATGAGCCAAGGAAGTAATATAATCTCACGTGCTAACACAATTACTCACTTGGTAATTGTAATTGATCTTACTCACTTGGTAATTGTAATTGATCTTACTCACTTGGTAATTGTAATTGATCTGCTGATTTCCTTCAACTGGTTAATTCCATGCTGCAGACTGGTCCCTATCTCCTCAGCAATAAGACGGCATAAATAATTTTCTTTCTGAAAAAACAATAACAACACATTTTAAATTATATTTTCTTTGTTTTCCATTAATATTAGGGAAACATTTCTAGACAAGAGTGGTCCAAAAACAAGTAAGTATGCCCAGGAAATGCCACCTCCATAATAACCTTGAGACCAGGCCTGAGGTCATAAAACTTTTCTCATCTCAACTCAGCTGAGTACAAATTTTATCTCCGGTCATATATGTGAACAATTGTTAGCTTTTTAACATTTATTAGCGTGATAAAAACATCATCTGAGAAACCTAAAGCAAGAAACTTCTTTATTTGTCGGTATTTTAGTTTTTATTCACATGAGTTGAGCATGAAAAAAGTTTTATAACCTTGGAGCCAGGTTTACCAAGAATGATATGTCATTCTGTATGCATCATCTCTAAATGTGAGTACCACCTCCCCATTTAAATAATCAATATTCAGTAGACTAGCGATAGAACCACAGTGTGTGACTTAAATCTGGTACTTCTTTCTAACAGAGTTTGAATTATCGAAGATCTTCAGCTCAGCTGTTGTATTTGCTTCAGGATGTCTCTGTGTTTCTGTCTAAGGATTTCATATCTAGTCTCACAGATTTCTTACTGTATTTGAAACATAAACTCACATGTTGTATTTGTATCAGGATGTTTCTGTGTTTCTCTCTCAGGATGTCATTTCTAGTCTCACAGATTTCTTACTGTATTTGAAACATAAACTCACCTGTTTTATCGACTTCAGGATGTCTCTGTGTTTCTGTCTCAGGATGTCATATCTAGTCTCACAGATTTCTTACTGTATTTGAAACATAAACTCACCTGTTTTATCGACTTCAGGATGTCTCTGTGTTTCTGTCTCAGGATGTCATATCTAGTCTCACAGATTTCTTACTGTATTTGAAACATAAACTCACCTGTTTTATCGACTTCAGGATGTCTCTGTGTTTCTGTCTCAGGATGTCATATCTAGTCTCACAGATTTCTTACTGTATTTGAAACATAAACTCACCTGTTTTATCGACTTCAGGATGTCTCTGTGTTTCTGTCTCAGGATGTCATATATAGTCTCACAGATTTCTTACTGTATTTGAAACATAAACTCACATGTTGTATTTGTATCAGGATGTCTCTGTGTTTCTGTCTCAGGATGTAATTTCTAGTCTCACAGATTTCTTACTGTATTTGAAACATAAACTCACCTGTTTTATCGACTTCATGATGTCTCTGTGTTTCTGTCTCAGGATGTCATATCTAGTCTCACAGATTTCTTACTGTATTTGAAACATAAACTCACCTGTTTTATCGACTTCAGGATGTCTCTGTGTTTCTGTCTCAGGATGTCATATCTAGTCTCACAGATTTCTTACTGTATTTGCAACATAAACTAACCTGTTGTAATTGCTTCAGGATTTCTCTGTGTTTCTGTCTCAGTATGTCAAATATAGTCTCACAGATTTCTTACTGTATTTGAAACATACACTCACCTGTTTTATCGACTTCAGGATGTCTCTGTGTTTCTGTCTCAGGATGTCATATATAGTCTCACAGATTTCTTACTGTATTTGAAACATACACCCACCTGTTGTATCTGCTTCAGGATGTCTCTATGTTTCTCTCGCAGGATGCCATATCTAGTCTCAGAGTTTTCGTAAAACTGAGTGCTTCTTTCAGCATTATCTTCCAATTCATCCAGTACTCTCTGTAGCTTCAATAGGAGCCAATTATCAGTTGTTTCTTCATCGTACGTGGCTTTGTACTCTGCGCGGAGTTCCGTAAATCTCTTATGATAATCTATTGCCATTTCACTATGTAACTGAATTCTCTACAAAAGTAAAGGTAGACATGTAAGCAAGAGCAATAGACTCCTATTAAATCAGAGCTCATGAGATCATAGTTTTACTTCGAGTCAAAAACTGTTCGAATAAAAAAGAATAATCATCCATTCAATTATATTAAACCTCAACAATGTTTATTCGCGATGTTTTCTTTTTAAACATAAGTTGTGGGAATTTGTCTGCACACAGAGCATGATGTTATTAGAATAGTTCATAACGATGCCCAATTATCTGAACCCAACTTTTCCCAAAATAAGTATGGACCACTAACAGTCACAAGACATCAGGATAAAGCAACCAGCTGTCTCTTCCTCAGCAAGATGATTGCAACAATAGAAAGCACACTAAGTACTGCATGACAAAACAAGGACCAACCACAAGCCCCCACAAACAATGGGAGCAATAGTAAACAATGAATCAACAGAACCACAGCCTTAAAACAGACACCGGCTCAAGCCACTGGAAGTTGGGGAGCATAATTGCATTTTATTGGTGTCAAATCTTCGCCCTAGATTCTGATGCTCTTTAACTCACATAGAGGCTTCCTAACTAATGCAATGTGTCATCACAGAGAAACAATCTAATGCGATTAAAACACTATGACGAAACAAAAAAAATGGATCATGCATCACAGATAGCCAGAGCTAATGAAACCCTAAAGTTGAGCCACGTCTGATTAGAGTTTTTGCTCTTAGCTACACATTTAGAACAGAGTGAATGCCCGGCTCTTATTGGATTGGTATCAATCTGGTCAGAGTCTTCACTGCGTGCACAATTGAGTTTCTTGTTGAGTTGTTCATAAACTGGTATACAAGGGGTCATTTTGTAAAGAAATCCTGTCTAAAAGTGAAAAGTATGGTACCTTTCCTACATCTACTGTCGCTGCGACTACGCCCATGTCAATATCGATGTCTTCCATCATGGCATCCGTTCCCTTTTGGATGTCTTGCAATATATCTTCGGAAAACCTTAAAGAGAAACGTAAAAAACAGTCAGTCATTTCAAACATGGCTTGTCATAATCGACGAGCTTTAGCGAGTGGATTATCTTACGTACTGGTGGACAAGCATGATATAACTATTTTATACCACCTATAGCAGTGAAGACCTTGTACATCACGAGATGTTGTGTGCTAAAGTTGGTAAGGTTTGTTTGTTTGATTTGATTCTTTACGTCCCAGTCAACAATCTTTCAGTTACGTCGGGACGGGCCTTTCTGGGTTGAACCAGTACTAAGCTAGGATAACTGAAAGTTGGTAAGTGTGGTATAAATGGGGCTACCATACTTTACAGTGATATTTGGGGTAAATAGGAGGGAACTGGCATAGATGAATTTTACAAGAAAATGATAATGCTTAAACGCATCCTGTGTGACCGATACATTACTCGTAAGTAGAATCTTTTTCGGTATACAGTATGCAGTATCATGAAAAATGAAATAATTTTTTGTCTATCAGGTTTTTAGAATGAAGTGTGACGATATAGATATTCCCTTTAATTATCAAAGTTCTGAGTAATAAAGCATGTTGGCGTATACTTTGTTATAGATATACTACTCAATTGCTATCAATTTATTTTGTTCTATTTGTGCTTTCTATAATCAGGAGATACTTTTTAAAATATTTGTACTGAACAACAATCTGTACATGTATCACCAGAGACTTCGTTGCTCACATGCACGGAGTACGGATGTAGATGAAGTCTCAGACTAAGGTAATCACCTCTGGCTTCGCGGGATGCATCAGCATGGCGTTTATCAGAGGTATTCGAGCATATGCCATCAGTACCTTAATATCTTATTGTTAGTGTATTTACCCCAAATGTGCTGGAAAAATCCTTACTAATGCTGTATTAAATGTGCCACCATGGTGTTTATTAGAGGCCATAAGTACCAAACTCAATTGTACTGACTCGATAAATTCACAGTTAAACATGTCTTAAACGGCCACTCTCAAAAAGACCGAAATTGGTTTTCAAGGGCGAATCTCGCTTAATGCAGGTCAAAAGTATTGCAGAATGCTCCAAGGGGAGCTCTAAAGGGAGCATTCTGCAACACTTTCGACCTACATAAAGCAACCATTTGTCATTAAAATCTTTGTTTTGTCTATTTTGAGTGGCCGCTTAAGACATGTTTCACTGTATGCGAAATACCATGGGAACGTGAAACCATTTAACTTACGGTGTTTTGTTTCCTGTATAAACATCTGAATTATTCAGCTTTGCTAATCCTGATGTATAATTGTTGTTATTGTTGTTTCTTTTATTGTTGTTTATATTGTTGTTATCACCGTTGTTTGATTTTGTCTGTTCCATATTCTGATAATACTGGAAGAGGAACTCTTGAGAGATTGTAAAGAGTTCCACCAGAGCTGGCACACCTGAAAGAGGAATGCTGAGTCAGCACATAATACTGGAAGAGGAACTCTTGAGAGATTCTAAAGAGTTCCTCCAGAGCTGACAAACCTGAAAAGGAATGCTGAGTCAGCACATAATACTAGAAGAGGAACTCTTGAGAGATTCTAAAGAGTTCCATCAGAGCTGGCACACCTGAAAGAGGAATGCTGAGTCAGCACATAATACTGGAAGAGGAACTCTTGAGAGATTCTAAAGAGTTCCGCCAGAGCTGGCACACCTGAAAGAGGAATGCTGAGTCAGCACATAATACTGGAAGAGGAACTGTTGAGAGATTCTAAAGAGTTCCGCCAGAGCTGGCACACCTGAAAAGGAATGCTGAGTCAGCACATAATACTGGAAGAGGAACTCTTGAGAGATTCTAAAGAGTTCCGCCAGAGCTGGCACACCTGAAAGAGGAATGCTGAGTCAGCACATAATACTGGAAGAGGAACTCTTGAGAGATTCTAAAGAGTTCCGCCAGAGCTGGCACACCTGAAAAGGAATGCTGAGTCAGCACATAATACTAGAAGAGGAACTCTTGAGAGATTCTAAAGAGTTCCACCAGAGCTGGCACACCTGAAAGAGGAATGCTGAGTCAGCACATAATACTGGAAGAGGAACTCTTGAGAGATTCTAAAGAGTTCCGCCAGAGCTGGCACACCTGAAAAGGAATGCTGAGTCAGCACATAATACTAGAAGAGGAACTCTTGAGAGATTCTAAAGAGTTCCGCCAGAGCTGGCACACCTGAAAAGGAATGCTGAGTCAGCACATAATACTGGAAGAGGAGGAACTCTTGAGAGATTCTAAAGAGTTCCGCCAGAGCTGGCACACCTGAAAAGGAATGCTGAGTCAGCACATAATACTGGAAGAGGAACTCTTGAGAGATTCTAAAGAGTTCCGCCAGAGCTGGCACACCTGAAAAGGAATGCTGAGTCAGCACATAATACTGGAAGAGGAGGAACTCTTGAGAGATTCTAAAGAGTTCCACCAGAGCTGGCACACCTGAAAAGGAATGCTGAGTCAGCACATAATACTAGAAGAGGAACTCTTGAGAGATTCTAAAGAGTTCCGCCAGAGCTGGCACACCTGAAAAGGAATGCTGAGTCAGCACATAATACTAGAAGAGGAACTCTTGAGAGATTCTAAAGAGTTCCGCCAGAGCTGGCACACCTGAAAAGGAATGCTGAGTCAGCACATAATACTAGAAGAGGAACTCTTGAGAGATTCTAAAGAGTTCCACCAGAGCTGGTACACCTGAAAAGGAATGCTGAGTCAGCACAAAATACTGGTAGAGGAACTCTTAAGAGATTCTAAAGAGTTCCGCCAGAGCTGGCATACCTGAAAAGGAATGCTGAGTCAGCACATAATACTGGAAGAGGAACTCTTGAGAGATTCTAAAGAGTTCCGCCAGAGCTGGTACACCTGAAAAGGAATGCTGAGTCAGCATATAATACTGGAAGAGGAACTCTTGAGAGATTCTAAAGAGTTCCGCCAGAGCTGGCACACCTGAAAAGGAATGCTGAGTCAGCACATAATACTGGAAGAGGAACTGTTGAGAGATTCTAAAGAGTTCCGCCAGAGTTGGCACACCTGAAAAGGAATGCTGAGTCAGCACATAATACTGGAAGAGGAACTCTTGAGAGGTTCTAAAGAGTTCCGCCAGAGCTGGCACACCTGAAAAGAAATGCTGAGTCAGCACAGAATACTGGAAGAGGAACTCTTGAGAGATTCTAAAGAGTTCCGCCAGGGCTGGCACACCTGAAAAGTAATGCTGAGTCAGCACATAATACTGGAAGAGGAACTCTTGAGAGATTCTAAAGAGTTCCGCCAGAGCTGGCACACCTGAAAAGGAATGCTGAGTCAGCACATAATACTAGAAGAGGAACTCTTGAGAGATTCTAAAGAGTTCCGCCAGAGCTGGCACACCTGAAAAGGAATGCTGAGTCAGCACATAATACTGAAAGAGAAACTCTTGGGAGATTCTAAAGAGTTCCACCAGAGCTGGCACACCTGAAAAGAAATGCTGAGTCAGCACATAATACTGGAAGAGGAACTCTTGAGAGATTCTAAAGAGTTCCGCCAGAGCTGGCACACCTGAAAAGGAATGCTGAGTCAGCACATAATACTGAAAGAGAAACTCTTGGGAGATTCTAAAGAGTTCCACCAGAGCTGGCACACCTGAAAAGAAATGCTGAGTCAGCACATGTTGATATAAAAAATGTGATATGTACCTACACTGTAGAAAAAACCATAGCTTTACACCAAATATTGTGGCAGCCAAACTGCCACTTATTTCGGTGTAACAATTCACTTAGTTCTGTTCGATTTTCATGGTCTGGAGACTGCACTTGCTCGTCTGAGTCTACACTTGTCAAAATGTCACATTGTTGGATATCACATGTCACGGCTCAATTTTCATTTGTATTCAAAATCTCTATTATTAAATGAATTTAATTCTCTGTAAATCCCTGTAAATCCCGTACTGGGCATCTCTAATAAAAAGTCAAGTGAGTATGACCAGTAAAAACCACAATCACAGACCACAATCACAGACCAACCCAAGGCATCACAGACCACAGACCAACCCAAGGCATTTCAGACAACAGACCAACTCAAGACATCGTAGAGACACAACATAACATCAAGAACACAATTAAAACAAAACAACCAACTTTCTCTTTCACAGTAAGACACAGACACAGACCACAATTACAGACCACAGACCAACCCAAGACATCACAGAGACACAACACAACAGCAAGAACACAATTAAAATAAAGCAATCAGCTCTCTCTTCCTCAGCCAGATGATTGCAAAGCCAGAGATGACACTAAGTACTGCATTACAAAATAAGGACTAAACATGAACCCACACAAACAATGGGAGCAACCAGCTCTCTCTCTCTTCCTCAGCCAGATGATTGCAAAGCCAGAGATGACACTAAGTACTGCATTACAAAATAAGGACTAAACATGAACCCCCAAAAACAATGGGAGCAACCAGCTCTCTCTTCCTCAGTCAGATGATTGCAAAGCCAGAGATGACACTAAGTACTGCATTACAAAATAAGGACTAAACATGAACCCCCACAAACAATGGGAGCAACCAGCTCTCTCTTCCTCAGTCAGATGATTGCAAAGTCAGAGATGACACTAAATACTGCATTACAAAACAAGGACTAAACATGAAAACCACACAAACAATGGGAGAAACCAGCTCTCTCTTCCTCAGCCAGATGATTGCAAAGCCAGAGATGACACTAAGTACTGCATTACAAAATGAGGACTAAATATGAACCCCCACAAACATTGGGAGCAACCATCTCTCTCTTCCTCAGCCAGATGATTGCAAAGCCAGAGATAGCACTTAGTACTGTATAACAAAACAAGGACCAAACGTGAACCCCCACAAACACTGGGAGCAACCAGCTCTCTCTTCCTCAGTCAGATGATTGCAAAGCCAGAGATGACACTAAGTACTGCATTACAAAATAAGGACTAAACATGAACCCCCACAAACAATGGGAGCAACCAGCTCTCTCTTCCTCAGTCAGATGATTGCAAAGTCAGAGATGACACTAAATACTGCATTACAAAACAAGGACTAAACATGAAAACCACACAAACAATGGGAGAAACCAGCTCTCTCTTCCTCAGCCAGATGATTGCAAAGCCAGAGATGACACTAAGTACTGCATTACAAAATGAGGACTAAACATGAACCCCCACAAACAATGGGAGCAACCGGCTCTCTCTTCCTCAGTCAGATGATTGCAAAGTCAGAGATGACACTAACTACTGCATTACAAAACAAGGACTAAACATGAAAACCACACAAACAATGGGAGCAACCAGCTCTCTCTTCCTCAGCCAGATGATTGCAAAGTCAGAGATGACACTAACTACTGCATTACAAAACAAGGACTAAACATGAAAACCACACAAACGATGGGAGTAACCAGCTCTCTCTTCCTCAGCCAGATGATTGCTGTGCCAGAGATAGCACTAAGTACTGCATTACAAAATGAGGACTAAACATGAACCCCCACAAACAATGGGAGCAACCGGCTCTCTCTTCCTCAGTCAGATGATTGCAAAGTCAGAGATGACACTAACTACTGCATTACAAAACAGGGACTAAACATGAAAACCACACAAACAATGGGAGCAACCAGCTCTCTCTTCCTCAGCCAGATGATTGCAAAGTCAGAGATGACACTAACTACTGCATTACAAAACAAGGACTAAACATGAAAACCACACAGACAATGGGAGTAACCAGCTCTCTCTTCCTCAGCCAGATGATTGCAAACCAGAGATGACACTAAGTACTGCATTACAAAACAAGGACTAAACATGAACCCACACAAACAATGGGAGCAACCGGCTCTCTCTTCCTCAGTCGGATGATTGCAAAGTCAGAGATGACACTAACTACTGCATTACAAAACAAGGATTAAACATGAAAACCACACAAACAATGGGAGCAACCAGCTCTCTCTTCCTCAGCCAGATGATTGCAAAGTCAGAGATGACACTAAGTACTGCATTACAAAATAAGGACTAAACATGAAAACCACACAAACAATGGGAGTAACCAGCTCTCTCTTCCTCAGCCAGATGATTGCAAAGTCAGAGATGACACTAACTACTGCATTACAAAACAAGGACCAAACATGAAAACCACACAAACAATGGGAGCAACCAGCTCTCTCTTCCTCAGCCAGATGATTGCAAAGCCAGAGATGACACTAAGTACTGCATTACAAAACAAGGACCAAACGTGAACCCCCACAAGCAATGGGAGCAACCAGCTTTCTCTTCCTCAGTCAGATGATTGCAAAGTCAGAGATGACACTAACTACTGCATTACAAAACAAGGACTAAACATGAACCCCCACAAACAAAGGAGGCAACAATAAACAATGAATAAACAACAATAGAAGCACCACCTTAGAACGGACAGCAGCCGGAGTCACCAGAGGGTGTGTGTGTGTACGGGGCGGGGGGGGATAAATAGATTATACAGGTCAAATCTTCCACCAAAAGAATGAGCTGAATTACCTTCTATTTTAGGGGAGGTGTTGATTTTCTTCATAATTGTCGTCGTCATGTCCTTGCCTTCTGAGTGGGACAAAAACAGCTCTTGGGTGATCTCAGAAAATAGGCCTACATGCCGAATTCTACAAAAGAAAAGAAAACATAAACGTTTTAATGGTGGTGACTTGGTCTTGCTTCCATGATAGATTTCAATCATTCTGTGATGGGCTTCTGACAGCCCTTTGTGACCCTTAATCAAAACGGGTCAATATGCGTAATTTTATGTCCTTAACCAACTTTGTTCATGTAATGGGCGACTTTTGTCGTCTGTTGATAACCTTTGCAAGCAGTCTGGACCCAGATCAGGACCGACAGAACGTCGTTTCTGATCGGGATCCAAACTGTTGAACACTCTGCTAGTGTTTTTGAAAAAGCCAACTTTGAACAAAGTCAGCAGGCGACAATAAAAGCATGATAAATTAGTCAGCATGGGAATAGCTAATATCCTCTCGCAGCTAAGAGTGGGATAAATGTTTGGTTTGAACTAGTAGTGGGATAATGTTTGATTTGAACTTTCGAACTTACCCAGCATAGAAAGAATTAAACATACTCTAGTAGCTAACAGTGGGATAAATGTTTTGCTTGAACTTACAGTGGGATAAATGTTTGGTTTGAACTAAAAGTGGGATAAATGTTTGGTTTGAACTAACAGTGGGATAAAAGTTTGGTTTGAACTAACAGTGGGATAAATGTTTGGTTTGAACTTACAGTGGGATAAATGTTTGGTTTGAACTAACAGTGTTTCGAAAAACATTTTCTAAATCCTACCACAGACACTCCGAATTAATTGTTAAATACAATATTGGTTTAAAAACTCTTCTGCAACAGGGCATATCAGAACCTATATTTTATGGCGATTTAGTTTATAAATTCAAAAGAATTGTTGAAATACCTAATTTTAGTGATCGATTCAAAAAGATTATCAAACGTTATAAAAATTTGGATATAACTTGGATGTCGTGCGACAGTCTGCATGCCTGGATGTAAACCTAATCACGGTTTATAGCTATGGTTTCCTCTTTAATTGCACGATGGAGGGTCAGGCCTCAGACTCAATGACGGCTCTGACGTAAAGCTTTATCCGGTGGGTTGGTGCCTGATACTTAGCTGTTGCTGGGCCCACCGAGGCTCACCTTGTGGTTTTCTTTAGCTCTGACCATTTGTGAGTCGTGAGCCCTTTTCTCTGTTTTATCATAGTGCGTTAATTTGATTATATTGTTTCACTATGCTGATACATTGCAATAGTTGGGAATCCTCCATGCGAGCTCAACATTTTGTGCTTCAACAACAGCAGAATCTAGGGCGAAGATTTGGTACCAATTAAATGCAATTAAGCCCCCCCCCCCCCGCCGTGACTTTGGCTGCTGTCCGTTCTAAGGCGATGGTTCTGTTGTTGTTGATTCGTTGTTGATTGTTACTCCCATTGTGGGATTCTGTAATTGTTCTATGTTTTGTTGTGCGTTACTTTTCGTCCTTTCTAGTTTTGCAATCATCTCGATTGGGAAGAGAGAGCTGGTTGCTTTGCCGAGTTTGTTTGTCTTCTTGGTATCGCGTGATTGTTGTGTGGCTCTTCCTTACGATGCCATGAGTTTGTCTGCAGTTTGTGATTGTAGTATTTCCTGATTATACGCACTTACTATTTTTGAACTAACAGTGGGATAAATGTTTGGTTGGAACTTTTGAAATCGACAGATGTAACAAAGTACAACGAAGCAACGCTATCAAGAGAACATCTTTTGTTTTACAAATGTGACCCCAATGTCACCCGGACTCTAGTTACAACTGTACCGAGAGTACGGTAGCTAATAAGGCTATAGCTATCTCTTGAAAATAATAAAACTTCATTGTTAACAATTAAGAGATCATTTGCTAATCACATGATAAATATATAATATATATAAATAATTATAATTACAATGCATCCTGTCTTGTCCTGAGATCAAAAATCGGTATAGCGATAAATTCCATTTTCTTTAAGCATCAAATTTCTCCGCAATTCTAAGAGAGCGATAATTATACGCTTGCTGCCACAGCTGTGAAGCAAAATATGACGTTACGTTGTCACGCATGTTGCTAACGTCGAACTGACGTTACGTTATCACCGTCATCATACTTACGTTACGTTACGCTAATGCCACAAGACCTCTTCAGAAGTAAGGTCCCGCGTTGATTGGAAAAGCATATGGTTAATGCAAGCATTACGAAGTTATGACACTTTTTTCCGTTTTTGTTACATTTTTGATGAGAATATTTTCAAAAAGGCACACTTATTACAGATTTCACACCAAAATACTCTATCATTGCATGTAGACAACAAATGTGCCACCTGACGTAAGACTGTGTGATACTTTTCATTTGTCTGAAACTGCATAGTTATCCTTTTTTAGCAATGCCATGCATGCTTGTATATATGTACATATTACCGTTTTTGGGTTCGAGCCTCACCGGCGTCACTGCGTTGTGGTCCTTGAGCAAGACACATTTATCCTAGCTTAGTACTGGTTCAACCCAGGAAGAACCGTCCCTATATAACTGAAAGATTGTTGATGGGACATAAAGAATCAAATCAAACAAACAAAATCAAACATATTACCGTTCGTTTATTTCCATGTTTAATATATCAGTTATATGTTCAGAGGGCCATATGGTAGACTGGCCGTCGAGCTAAATATGTCACCCTCTTGAAATATTGTATAAATAAATATAAATAAATAAATTGCGAAAAAGTCACTTGAACTATAGAATTAACGCCACAAGATTAAACACATAAAATGTGGTTTAGACGTCGGCACAAAGACCAAGGAACCAAATCTTCTTCATGATTTGTTAAACCACCTTAGTTTTTTCCTATCGGTCCTACCTGGACCCATTGTCTCCACCACCAGATTGTCCCCGATCAATCAATTATTTCATCCGCCCGATTGTCGTCCTGAATCGCCACCTATCGCCCCACCTTTTTTGACCCGATTTATACAATATTTCAAGAGGGTGACATATTTAGCTCGACCAATGGTTAATGGCGGATGACGATTCTCGGACGCGCGATCGACACGTTTCGGGGGGGGGGGGGGGGGGGGGGGGCGCAGGTACACGGCAAAGGTCCGATAGAGACCCGCTCTTCACGCGAAAATGAGTGACTCGGCCGAGAGAGGAAGCTTTCTGTCGCTCTGTGGTCGATTTCAGCCTTTCTGCTGCCGTTCTTCGCGCGAGAATGGACAAATGTAGGCGTATGATGTCGTGGGTAGCTGAAGGTAAACGATCTTCTGACGATTTAAAGGAACTTCAGACGTTCTTGGAGCGAGAATGGACAAATGTATGCGTATGATGTCGTGGGTAGCCGAAAGTAAACGTTCTTCTGACGATTTAAAGGATCTTCAGACGTTCTTCGAGCGATAATGGGCGAATGTATGCGTATGATGCCGTGGGTAACCGAAAGTAAACGTTCTTCTGACGATTTAAAGGATCTTCAGACGTTCTTCGAGCGAGAATGGACAAATGTAGGCGTATGATGTCGTGGGTAACCGAAAGTAAACGTTCTTCTGACGATTTAAAGGATCTTCAGACGTTCTTCGAGCGAGAATGGACAAATGTAGGCGTATGATGTCGTGGGTAGCCGAAAGTAAACGTTCTTCTGACGATTTAAAGGATCTTCTGCCGTTCTTCGAGCGAGAATGGACAAATATAGGCGTATGATGTCGTGGGTAACCGAATGTAAACGTTCTTCTGACGATTTAAAGGATCTTCCGACGTTCTTCGAGCGAGAATTGACAAATGTAGGCGTATGATGTCGTGGGTAGCGGAAAGTAAACGTTGTTCTGACGATTTAAAGGAACTTCTGCCGTTCTTCGAGCGAGAATGGACAAATGTAGGCGTATGATGTCGTGGGTAGCCGAAAGTTAATGTTCTTCTGACGATTTAAAGGAACTTCAGACGTTCTTCGAGCGAGAATGGGCGAATGTATGCGTATGTTGTCGTGGGTAGCCGAAAGTAAACGTTCTTCTGACGATTTAAAGGATCTTCTGCCGTTCTTCGAGCGAGAATGGACAAATGTAGGCGTATGATGTCGTGGGTAACCGAAAGTAAACGTTCTTCTGACGATTTAAAGGATCTTCAGACGTTCTTCGAGCGAGAATGGACAAATGTAGGCGTATGATGTCGTGGGTAACCGAAAGTAAACGTTCTTCTGACGATTTAAAGGATCTTCAGACGTTCTTCGAGCGAGAATGGGCGAATGTATGCGTATGTTGTCGTGGGTAGCCGAAAGTAAACGTTCTTCTGACGATATAAAGGATCTTCTGCCGTTCTTCGAGCGAGAATGGACAAATGTAGGCGTATGATGTCGTGGGTAACCGAAAGTAAACGTTCTTCTGACGATTTAATGGATCTTCAGACGTTCTTCGAGCGAGAATGGGCGAATGTATGCGTATGATGTCGTGGGTAACCGAAAGTAAACGTTCTTCTGACGATTTAAAGGATATTCAGACGTTCTTCGAGCGAGAATGGGCGAATGTATGCGTATTATGTCGTGGGTAACCGAAAGTAAACGTTCTTCTGACGATTTAAAGGATCTTCTGCCGTTCTTCAAGCGAGAATGGACAAATGTAGGCGTATGATGTCGTGGGTAACCGAAAGTAAACGTTCTTCTGACGATTTAAAGGATCTTCAGACGTTCTTCGAGCGAGAATGGACAAATGTAGGCGTATGATGTCGTGGGTAGCCGAAAGTTAACGTTCTTCTGACGATTTAAAGGAACTTCAGACGTTCTTCGAGCGAAAATGGGCGAATGTATGCGTATGATGTCGTGGGTAGCCGAAAGTAAACGTTCTTCTGACGATTTAAAGGATCCTCTGCCGTTCTTCGAGCGAGAATGGACAAATGTAGGCGTATGATGTCGTGGGTAGCCGAAAGTTAACGTTCTTCTGACGATTTAAAGGAACTTCAGACGTTCTTCGAGCGAGAATGGGCGAATGTATGCGTATGTTGTCGTGGGTAGCCGAAAGTAAACGTTCTTCTGACGATTTAAAAGATCTTCTGCCGTTCTTCGAGCGAGAATGGACAAATGTAGGCGTATGATGTATCGGGTAACCGAAAGTAAACGTTCTTCTGACGATTTAAAGGATCTTCAGACGTTCTTAGAGCGAGAATGGACAAATGTAGGCGTATGATGTCGTGGGTAACCGAAAGTAAACGTTCTTCTGACGATTTAAAGGATCTTCAGACGTTCTTCGAGCGAGAATGGGCGAATGTATGCGTATGATGTCGTGGGTAACCGAAAGTAAACGTTCTTCTGACGATTTAAAGGATCTTCAGACGTTCTTCGAGCGAGAATGGGCGAATGTATGCGTATGATGTCGTGGGTAACCGAAAGTAAACGTTCTTCTGACGATTTAAAGGATCTTCAGACGTTCTTCGAGCGAGAATGGACAAATGTAGGCGTATGATGTCGTGGGTAGCCGAAAGTAAACGTTCTTCTGACGATTTAAAGGATCTTCTGCCGTTCTTCGAGCGAGAATGGACAAATGCAGGCGTATGATGTCGTGGGTAACCGAAAGTAAACGTTCTTCTGACGATTTAAAGGATATTCAGACGTTCTTCGAGCGAGAATGGACAAATGTAGGCGTATGATGTCGTGGGTAGCCGAAAGTTAACGTTCTTCTGACGATTTAAAGGAACTTCAGACGTTCTTTGAGCGAGAATGGGCGAATGTATGCGTATGTTGTCGCGGGTAGCCGAAAGTAAACGTTCTTCTGACGATTTAAAGGATCTTCTGCCGTTCTTCGAGCGAGAATGGACAAATGTAGGCGTATGATGTCGTGGGTAACCGAAAGTAAACGTTCTTCTGACGATTTAGAGGATCTTCAGACGTTCTTCGAGCGAGAATGGACAAATGTAGGCGTATGTTGTCGTGGGTAGCCGAAAGTAAACGTTCTTCTGACGATTTAAAGGATCTTCAGACGTTCTTCGAGCGAGAATGGACAAATGTAGGCGTATGTTGTCGTGGGTAGCCGAAAGTAAACGTTCGTCTGACGATTTAAAGGATCTTCAGACGTTCTTCGAGTGAGAATGGACAAATGTAGGCGTATGTTGTCGTGGGTAACCGAAAGTAAACGTTCTTCTGACGATTTAAAGGATCTTCAGACGTTCTTCGAGCGAGAATGGACAAATGTAGGCGTATGATGTCGTGGGTAGCCGAAAGTAAACGTTCTTCTGACGATTTAAAGGATCTTCTGCCGTTCTTCGAGCGAGAATGGACAAATGTAGGCGTATGATGTCATGGGTAACCGAAAGTAAACGTTCTTCTGACGATTTAAAGGATCTCAAGACGTTCTTCGAGCGAGAATGGACAAATGTAGGCGCATGATGTCGTGGGTAGCCGAAAGTAAACGTTCTTCTGACGATTTAAAGGATCTTCAGACGTTCTTCGAGCGAGAATGGACAAATGTAGGCGTATGATGTCGTGGGTAGCCGAAAGTAAACGTTCTTCTGACGATCTAAAGGATCTTCTGCCGTTCTTTGAGCGAGAATGGACAAATGTAGGAGTATGATGTCGTGGGTAGCCGAAAGTTAACGTTCTTCTGGCGATTTAAAGGAACTTCAGACGTTCTTCGAGCGAGAATGGGCGAATGTAAGCGTATGTTGTCGTGGGTAGCCGAAAGTAAACGTTCTTCTGACGATTTAAAGGATCTTCTGCCGTTCTTCGAGCTCGAATGGACAAATGTAGGCGTATGATGTCGTGGGTAACCAAAAGTAAACGTTCTTCTGACGATTTAAAGGATCTTCAGACGTTCTTTGAGCGAGAATGGACAAATGTATGCGTATGATGTCGTGCGTAACTGAAAGTAAACATTCTTCTGACGATTTAAAGGATCTTCAGGCGTTCTTCGAGCGAGAATGCGCGAATGTATGCGTATGATGTCGTGGGTAACCGAAAGTAAACGTTCTTCTGACGATTTAAAGGATCTTCAGACGTTCTTCGAGCGAGAATGGGCGAATGTATGCGTATGATGTCGTGGGTAACCGAAAGTAAACGTTCTTCTGACGATTTAAAGGATCTTCAGACGTTCTTCGAGCGAGAATGGACAAATGTAGGCGTATGATGTCGTGGGTAGCCGAAAGTTAACGTTCTACTCACGATTTAAAGGATCTTCTGCCGTTCTTCGAGCGAGAATGGACAAATGTAGGCGTATGATGTCGTGGGTAGCCGAAAGTAAACGTTCTTCTGACGATTTAAAGGATCTTCAGACGTTTTTTGAGCGAGAATGGACAAATGTAGGCGTATGATGTCGTGGGTAGCCGAAAGTTAACGTTCTTCTGACGATTTAAAGGAACTTCAGACGTTCTTCGAGCGAGAATGGGCGAATGTATGCGTATGATGTCGTGGGTAGCCGAAAGTAAACGTTCTTCTGACGATTTAAAGGATCCTCTGCCGTTCTTCGAGCGAGAATGGACAAATGTAGGCGTATGATGTCGTGGGTAGCCGAAAGTTAACGTTCTTCTGACGATTTAAAGGATCTTCAGACGTTCTTCGAGCGAGAATGGGCGAATGTATGCGTATATTGTCGTGGGTAGCCGAAAGTAAACGTTCTTCTGACGATTTAAAAGATCTTCTGCCGTTCTTCGAGCGAGAATGGACAAATGTAGGCGTATGATGTCGTGGGTAACTGAAAGTAAACGTTCTTCTGATGATTTAAAGGATCTTCAGACGTTCTTCGAGCGAGAATGGACAAATGTAGGCGTATGATGTCGTGGGTAATCGAAAGTAAACGTTCTTCTGACGATTTAAAGGATCTTCAGACGTTCTTCGAGCGAGAATGGGCGAATGTATGCGTATGATGTCGTTGGTAACCGAAAGTAAACGTTCTTCTGACGATTTAAAGGATCTTCAGACGTTCTTCGAGCGAGAATGGGCGAATGTATGCGTATGTTGTCGTGGGTAACCGAAAGTATACGTTCTTCTGACGATTTAAAAGATCTTCAGACGTTCTTCGAGCGAGAATGGACAAATGTAGGCGTATGATGTCGTGGGTAGCCGAAAGTAAACGTTCTTCTGACGATTTAAAGGATCTTCTGCCGTATTTCGAGCGAGAATGGACAAATGCAGGCGTATGATGTCGTGGGTAACCGAAAGTAAACGTTCTTCTGACGATTTAAAGGATATTCAGACGTTCTTCGAGCGAGAATGGACAAATGTAGGCGTATGATGTCGTGGGTAGCCGAAAGTTAACGTTCTTCTGACGATTTAAAGGAACTTCAGACGTTCTTCGAGCAAGAATGGGCGAATGTATGCGTATGTTGTCGCGGGTAGCCGAAAGTAAACGTTCTTCTGACGATTTAAAGGATCTTCTGCCGTTCTTCGAGCGAGAATGGACAAATGTAGGCGTATGATGTCGTGGGTAACCGAAAGTAAACGTTCTTCTGACGATTTAGAGGATCTTCAGACGTTCTTCGAGCGAGAATGGACAAATGTAGGCATATGTTGTCGTGGGTAGCCGAAAGTAAACGTTCTTCTGACGATTTAAAGGATCTTCAGACGTTCTTCGAGCGAGAATGGACAAATGTAGGCGTATGTTGTCGTGGGTAGCCGAAAGTAAACGTTCGTCTGACGATTGAAAGGATCTTCAGATGTTCTTCGAGTGAGAATGGACAAATGTAGGCGTATGTTGTCGTGGGTAACCGAAAGTAAACGTTCTTCTGACGATTTAAAGGATCTTCAGACGTTCTTCGAGCGAGAATGGACAAATGTAGGCGTATGATGTCGTGGGTAGCCGAAAGAAAACGTTCTTCTGACGATTTAAAGGATCTTCTGCCGTTCTTCGAGCGAGAATGGACAAATGTAGGCGTATGATGTCGTGGGTAACCGAAAGGAAACGTTCTTCTGACGATCTAAAGGAACTTCTGCCGTTCTTTGAGCGAGAATGGACAAATGTAGGAGTATGATGTCGTGGGTAGCCGAAAGTTAACGTTCTTCTGGCGATTTAAAGGAACTTCAGACGTTCTTCGAGCGAGAATGGGCGAATGTAAGCGTATGTTGTCGTGGGTAGCCGAAAGTAAACGTTCTTCTGACGATTTAAAGGATCTTCTGCCGTTCTTGGAGCTCGAATGGACAAATGAAGGCGTATGATGTCGTGGGTAACCAAAAGTAAACGTTCTTCTGACGATTTAAAGGATCTTCAGACGTTCTTCGAGCGAGAATGGACAAATGTATGCGTATGATGTCGTGCGTAACCGAAAGTAAACGTTCTTCTGACGATTTAAAGGATCTTCAGGCGTTCTTCGAGCGAGAATGCGCGAATGTATGCGTATGATGTCGTGGGTAACCGAAAGTAAACGTTCTTCTGACGATTTAAAGGATCTTCAGACGTTCTTCGAGCGAGAATGGACAAATGTAGGCGTATGATGTCGTGGGTAGCCGAAAGTAAACGTTCTACTCACGATTTAAAGGATCTTCTGCCGTTCTTCGAGCGAGAATGGACAAATGTAGGCGTATGATGTCGTGGGTAGCCGAAAGTAAACGTTCTTCTGACGATTTAAAGGATCTTCAGGCGTTCTTCGACAGATCAAATTAGCCAAGATCGGCCGGAGATCAGCATTTTTAAGGCCCGACTATATTAACGAGTCAAATCGAAGTCGTTCATCACTTTCTGGCCAGCCAGGGAAGCCAATGTACCAATAATCAGTGCTGGGATTTGTTTTCGCTCTAAAAATCGCTCGGTCAGACTACAGTAAAATGTTATTTCATTAGAAAATATGCTGAGGAGGAGGCCAAGAGAAAATGTCCAAAAGAAGTAAACTTTTGTGAGTTTTGAAAGTCATTTCATTTGTGTTTAGTTTCAGTACCCTTTCTGAGAAAAGTGTGCCTTATTTATTATATACAGTCAGACATAAGTTAAGCATCGCCTCAATAGTTTCCTAGAAAACGAAGGAAGCTTTCCAGTCATGCATATTTTCTTGTTTTATTTATGAAAATGGATAAAGTGGTGACAATGTACTGCAAATTTCAATTACCACAAAAGTAAACAACCAGACATGGTAAATGCACACTTACCCCTAAATATGTCCCTATTCTCTAGCCCATTATGTTATTTTCAAAATGCTTCAACACGTAAAGTGTTTGTGTCATATTGTTACAATATCAAAGACAAGTTCTGTCTGAAATTTCAGATTCATATCTCTAAAAGTTATGGATGTGTAAAGAATGGCATGTTATATATTGATAATGCAAAAATTATAAACACGCGATTAACTTTCACTATGATCCTCTATAATTGACATGAAACCTTGAGTTCAACAGAATCAGTTTGGCACTAGCTTGAAAAATAAGTCTAGATTATTTCGGCGTTCATTTGAATTTGAAGTAAGCACTTTCGGTTAAGCTGTGACACTTTTTTAGGGTACAACCCAAAATAGGGGTTGGTGTATACAGGACACCGTAGAAATTCAGCAAAATGACCGAATGGCATTCTGATATGTTCAGCAGACCAAAGGAAGACAAGGGTAACAAAATATTACAAACTGGCGTATGATGGTCGGTGAAAACAACAAAAGGTACAATAAATTTCCAGCCAAATTGTTTTTTTTTTATAATTTTATTTCAAAATATCCTCATCTATACAATTCTAAACAATACATATTACATACATTTATTATACATTTTGAGAGAGAGAGAGAGAGAGAGAGAGAGAGGTTTTATACAATACTTTTCGTTTCTCATTACTCTGCACATATTCAACTATCGGCTTTGTCTGGGTTACTTATTTGGTCTGGTGTAAATCTACATCTGTTTTTGTGACATTTATTACTTCTCGCTTAATTGTTGGAATTAAAATTGGTACATATATGTATGACTTGCGCAAATGTTTCATTCATCACTACACTTTTTAAACTACGCGACATGATAACCGCTACCTTGTTATACATAAAGGTTAGCATGTTTTTGGTATATCTTAAATAATGTTGTGAAAAGTATTTACTCTCCTATGAGCCTCCTCCTAAAACAACTTAAGGTACAAGAAATATTCTTGCCTTATTTAAACGTAAACGGTAAAGGCGTTATATAACATTTAATGTTTGTGTTTTCAATTATTTCCAGGAGTATTATTGTTGTTATTATTGTTATTATCATTATTATTATTTGCTCGGTCTTGGTTATTGTTAAAGTAATTATAGAATGGGGTCCATTTTGATAGAAACTTTGACATTTTATTGTTGATGTTTGCAATAAACCTTTCGCATTGAAATTTGACTTTGAGCATGGAAATAAAGGAATTGATGTTTAATTGTTTGTCAGAAAATTCATTTTTGTAAATATAGTGTTTTGCAACTGCAAGTAGGTAATTTTCTAATTTACTTTTCCCCTGATATGAAAATAAAATACATTTTGTATCTATATTTATCCTTAAATTAATATTTTGTAACAGCCACATTTGTAAAGATTGCCAAAATTCTTTAACTTTATCACAATCGACAAATAAATGTAAAATTGTTTCTGGTTCCTGTTTGCAATAAGAACACAGATTATCTTCAATTTTTCTTATTCTGTGTAAGAAGGATTTTGTAACCAAAATTTTATATGTTAATTTGTATTGAAAATCTTTAAGAACTACCTCGTTAAAATCTTTTATAACTGAATTATACGTATTCCATTCCTGATCATTTATGTACCCAACCTCGTTCATCCATTTTTCCTGCCTAATAATTTGGTCTACTTGTATCAACTGGTCATAAAATGTTCTACAGCCCCGTTTATCTTTAAGCAAGTATTTAACATAGATATTACACGTAACATTATATTTAGTCTGGATACATACTTGCCTGTTATCTATAATTATGTTTTTCCAATTATTTGGAATTTTACGAATTAATGATTGGTAATCCAAAAATGTGCCATTAATACCGTATGTTTCATGGCTGGGGCTGTGATTGTGGCGTTTCCTGGTCATAATCACGAGTGTGTTTGGGGAAGAAGGACGTCATGGTAGGGCGGGCCTGTAATTGTGGCGTTTCCTGGTCATATTCACGAGTGTGTTTGGCGAAGTAGGACGTCATGGGAGGCTGGGGTCTGTGATTGTGGCGTTTCCTGGTCATATTCACGAGTGTGTTTGGGGAAGTAGGATGTCATGGGAGGCTGGGGCCTGTGATTGTGGCGTTCCCGATCTTTTTCACGAGTGTGTTTGGGGAAGTAGGACGTCATTGGAGGCTGGGGCTGTGATTGTGGCGTTTCCTGATCATACTCACGAGTGTGTTTGGGGAAGTAGGACGTGATGGGAGGGCGGGGCCTGTGATTGTGGCATCTCTAATCATAACAAGAGTGTGTTTGGGAAGTGGGGCGTGATGGGAGGGCGGGGCCTGTGATTTTGGCATTTCCTGATCATATTTACGAGTATGTTTGGGGAAGTGGGACGTGATGGGAGGGCGGGGCCTGTGATTGTGGCGTTTCTAGTTCTTATTTACTTTGTTTTTTGCTAGAAGAGACTTCTATGTGTCTCTCTTATTTGGGTGTGTTCTATCGTCTCTTTGCTTTACGAAATGAATTCGTATGTGTTTGTCTTTTTTCTTCTCATTTAGATGTGTTCTATAGTCTTTTCGTTTCATGCCATGAGTCGATCTGTGGTTTGTGGTGCTTTCTGTACATATTCACGTATGTGTGTTTGGGGTGACATGGGGGGGGGGGCTGATTGCTTTACATGTTATATACGTACATTTTAGATAATAATATAGTGTTTTATTATACCTCACGTGATTTTCCCATACAAAACTTCCATAGACGAACGACTGATATTTTGTAATATCACCCGCTGCTATAGCGACGATGAATACTGTCACTCGTTTGCCATAGCAGCGGGTGATATTATAAAATATCCGTCGTTCGTCTGATGCGCAACGGCAATGCGCGTACGGTTCGTTCACGTCAGGATACGTTCTACAGCAATGGCGGACATGAGGCATGATTTTGGCCACTTTCAACTCCCAATAACTTCCATGTTCATGGTCAGAAACATAAAGTGTGGGTACTCGTTTTCTTAGTTAGGACGAGCGGAACATGTTCAAATTGAACTATGGCCTGACTTAACCGATGAGTTGTCGTTTTTGATCACCTAAATAATCGATAAGTCAATTGTCCCCCTTACACCGTGGTCACTATATCGCGAAATCGATTGTATCTGAGTCCAGGTATCGATGGTATTCGTCTCGCTGTTCAGTATTGGTGCTGACGAATGAGGCCTAAGAGGGTACCCAGTTATACCATCTGAATATTTTACCAGAATTGTTGGATGGATTTTTCTTTTAAGTAACATAAAATATGCTTATAAATTTGTTTCAAATTTGAGTATGCATACTCAACCTATTGAAATGAAGAACAAAGTTTTTCATCTTAAAATGTAATACATGTTTGTCCACTATCCCTATGTTCTGTGCAGCACTTGAGTATTGCATAAAACATATTGACCACGACCTGAGAAAAACTGTCTTGTGGGGGTTTACAAACAACAAAGGCGCAGACCAGGCTGCGCATCCGCAGTGATTTAGAATAACAAAGACCGTCGGCGGCGGTACGGTCGGTTGGCCATGACCACTTTTTAGTCCGAAAAAGGTTTACGCAGGACCACTTTTTTGGCCGAATATGCTTCTTTGGTCTGGTCATTTTTTTTCAGTTTCCTCTTGACTTAAAGCTTATTTATTAATTAATAATTGAAGCGTGCTAATTTACCCCAGTGTGTCAAAGGCGGTCGTTATAAAACAAGACTAAGAAAATGACACCTGTGTTAACGACAGCAATTATAATTAAAGGATTATCGTTTGGAGTGATCATGCAGCAGAAAGTTCTTTAAGTTGAATGTTATTTTTATATCAGAACAAAACTGAACAATAAGGCATAGCTCTATGATAAGAGAAGGAACAGAATATTAAAATAATGTATTCCAAAATGTAACATTTTTTTCACGTTTTACTAGTATCAGTAACGGTGATGCAAAGCCTGGCCTGAGTCTTCTCATGGATCATAAAATTACCTGGATTGGCTTCTTATCTATATTATCAATATCATTGCCTACGCGTGAATCGGGTATACGCCGAGATAAATACCTTTCTGCCGCCATATTCAAAAAGGCTGTTCATAGCGATGATCCATAGGAAAGTTTTCAATATCAAAATCGTGAATATTCATTTTAAATGGAGAAAATTCTTACGGAATATAAGAGAATAAGTTGGTAAGTATATCTCATATGTGTTATGTTGGAATAAAATCACTGGATAACGCTTAATTTTCGTGTTAATTTGGACAAATTCCGTTGTGTACAATCCGCCATCTTGAAAATGATAACTCTTCCAATTTTACCACCGAAGTTGTCGGTTCTAAAGCTAATTAATGTGAGTAATTTGGATATATTTGACACTTGATACATAAAGTACACATATTTCCTTACCAGAATATAAAATATTTTAGCAAAAAAAAATAAAACCATGCAGTTAAAATGCTAGCAAAATCGTCTTTTTTTTCGTATTTTCACATAACAAAATGGCGGAAATGTCAGAAACCTAAACATTGCCTCTAATGTACACCAGGAATTTAAACACATTGCAGAGTTTAAAAGCGTGAAAAACATATCTCAAATAATAAAAGATGCTTTGTCAACCATAGATACACTTCATTTTAATCCCTTAAGCGTTTGGTTAACAATTAACAAGGGATTTGGTAGGGTATCTATGAGCAGTAATTATTTCCGTGACTGCGTCAACCAAACCGTCTAATTTTTGAAGCGATATTCTCAACAACTGACAATAAATTAATTGCCAATTAACAGATTTATGTCACAAGAATTAAATAAAGATACCAAATTTCTATTTAATTACATTATTTAACCCATTTACGCCGAATGGAATTTCCCACTCTAGTCAATTGGACCACTCCATTTGCATTTTAAGGGGTGTTGGGTAGCATTTTTATAGAACGTTCTGTAAGAATAAGCGAACAGTGGATACCCTGATCAGACGCTGTGTTCTGCAGTTGCGGATCTGGGTCTACACTATTTGCCTATGTTTTACAAAAAGGACAATAGGATTTTCGCCTACTTTGTTTTCCATGTCCGTGTAGTGTAGGAAGGCCTGATGCGTGTTTTTTTTTCTTGGGTATTTGTTCCTGATAACACTAGATTGTTTGGTATCAAATTGTAGCTGGAGAAATTCTCAGTTTATTGGCATTAAATTCACTTTACTACCGTTACCCCAAAGTTGCTAGAACATAAGGGAAAAAGTATGCGTACATGTATGGATCTCAATATTTGTAAAGTGGTCAGTCAAATTATCGGATTTACCTGTATTTCGACGCGGCAATCATTGGGAAACAATTATTAGCAAATCTATTGCAGTTTCATATCCAGGCATTTTATATGATCCATGGTCTTCTCTCGGTTTAGATTCGAGTCCATAGATAATAAGGAAAAAGGAATCCAGCATAATAATGTGAATATTTTCTTAGCCACCATTTTAACATTCGCTTTAGGCGCTCAAAAGAACCGTCTCAATGAGACAATTCTTCGAGTATATGTTCGGTTCTTGTCTGGATCCAAACGGTACATTTTTTCGAAAATAAAATCAGCTAACACCTCTAAAGACTCGGACTGGGTCTATATGAATACGTTACTGGTCCGAGGTAAAGAACATTGAGCTTGACAAAAAAAAAAAAGTCTGATCAGCGTCTTCGCTTCAAGTTAGATATAATACTAAAATATAATTGCAGACAGAAAAATGCACCAAAATTCATGAGAACAGTGCTTGAGGCCAGATCCTTATCAGCTTTAAACACAGATGAGCGAACTCCCACTGAGTTCCCGCTGTGTCAACGTGAAGATGACCACATCATAAAACGTGTGCCAGAAGAGTTTGGAGCAGGCTAGACTATGCAGATATTACATGCTTGAAGCTACTATATGCATAAATTTTCAGTTAAATAACCATATATGCGAACAACAAATGCGCATAATACTTTATCTGCGCAGTCTGATCAGCCCCATTGCTGTTTGCTGCTGAAATAGCTTTACCTTTTAAAAATTGTTTTTGTCAGTTCTGGTTCTCAGGCCGATGAGAAGGGGTTTGTTTAAATCTGTGCATTCTGGGAATATTTAACCGAGACAAATGGAACGCAAACAGCAATGGTTCAGGTCAGACCTGCGATGTGCAATCTCACCAGAACATTTGCCGTTCGCCCAAGTTGAAAATTCGCTGGCCTCACAAAAATTATATCATTAGTTTACAATTTATTTAAATGTTAAATATAATTACAAACATAACAGGCCCGGAGAGATGTCTAAGTTATGAAGTATCTGGCTCTACACTGTTGCTTATGCTTTATTTATAGGACTCTTCGGCATAATAATATATGCATGTCTTTAACAATACTTACAAAGGCTAAACAACACTAGAATTTCAAACGAAACTATTTGCGCAGTCTGAGCATCTGCCCATGAAGTGACAGGTTTGGTAGATTGACTGAAAGATGTTATTATACTGAACAGTAAAGACCCTGACGAGAAGCCACATGACAAAACTAGTAAGATAGGTGTACAGTGGACGAAGACTGAGATCAGCCTGGGTATCTGATGTCGCATTTATTTATGCATAAATTTTAGTAGAAAGGCAAGTCTCAACACAAGAGTCGTTTATTCAGTAAAACCGTAAAATTAGTATTTCATTACGATCAAGATAAGACATTTAGCCCCAAGGGATTATTTGACACCTAGGATTAACGCATATCCCGTTATGAGCGGTCACCAGAATCACACTGGATAGGTGACAATCGAAAACACCCTTAACAATCGACGAAAGCGGATCAAAAATCGGTAGAAACAGTGTTTTCGATTTCCATTTGTAACCAATCAGGCGAAAAATAGCAATCGAAAACTCTGTTTCTAACTACTCTTACCTATGTTCGCCGATAGTATTAACGTTTTCGAATGTCGCCTATCCGGTTTGAGAATGAAGTACGCATATTCTGCCAGATGAAGTCTTCAAATTAATTTCTTTTGCAACGGATAGGCGTTAATGATAATAATAATAATTATAATAATAATAAAATAATATTATAATAACAATAGTTATACTTAAAATGAAAATAATAAAAATAAATCGATGCAACTTGTAATAAAAATGGTTGTTATTTCGGCGATTTGTCATGGTCAGTTGTATTTTACTTCTTGCGTGCTCGGACCCAAGGTCCGAGTTTCGTGTTACAAAAATTATGATATTTTTTTCATAATCATGTCTCCCAATCACCTAAGCTTTCCCTTTCTTTTAAAAATGATGTTAGAGTACTCGACATTCTCTTAGCATATCGAATAGTGCGGGAGCATTATAGACTCGCAATCCAATTAGGACTTAGGCATTTTCTCCGCTCTTTTTTACGCTTAGGCAACAAGGCGCTAAAACTCAACTTTCAACCTAAAAATGACAGATCTAAAATTTAATTTATTTTTATGAAACTTATATGGTTGATATTGTTGGATGATAGAGATACCATTTATAACTTATAAAACATCGAGAAAATATCAGAATATGATTATTTTGGGGTCATAAAATGCTCACCCTAAACATTTTCCTTCAATTTACATAGAACTGAATGGGATTTTACCAGTTAAAAAGATGAACAATTTGACAAACCTAAATATTAAGCTATTTAATATTTGTTTATATCATTGTAAAGATAAAACAGTAAATTTTCTTGTGATAACTTATAAAACAATGGCAACTTAATAATAAGTTAGTTATTAATAATTTATTTAAAGGTTTGTATACTTTTCTGTGTAGTTAATGCCACAGATTTCAACAGGTAAGTTGCGAGAGTGGTCAATATTCAAGGGAGATAATCGGGTAGCTAAAACCGATAACAGCTGAATTTGTCCCATATGGAGACCAAAATTGAGCGGATTAGGTGAAATTTTCTAGTTTGCATCAAAATCGCATACGGTAGAGTATCTCCATTTAAATGACGCTGCTTGGTATGAAGTTTGACGTCATCAGTTTTTATGACGTAGTTTGATTAACCGAACGTCAGTGATCAGTTCGAGCATCAAACTGTTAAAAACAGAACCATTTTTATGAAAAATATATCTTTCATTCATGCATTCCCTTTGGAACTCCCCTCACCATGGCAGGTCTAAGAGAAAAAAAACGGTAAAAAATAAAGGATCTAATGTTCTGTTCGGCATAATAAAATAAATATTACATTCCCTGAAAGGGTGATAGTCGAAAATATCATCCCTCGAAATATGATTATCAACCTCGGCTGCGCCTCGGTTGATAATCACATTCCTCGGGATGATATTTTTGACTATCACCCTCTCAGGGAATGTAATATTTATATAAAATTGACGGTCTCTTTCAATTAATGTCGTCAGTTGGTCTGTGGTTTGTGAGTGCGGCGTTGCCTGGCCATTTTAAACTTGCTTTCCAGAGGAAAATTAGTGCATCGGCCAACGATCAGATAAAAACAATAAAGGTAGGCTTCCAACAAAATATATAATTAGATATATTACAATAGATGGAAGATTCCACCACAGTGGTTCAGTCAGATATACGAAGGTTTCATAACTTTATGTAATAGTATCTTTGGATGGAATTCCTTCTACTTCCACATTTTAGAAGAACAGAGAAGGCACTGAGGAGACATGGATCCACCAATACTAAGCTGCTAAACAAGGGAACAACACGCTGTCTCTTGTGAGTCTCGAACTACCGACCCCTTGATCATTAAATAACCATAGGAAAACAGAAGGAAAATGCTGCAATATATTGATTTTTTCCGTCACCATAGCAACCACAATTTTCATGTGTTGGCAGAAAAAATGTGACAGGTGAAACCAGCACATTGCAACCTGTTCACATACCAAATGTCATCAAGCTAGCTTAAAAAGTTATTGATTTATGTTGGGTCCATATGTTTTCGCAATAATTTGATATTTCCGTTACCCTAGCAACTATATTTCCACATGACAGCAAAAGAAGATGACGTGCATAATCAACACATTGCCACCTGTTCACATATCAATTTTCATCAAGCTAGCTTGAATAGTTTTTGAGTTATCTACGAATCCATATTTTTGTGCATCAATTAGACTATTTCCATTACCATAGGAACCCCAATGTTCATGCTATGTTGGAAATAATATAAGGTGCATTATAAGCCCTTTTCCACCTGTTCACATTAAAAAGCTTAATTAGTTATTGGGTTATGGAGCATGGTATCAATGGTAAAAGTTATTTATAATTAGATCAGAAGTCCATTAACGGACCCAAAACTCTATCATTAAACGTAAGGAAATATAACAATAAGCGTTGATACCGCACATATTATCGGCACACGCTCTCGTTGCTGTCGGCCATGGCCGGCCGCTTATATAAACTTCAATCAAAACACACATCAAATTCGGGTTTTGACCAAACCTTTATGCCGTGTTCAGGCTATATTTTATTTGCTGCCGAACAACGAGCGGGGTACCAAATATCGTGGGTTGACCTACAACGCGAAGTAAACTGTCCGTGAAATCTGTAGGGCTACCTATAGCGCGAGGCAAGCTCGTTTGCGATTTTAATTCCACAAAAAGGCGTCAATTTGCCCTGTCGCTTATATAATGCAATAAGTATTAGCTTTTCAAAAAAGCTGGCAAAAGTAAAACGTCCCAAAGTCAAAACGTCCTTGATTGGCAAAGAGTGCGAGCGAACTTCACATCAGTAAACGTACTTATGTGATTGTCATCCACATCTACTCACATAGAAATACTATGAATTCAGGCACTGTCTTATGACGGTCATGACAAACAGGTTTAATGCCCCCAAAGGGAGGCATATAGCTAGTAATCAAACTGCCTGTCCTTAGTGTCCTAAGTGTTTGAGTGTTCATATCATATCTGGAGTATATCTCCTATATTATTTCCGGTAGGTATGCCAAAATTCGTGTCTTAATGGATTTAGGGCCATGGAGCGTCACGCACCTTTACCACTGCCATCAGATCTAGAAAAATCGTGTCACGAGCATAAATCCTAGAAATCCCAAATTTGGTTTGTGAACACATCTTGGGGTCACGGAGTCTGTACATATAGAGTTAAGCGACCACTGCGACCTTGATTTTCTGGCATCAGTTTTAAGAAAAATGTGCTGTCTATAGATGTCAAATGATTTTCCATAAATGTGTCGCATGCAAGATACATTTATGTAACATACCACACATAAGCCGGGTGCTTTCAAAAGATCAAGCAACATACTCGCTGGAAGCATGTGTTAAATGGTAACAAATCACAGTTCAGATGCTAATAATCAGAGCTTAGAATAAATCTACATGGAAAAGCTATAGAAGTTTAAAATGAAAGAACGCAGTGGGCAAGAATACATACAATGATAGGGCTAAACGACCGCCAGCTTTTTTGAAAAGCTAATACTTGTTAGTGTAAACGTTGACAATAACGGTTGCGAATGCACCCGTTACTGTCAACGTTAACACTAACGGTTGCACATGCAACTGTTATTGTAAATGCGTGGACAGTAACGGGTGCGATCGCTCACTTATTATCAACGTTTACACTAATGGTAGCGTTGACATTTATGGGTGCTACATGGCCTTCTGTAAAATGGAGCAGAATAACACATTTTTCGTCGAATACGCTAACCGTTAAAATGCGTAATTCTGCTATTTGGTAATTTTTTTTCGCGCCAAATTCGCTAATCATTATAGTTTTGTCGCCAAAATTCGGAACGCTCATTCCGCTATTCAGTAAAATTATCCTTAACATCGCTAATTATTTAAAAAAATTATGGGCATAATTCGCTTATCATTAATTTTTTGGGCCGAAATTCGTCAATCGGTAAACCCCATGGACACCCTCATAAATAACAACAAATCACGTCACAAAATATATTTAATTTGTTTTATACAATAGTTCTGATCATCATTTCTCCCATAGCTAAGAAATCTATTCATATTATTGTAAGGTGTTCCATTCATTTTAATTTTGGTCTATGATCAGGCATAGTTGCAAACAATACAGAATATATCTAATGTCTATCTGTTTGCAACAACCGAAGGCTCAGATGAGCCACGACATGAGATTTCCATCAATGTGGTATGTGCGACCAGCAAAGGCTCAGACCAGCCTGCGCATATGCGCAGTCTGATCAGAGCCTTTGCTAGTCGCTTGAACATTCAATGACTGTTAAGCTACAGACCGAACAGCATTTGGAGTTTCTAATCTTAAAAGGAGGCTGTACAAGCTCTTAGGAGTTTACACTTGTCAAAATGCCACATTGTAGGAAATCACATGCCATGGCTCAAATCTTTTTATATTACAGAATGGTTATTATTATTTGGGCTTTTTCTAAAGATAGCCATCTTCAAGATGCAATCATGTATGACTGAGTCTGGCCTGTTAATCTCTATAGAGTCACTACACACGGGATTGCTATTGTATAGCCAGTAGGGCAGCGAGCAATACTTGTGCTGACAGAATAGATGCAAGTTAAATCCATAAATAGGCTTTTTCCTGACATAACCTCATTGATTTTTGCTGGAAATGCGTAATCAAAATCTTAATGCCATTACATACAATTACAGGACAACCAGTCTAAAACGGCCGCTCTCAAAAAGACCGAAAATTGGGTTTCAGGACCAATTATCGATTAATGCATGTCAAGAGTATTACAGAATGCTCCAATGGGAGCATTCTGCAATATTTTTGACCCGTGTTAAGCTACCATTTGTCATTAAGATTTTTGTTTTGTCCATTTTTGGATGGTCGTTTTGCACATGTTTTACTGTACGCAAAAGTTGTGAAAACATACAAATTTGTAATGATTTTTGTTGCTTTTTAATTGTTTTTATGTTTTGTATTTTTATGTTACTATTCTGATATTATTTATACATGTATTTTCATTTGTAATGTCAACTATTCTATCCATGGTATTTTGATCATTTTGAAGCATGCTGGCTTTATGCTGGTTGCATGCATCTAAATGGACACTTTCTTGACTTCTGGTGAACTTTTGTGGCTTGAGTTTTGAAGAATCCCCATTGTTTTCTACCAAAGAGTGTTCTTGTCCAGCCAAAGCCTACCTCTACATCATCTGAGTGGGCTTTCTGTTTTACAACCTGGCCTGCAAAATACAAAATCAATATCAAATCAACCCTTGATGCACTAATGGATTATTCCTTCCGGTTTGATAGAATAAACTTAGAATGATCCATTGCATATATCAAGGGGTCACATGTTATAATATTCAAATAAAATATTTCATTTTCTGAATATCATTTTTGTCTAAGCAAACATGATAGACCCTGATTGAATGCTGCGTTATGCAGAATTTCATCTGGGTCCTCACTGTTTTCTAAAGTAAAGGGTGTTAAGAAAGTTCGTTCCGCATTAAATTGTTTTCCTGTTAGTTTAGTAATAACGTGTCAAACCGCACAATGACATTGCTTTTCTGTATATAGGACATACATGGAAAACAAATAAACAAAATGAGCCGTGGCATGAGATTTCCAAAAATGTGGCATTTTGACATGCGTAGACTCGGACAAGCCTCTTCAGCCTCCTTTTAAGCTTAGAAACTCCAAATTGTGTCTAATTAGTGGCTTAACAATCATAAAATACTTAAGCGACTAGCAAAGGCTCTGGTCAGACTGCGCGTATGCGCAGGCTGATCTGAGGTTTTGCTGGTCGCACATACCACATTGTTGGAAATCTCATGCACTGGCTCAAATGATATTTTATCAAATACTTTGACAGGGAAAAAAATGGTCTGCAAAAACCAGTATCCCATTGCAATTTTGGGGCTCGAGGAGCTAAATGGGGTATACCACAAACAACCATTGCCATGTAATGGCCTTAGTGATCAGAAGCTTTCCTTTATTAGAAACACTCTAAGGACTTGCATTTATCTTACATTAACCTTTGGGACATTCTGCTAAACAACAAGGCTGAAAACAATCATCCAAAATCATAGCTGTCACAATTTTTGGAAAATATCCGAATTTTCCAGAACGCTTGAAAGACAGAACCCATAGAACATATAATTTTGTGACATGATTGTTTGACATACACGATGCCAAGGCTATAAAATAGCACATAAACGCTCCATTTTCCATAATATTTTTAAAAGTATTCAAAACTTAACTTAAAATTTTCTTGAATTTTTTCAATTGTGTCTTAAACAGAAAATGATGTCATGATCTTAAAAATAACCTATAGAGTAAAGGGTTAAATAATAAACACAAGTAATTATGGACAAGAAATGTCACATAGACAGATCACAGAACAATAGAACACAGACAAATGGACGAACATACAAATTAGAGCATTTATACCATAAGCCAACTAGAAGGAACCAGCTTTTTTATCAGTGAGATGTTGTATGACTGGAAAGGGCAATAAGAACTATGTAACTACTATAATAGTATTAGAACACAGACAAACAGACGACCACCCAAATAAGAGCAAGTATTCAATTAACCAACTATTAGCAACCGGCTTTTTATCAGTGAGATATTTGTTTGACAGGATAGGGCAATAAGAACTATGTAGCTACTGTAATTTTAATAGAACACAGATAAAATGGACGAACACACAAATTAGAGCATTTATACCATAAGCCAACTAGGAACAGTCAGCTTTTTTATCAGTGAGATGTTTGTCTGACTGGAAAGGTCAATAAGAACTATGTAGCTACTACCAGAATTGGAACAACGCTGTTTTTAAAAGAGGCTCTGGAATATTAGAACTTATGCACACAGTACGTTTTTAGGTATAGTATGAATACAGTTATTATTTCTTCTTCATCTAGATTGTTTTAACTCTTTGCCTGATAAATGCCACTTTCTTCCTGTGCATCAATATAGTGTTGATATTTTCCATATTATGGTCCTTTGGGAATATTGGGTTCTGACAGAAATCAGAATACTGCTTAAGCGGGTGCTATGGGTGTGAGAATTGTTGCACTTTCCATTAGTTCTCATAAACAGACTAAATAAACCGGAGTCTCATGTTTTCTAATATTGTAGGTTCTCTCTATTTCTAAAGGAGTCGTTTTTCCAGATTATTTGTTGTCGGTTGATATCCTTTGAAAACAGCTAGGACCCAGATCAGCACTGACAGAACGATGGTTTTGATCTGAATCCAAACAGTTTGACACTGATATTGATCCTGAAAGAATTATTTTTAAAATCAAGTTAATTTTGGAAAAAATGCATGGAACAACCATCATTAACCCATATGAGCCTAGCGTCCTTTTTGTGGGACATCGGCAAACAGTGCAAAACCAGATCAGATGCCACAGAACACGGCGTCTGATCAGGTTCTTCACTGTTTGCAAACAGAAGTTTCTTTTAAAATTTGAATAAAAATGAAAAATACCACCCAACAACACTAAAATTTAAATTGTACTCGTCCAATTGATAAGGATGGGAAAATACATTCGGAATAGATGGGTTAAACTTGTCAGATGCCTAAATTGATAAATCTCAAATGACCAGAAAGACAAACTTTGGACCCTCTGAAGTCAAGAATCACAGCCAACACTATTCTGTGATAAGTTAACAGAATAGACAAAACAATCCATGGTAATTTACAATAATTTTAAAAGTAAAGAAGTAGGAAAAGATCAGGAATCAATACAATCAAGTACCACACCTGACCCGGGACACCATATGGGAAAGTGACAGAATCACAAGAAAACTTCACACAAAAGAAACCAATTTTTAAGAGGTCAGCCCTTTCCCAGCAGGTCATCACAAGGCTGCTATGAATAGACAAGACAGCATAACAAAGACAAATATGAAACACAAGTAACGAAAAAGATGCACACAAGAACAGTCAGTAAAAATTACTGGTGGGCTTAAATATATTTAACGGTACCAACCTCACCCTTAATATTGATGTGGATCAAAAGAAATACACCAGCTAAACCCTGGTGGGCCTGGCCAAAGACATGACACCAGACCCTAACCCTCTAATCTATAGATTAGTCTTTAAGTCAGAACCGTCATAGAGTCTGAGGTCCAACCCCCCCCCCCCCCCCCACACACACACACACACACACACACATACACCCCACCCACCCCCGGCTGGCAATTAAGGAGGAAAAGCAAAGTTTTCAACTGTGAGTGTGTTGATCACCAAGCATGCAGTCTGTAGCAATACATTAATGTTATAAATTACCTTTTTTCAATGTTAAAGCTGATAGAAGAGTGGATTTCTGTTTTTGTTCTGCCTTTAAGTAAATATCATCTTGGCTTATAACTGAAACAAATAGATAGTTTGCTGATGTTAGATTTATGTCGCGTGAGCAATAGTAGGTTAGTTTTATCAGTTACCTCTCATATTAACTGCATTGTTGCTAGCTGGCCTGATAAACGTTGCCTATCTCACGGCATGTGCCTTTATCAGTAAACCAACAATATCAGTTACGTGTCTTTTGATATCAAGTTTACCAGGCTTGGCTTCGAGAGTGCATGTTGAATCTCTTAGTAAGCCTCACGATTCAACAAGCATTTTCAAAGCCTTGCCAGGTAAACTTGATACCGAAAGACACTCACCTAGCATTCTCTATATATTGGACTATGTCTCAGAGATAAGTGGGAGCGCAATGGCAGAGTCCCTGGTAAACATGATATCAAAAGACATAACCTGGGTTTTTTTATATTGGTTTATGTCTCAGAGATACATAAGGCAGTAATAGATGGGCCAGTAGATGATATTTAGGTATTTATATTAAATTTGCGCAAAAGCCTCCTTTAAATGCTCATGATAGCGTATATAGAAAGGCATGCGGTCTGAATGTTTAGCCACGGACTTTATTCACTTTGGTAACTTGTGTGCAAGAAGCAAATACTCTGGAGAATTTGAGCATATGCGAAAACTCTCAAGAGCATTTGTTGCTCGACAATGCCATAAATATCAAAATCTCATCTGGTGGCTCATATATCCGTTCTTTGTTTTTAAAATGATTAAGTTCAATAATGTTTTATTACATTTATGGTAAAACAAATAGGGTCTACCGTCGTGCCAACCAAGAGCGACAGTGACCTAATACTTTGTTTACAATTGCTAAGTAAAACACTAACGTGTATACTTCACTTGAGCTGACGCGAATCGATAGATCACTTGTGTACTAATCCTATCCTGAGGATAGGTATAATACACAAGTGATATATCGATTATAAGTCCGTGATAACTTTGTAAACAAAACATGAAGTCACTGTCACTCTTGGCTGGCAGGACAGCAGCATGTTTGTTCGAGTTGATGCTTTACTTTAGAGTCAACACTATTGCAGTGGTCGGATTTGAATCTGTGACCTATTGGTTACTATTCTGGTACTTAGTAACTCAACATTTGGCTCCTGTTTATTGAGCCTCGTCGTGACAAAACCTGTCTTCGCTGTTTCTGACAAAGCGAGACTCAAGCCAGTCTCCTCAGCTACAGCAACTAGCTTGGAATTGAAAGTTTGCTTTCAGCAAGTTTAGATATAATACTTTCCAAAAAGCGACTAACAAAGGCGCTGATCAGTCTGTGCGGATGCGCAGGCTGGTCTGCTCCTTTGTTGTCAAAAACCCTCGAAGACAGGTTATCTTGCGTCGAGGCCCGATTGACTCCCTACTAGTATTTGCCTTAATAAGGATTTAGTAAATGTGGATGATTCTAAGAGAAATATTTAAGTAAATCTATAATTATAAAGATTCAGTCATATACATATCTGACATTGATTGTTCACTAACCTTTGTCCATTCCATTCACATGGTCTTCATCATTTCTCTCGTCTATAGACATATCCATACGATCCATTTTTTCTATCTTTGCAAATCCCTCTGTGATCACCTCATTTTCCTGTTTAAACAATGAAAATATTTAGATCAGTGTAAGATAGTTTATTTATCACATGATGTCGCCAATGCCATGTATTAAAATCGATACACCACTATGGTTTACATATTTAGTGACTTAGTACTGACGGCGTTAACGACGTCGCGCATACATTGCAAACTCTTGAGCTTTGCATTGCAAAACAAAACGCGATTTCAAAGTACTTTTATAGTCATATGGTACATAATCTTTCATAATATTAAATTTATCAAATTCATTCCGAAAAAGCGATAATAAGCCTCGCATTTTATCTATTTTCCTCAACTCATTCAACAAATTCAATAATACATGGGCACTCATGCAAGATCCTCTATGTATTAAACACTTTCTACTAACGGATTTTCCCATACATAGTTTTAGTGCCCATAATATAGTATATAGTCACATGTCAACATTTCCATATTATGGTGCACGTCGGTCCTTGAAGATTGTTTGCATTTTAGCAAATGGTTAATTGAATATAATACACTTTTATAAAATTCGTGAATGAAATCCATCATTAATTGGAAGGAGTTTCTGCGATATATACAAGGCTTTATCAGTATGGTCACACAAACAAAATAACTTACAATATCTGGGAAGACGTAGGCAGAACATATTTGGTTGTAGATTTCTAGAGCTATCAAGTCTGTATCAATGTTTTCTAGGAGATTCTTCAGATTTCTGTAAAAGTAAGAAAGAGGGCATCGATCAGGAATTGATACAATCAAGCACCACACCTGACCCTGGCTACCAATGGGAAAGTGACAACTTCACAACTAGACATCACAAACGAGAGCCAAGAGGCCAGCCCTTTCCCAGCATGCTACCACAAGGCATCAACAAACAGACGTGCATGAAAGCATAACAAAACAAGACAGAAATAGCATAAATGATCCACAAAAGAAGCACCGCCTTGGAACACAACATGTTTTCAATACATAATGTACATTGCCCACCGGTGGTTTTGTCGTCTGTCTGTTATCATAATGGTGGTCCTTTTTTCAGTGTTTATAATTATAATTACTCCCATTGTTTATAGGGGTTCTGGGTTTGGTCCTTGCTTTGCAATGCAGTACTTAGTGTCATTTCTTGTTTTACAATAATCGCACTGAGGAAGATAGAGCTGGCTGCTTTAATTTGTGCTATTGTGGTCATGTAGCTGTTGGTGTTCTTAGGCTCTTCCTCGAGGTGACCTTGTTCGGTATTTGGTCTGTGATTGTGCCATTTCCTGGATTTTGTTATTCATTACATGTTGACTGGCTGCAAAAATGTAGTTCATTTCCTTAAATCTTATAATGCTGGATATATTTATGTTCTTAGGTAACATTTCACGATTATCATGTATTCAGGCAGATTGGGACATACTGTGGGCCCTGTTCAGTTAGTGTCATTTAATGCAGCTGATCTAATTTTAACTGCATTTAAAATTAAATCATTATCTTATACAGTTTATGCGTCAATGCAAAGTATTGTCAATATATATTAAATAACCTTGTGGGTTACACTCATCTTGACCAAAAGGAATACAGTAAAACCTGTAAAAATGCCACTCAAAATAGACAAAACAAAGGTCTTGATGACAAATGGTAGCTTAATGAAGGTCTCCATGGGGAGCATTCTGCAATACTTTTAACCTGCATTAAGCAATTATTGGTCTTGAAAAGCAATTTTTGGTCTGTTTGAGAGTGGCCGTTTTACACAGCTCTCGGATGTTAAAGTGAAAATTGAATTAAAATAGTTCAGCTCTGTATTTTTTCCATAGAGATTATTGAATCAAACAACTTGGTATATGAGTTGGCACCATATCTAAGTGCATATACAATAGTCGAGCACTGAAGGGTCATTAAGTAAACAACTTGATATATGAGATAGCACCATATCTTGGAGCGTATACCATAGTCGAGCAAAGAAGGGTCATGAAGTAAGCAACTTGATATATGAGTTAGCACCATACCTTGGTCCGTATACCATAGCTGAGCAAAGAAAGGTCATGAAGTAAACAACTTGGTATATGAGTTAGCAGTATATCTTGGTGCGCAAACCATAGTTGAGCAAAGAAGGGTCATGAAGCAAACAACTTGGTTTATTAGTTAGCACCATATCTTGGTGCGTATACCATAGTCGAGCAAAGAAGGGTCATTAAGTAATCAACACAGTACATGAGTTAGGAACGTATCTTGGTGCGGTATACCATAGTCGAGCAAGTAAGGGTCATGAATTAAACATTTTGGTATATGAGTTAGCACCATACCTTGGTCCATCTACCATAGTAGAGCAAAGAAGGGTCATGAAGAAAACAACTTGGTATATGAGATAGCGCCATATCTTGGTGCGTATACCATAGTCGATCATAGAAGGGTCATGAATTAAACAGCTTGGTATATGAGATAGCACCATATCTCGGTGTGTTTACCTTAGTCGAGCAAAGAAAGGTCATGCAAGCATGCACGCATGCGCAGAATTACCAGAGATTTTGTCACTCGTTTGCAAACGTATGGATGTATATAAAGATACATATCTAACATTTGATCCCAGCTGGACGTTTGCACAATTACTTACTTGGTAATTGTAATTGATCTTACTCACTTGGTAATTGTAATTGATCTTACTCACTTGGTGATTGTAATTGATCTTACTCACTTGGTAATTGTAATTGATCTTACTCACTTGGTACTTGTAATTGATCTTACTCACTTGGAAATTGTAATTGATGTGCTGATTTCTTTCAACTGGTTAATTCCATGCTGCAGACTGGTCTCTATCTCTTCAGCAATAAGACGGCATAAATAATTTTCTTTCTGAAAAAAACAATAACAGCGCATTTTAAATTATATTTTCTTTGTTTTCCATTAATAACAGGGAAACATTTCTAGACAAGAGTGGTCCAAAAACAAGTCAATATGACAAGGAAATGCCACCGCAATAATAACCTTGAGACCAGGCCTGAGGTTATAAAACTTTTCTCATGCTCAACTCAGCTGAGTACAAATTTATCCCCGGTCATAGATGTGAAAATGTCAACAATTTTTAGCTTTTTAACATTTATTAGCATGATAAATACATCATCTGAGAAACTTAAAGCAAGAAACTTCTTCATTTATTGGTATTTTAGTTTTTATGAGCAGTTGAAATTTCATATTCACTTGAGTTGAGCATAAAGAAAATGTACAACCTTGGAGCGAGGTTTACCAAGAATGACATGTTATTCTGTATGCATCATCTCCAAATGTGCGTACCACCTCCCCGTTTAAATAATCAATATTCGGTAGACTAGTGATAGAACCACAGTGTGTGACTTAAATCAGGTACTTCTAACGATCAGAGTTATTCTAGCAATCAGAGTTTGAATTAACGAAGATCTCCAGCTCGACTTTTGTATCTGCTTCAGGATGTCTCTGTGTTTCTCTCGCAGGATGTCATATCTAGTCTCACAGATTTCTTACTGTATTTGAAACATAAACTCACCTGTTGAATCTGCTTCAGGATGTCTCTGTAATTCTGTCTCAGGATGTCGTATCTAGTCTCACAGATTTCTTACTGTATTTGAAACATAAACTCACCTGTTGTATCTGCTTCAGGATGTCTCTGTAATTCTGTCTCAGGATGTCGTATCTAGTCTCACAGATTTCTTACTGTATTTGAAACATAAACCTACCTGTTGAATCTGCTTCAGGATGTCTCTATGTTTCTGTCTCAGGATGTCATATTTAGTCTCACAGTTTTCTTACTGTATTTGAAACATAAACCTACCTGTTGAATCTGCTTCAGGATGTCTCTATGTTTCTGTCTCTGTGTTTCTGTCTCAGGATGTCATATCTAGTCTCACAGATTTCTTACTGTATTTGAAACATAAACTCACCTTTTGTATCTGTTTCAGGATACCTCTGTGTTTCTGACTCAGGATGTCATATCTAGTCTCACAGATTTCTTACTGTATTTGAAACATAAACTCACCTGTTGTATCTGCTTCAGGATGTCTCTATGTTTCTGTCTCAGGATGTCATATTTAGTCTCACAGATTTCTTACTGTATTTGAAACATAAACTCACCTGTTGTATCTGCTTCAGGATGTCTCTGAGTTTCTGTCTCAGGATGTCATATCTAGTCTCACAGATTTCTTACTGTATTTGAAACATAAACTCACCTGTTGTATCTGCTTCAGGATGTCTCTGTGTTTCTGTCTCAGGATGTCATATCTAGTCTTACAGATTTCTTACTGTATTTGAAACATAAACCTACCAGTTATATCTGCCTCAGGATGTCTCTGAGTTTCTGTCTCAGGATGTCATATCTAGTCTCACAGATTTCTTACTGTATTAGAATCATACACCCACCTATTGTATCTGCTTCAGGAAGTCTCTGTTTCTCTGTCTCAGGATGTCATATCTAGTCTCACAGATTTCTTACTGTATTAGAATCATACACCCACCTATTGTATCTGCTTCAGGAAGTCTCTGTTTCTCTGTCTCAGGATGTCATATCTAGTCTCACAGATTTCTTACTGTATTAGAATCATACACCCACCTATTGTATCTGCTTCAGAAAGTCTCTGTGTTTCTGTCTCAGGATGTCATATCTAGTCTCACAGATTTCTTACTGTATTAGAATCATACACCCACCTATTGTATCTGCTTCAGGAAGTCTCTGTTTCTCTGTCTCAGGATGTCATATCTAGTCTCACAGATTTCTTACTGTATTAGAATCATACACCCACCTATTGTATCTGCTTCAGAAAGTCTCTGTGTTTCTGTCTCAGGATGTCATATCTGGTCTCACAAATTTCTTACTGTATTTGAAACATAAACTCACCTTCTGAATCTGTTTCAGGATTTCTCTGTGTTTCTGTCTCAGGATGCCATATCTAGTCTCAGAGTTTTCGTAGAACTGAGTGCTTCTCTCAGCATTATCTTCCAATTCATCCAGTACTCTCTGTAGCTTCAATAGGAGCCAATTGTCAGTTGTTTCTTCATCGTACGTGGCTTTGTACTTAGCGCGGAGTTCAGTAAATCTCTTATGATAATCTATTGCCTTTTGACTATGTAACTGAATTCTCTACAAAAGTAAAGGTATACATGTAAGTAGATTCTCATTAACTCAGAGCTCATGAGATAAGATATATACGTTGTATGAGAGGGTCAGGTGGATGTATTCACTAGTGAGGCTTGTATAGGGGGTGGGGGGGGGGGGGTACCAATATCCCATATTCCTTGAAATAAACAGGCAAGTATCTGTTATAAACTGGTAAAGTTTCCCCATAATTAGTTTTCCTAAATATTAAATATCCCTGAAAATGTTGAACACAGTATCCCATATCCCTGGAAGTAAAATGGATAATATCCCATACCCCTGGAAGTAATATGGCAAATATCCTGTATCCCTAAAACCCCTATACAAACCTAACTAGTTACGCATTACATGGTCGACTTAAAGATTTACAAAGTATTTTTATCATCCGCCAAAAAGTAAGTGAGATTGACAAGGAAATACCGCAATTACACACCGAAGACCACAGAACACTAACAGTCACAAGAGATCAGGGTAAAGCAACCAACTGTCTCTTCCTCCGCAAAGTACTGCATGACAAAACAAGGACCAAATACAAACAATCCACAAACAATGGGAGCAACTATAAAGAATGAATCAACAACAATATAATCACCGCCTTAAATCAGACACCGGCTGAAGCCACTGAAAGTGTGTGTGTGGGGGGATGGCTTAAATGCATTTAATTGGCGCCAAATCTTCGCCATAGATTCTGCTGCTTTTAGCTCTCACGGAGGCTTCCTAACTAATGCAACGCATCATCACAGAGAAACAATCGTATCAGATTTATACACTATGGTGAAACAAAGAAAATGGCTAATACCTTACAGATTGTCAGAGGTAGTGAAAACGTCCGATTGAGCAACGTTTGATCAGAGTTGATATGAGCTCTCAGCTACACACATTTAGCACAGAGCGAATGACTGACTCTTGTTGGATTGGTGTCCGACTGGTCAAAGTCTTCATTGTGCACAGTTTAGTTTTTTTATTGGATTTGTCATAAACTGGTATACGTGGGGTCAATTTGTAAAGGAAATCCTGTTTAAAAGTGAAAAGTATGGTACCTTTCCTACATCTACTGTTGCTGCGACTACGCCCATGTCAATATCGATGTCTTCCATCATTGCATCCGTTCCCTTTTGGATGTCTTGCAATATATCTTCTGAAAACCTTAAATAGAAACGTAGAAAACAGTCAGTCAGTTCAAAACATTGATACATTACTATTACTGGCATAGGTGAATTTTACAAGAAAAATGAATATGCTTAAACTCATCCTGTGTGACCGATACATTGCTCGAAAGTAGAAACTTTTTAGGTATGCAGTATCATGGAAACTGAAATAGTTTTTGGTCTATCAGATTTTTAGAATGAAATGTGAAGATATAGATACTCACTAAAATTATCAGACTACGAATTTAAATGTTCTGAGAAATAAAGCAAAAACATATTAGCGTACAGAAAATCTGTGCAAAAGGGCAACTCTCAAAAAGACCAAAGATTGGTTTTCAAGACCGATTATCGCTTAATGCAGGTTCAAAAGTATTGAAAAATAGAGCATTCTGCAATACTTACTACCTTCATTAAGGTACCATTTGTCATTTATTTAAGCTCTTTGTTCTGTCTATTTTGAGTGGCCGCTTTATACATACTATTTACTAGCAGGGTGGAAAACAATGTGGATCCCGATCACAATTTGGTTATATGATGTTGAAAAAGAATGTGGACATGGCGCTTATAAGGTGAAAACAATGTAGATCCCGATCAGCTGGTTTGTTTTTCACTTTGCACAATTTGATTATATAATATTGAAAAAGAATGTGGACATTGCGACGGTAAGTGGAATTCGAAATACCATGGGAAAGTGAAACCATTTAACTTACGGTGTTTTGTTTGCAGTATGTACATCTGAATTCCTGAGCTTTGCCAATCCTGATGTATAATTGTTGTTGTTGTTGTTTCTTTTGTTGTTGTTTATATTGTTGTTTCCACCGTTGTTTGGTTTTGTCTGTTCCATATTCAGATAATACTGGAAGAGGAACTCTTGAGAGATTCTAAAGAGTTCCACCAGAGCTGGCACACCTGAAAAGGAATGCTGAGTCAGCACACAATACTGGAAGAGGAACTCTTGAGAGATTCTAAAGAGTTCCGCCAGAGCTGGCACATCTGAAAAGACATGCAGAGTCAGCACATAATAGGAATGCTGAGTCAGCACATAATACTGGAAGAGGAACTCTTGAGAGATTCTAAAGAGTTCCGCCAGAGCTGGCACACCTGAAAAGGAATGCTGAGTCAGCACATAATACTAGAAGAGGAACTCTTGAGAGATTCTAAAGAGTCCCACCATAGCTGGCACACCTGAAAAGGAATGCTGAGTCAGCACATAATACTGGAAGAGGAACTCTTGAGAGATTCTAAAGAGTTCCACCAGAGCTGGCACACCTGAAAAGGGATGCTGAGTCAGCACATTATACTGGAAGAGGAACTCTTGAGAGATTCTAAAGAGTTCTGCCAGAGCTGGCACACCTGAAAAGGAATGCTGAGTCAGCACATAATACTGGAAGAGGAACTCTTGAGAGATTCTAAAGAGTTCCGCCAGAGCTGGCACACCTGAAAAGGAATGCTGAGTCAGCACATAATACTAGAAGAGGAACTCTTGAGAGATTCTAAAGAGTCCCACCATAGCTGGCACACCTGAAAAGGAATGCTGAGTCAGCACATAATACTGGAAGAGGAACTCTTGAGAGATTCTAAAGAGTTCCATCAGAGCTGGCACACCTGAAAAGACATGCTGAGTCAGCACATAATACTAGAAGAGGAACTCTTGAGAGATTCTAAAGAGTTCCACCAGAGCTGACACACCTGAAAAGGAATGCTGAGTCAGCACATAATACTGGAAGAGGAACTCTTGAGAGATTCTAAAGAGTTCCGCCAGAGCTGGCACACCTGAAAAGGAATGCTGAGTCAGCACATAATACTGGAAGAGGAACTCTTGAGAGATTCTAAAGAGTTCCGCCAGAGCTGGCACACCTGAAAAGGAATGCTGAGTCAGCACACAATACTGGAAGAGGAACTCTTGAGAGATTCTAAGGAGTTCCGCCAGAGCTGGCACACCTGAAAAGGAATGCTGAGTCAGCACACAATACTGGAAGAGGAACTCATGAGAGATTCTGAAGAGTTCCACCAGAGCTGGCACACCTGAAAAGGAATGCTGAGTCAGCACATTATACTGGAAGAGGAACTCTTGAGAGATTCTAAAGAGTTCCACCATAGCTGGCATACCTGAAAAGGAATGCTGAGTCAGCACATAATACTGGAAGAGGAACTCTTGAGAGATTCTAAAGAGTTCCACCAGAGCTGGCACACCTGAAAAGGAATGCTGAGTCAGCACATAATACTAGAAGAGGAACTCTTGATAGATTCTAAAGAGTTCCACCATAGCTGGCACACCTGAAAAGGAATGCTGAGTCAGCACATGTGAATATAAAAAAACTGATATATACCTACACTGTTAAAAAAGCGTAACATTACACCAAACGTGGTGGCAGCAAAACTGTCACTGATTTCCGTGAAACCTTTCACTAAGTTCTGTTCGATTTTCATGGTGCGGAGGCCGCACAGGCTCATCTGAGTCTACACCTGTCAAAATGCCACATTGTTGGAAATCATATGTCACGGCTCAATTTTCATTTGTATTCAATATCTCTATTATTAAATGAATCATACTTCTCTGTAAATCCCGTACTGGGCATTTCTAATAAAAGTCAAGTGAGTATGACCAGTAAATACCACAATCACAGACCACAGACACAGACCACAATCACAGACCACAGACCAACCCAAGACATCACAGACCAACCCAAGGCATCACAGACCACAGACCAACTTAAGACATCGTAGAGACACAAATTAAAGGCAAGAACACAATTAAAGTAAAGCAACCAGCTTTCTCTTCCTCAACAACATACCACAGACCACAATCAAAGACCACAGACCAATCCAAGACATAACAGACCACAGACCAACCCAAGACATCACAGACCGCAGACCAACCCAAGGCATTACAGACCACAGACCAACCCAAGACATCACAGACCACAGACCATCCCAAAGCATTACAGACCACAGACCAACCCAAGATATCACAGACCACAGACCAACCAAAGACATCACAGACCACAGACCAACCCAAGACATCAGAGACCACAGACCAACCCAAGACATCACAGACCGCAGACCCAGACCAACCCAAGACATCACAGACCACAGACCAACCCAAGGCATTACAGACCACAGACCAACCCAAGACATCACAGACCACAGACCAACCCAAGGCATCACAGACCACAGACCAACTTAAGACATCACAGACCACAGACCAACCCAAAATATCACAGACCACAGACCAACCCAAGACATCACAGACTGCAGACCAACCCAAGGCATTACAGACCACAGACCAACACAAGACATCACAGACCACAGACCAACCTAAGGCATTACAGACCACAGACCAACCCAAGACATCACAGACCACAGACCAACTTAAGTCATCACAGACCACAGACCAACTTAAGACATCACAGACCACAGGCCAACCCATGACATCACAGACCAACCCAAGACATCACAGACTGCAGACCAACCCAAGGCATTACAGACCACAGACCAACACAAGACATCACAGACTACATACCAACCTAAGATACACAGACCACAGACCAACCCAAGACATCACAGACCACAGACCAACCCAAGGCATTACAGACCACAGACCAACCCAAGACATCACAGACCACAGACCAACCCAAGACATCACAGACCACAGACCAATCCAAGGCATCACAGACCGCAGACCAACCCTAGGCATTACAGACCACAGACCAAACTAAGGCATCACAGACCGCAGACCAACCTAAGGCATTACAGACCACAGACCAAACTAAGGCATCTCAGACCGCAGACCAACCCAAGGCATTTCAGATCACAGACCAACCCAAGGCATTTCAGACCACAGACCAACCCAAGGCATTTCAGACCACAGACCAACCCAAGGCATTTCAGACCACAGACCAACCCAAGGCATTTCAGACCACAGACCAACCCAAGGCATTACAGACCACAGACCAACCCAAGGCATTTCAGACCACAGACCAACCCAAGGCATTTCAGACCACTGACCAACTCAATACATCGTAGAGACACAACATAACAGTAAGAACACAATTAAAGTAAAGCAACCAACTTTCTCTTCCTCAGTAAGACACAGACACAGACCACAATTACAGAACACAGACCAACCCAAGACATCACAGAGACACAACACAACAGCAAGAACACAATTAAAATAAATCAATCAGCTCTCTCTTCCTCAGCCTGATGATTGCAAAGCCAGAGATGACACATAGTACTGCATTACAAAACAAGGACCAAACACGAACCCCACAAACAATGGGAGCAACCAGCTCTCTCTTCCTCAGCCAGATGATTGCAAAGCCAGAGATGACACTAAGTACTGCATTACAAAACAAGGACCAAACATGAAACCCCCACAAACAATGGGAGCAACCAGCTCTCTCTTCCTCAGCCAGATGATTGCAAAGCCAGAGATAGCACTAAGTACTGCATTACAAAACACGGACCAAACATCCCCCCACACACACAAACAATGGGAGTAACAATAAACAATGAATCAACAACAGAAGAAGCACCGCCTTAGAATGGACAGCAGCCGAAGCAACCACAGGGGATGGGGGTGGTGGGGGGGGTAAATAATTAACAGGCCAAATCTTCCATTAAAGAATGCGCTGAATTACCTTCTATCTTAGGGGAGGTGTTGATTTTCTTCATAATTGTCGCCGTCATGTCCTTGCCTTCTGAGTGGGACAAAAACAGCTCCTGGGTGACCTCAGAAAATAGGCCTACATGCCGAATTCTACAAAAGAAAAGAAAACATAAACGTTTTAATGATGGTGACTTGAACTTGATATCGCCATCGCTTTGTCCCTGTTCCCTGTCTGGCAAAATGATACATTACAGAAGCGTCTCCGCTTAGAATCGACAAACCTCGGTGATCTTCGTAAAATCAACTACATTAACTATGCTGATTTCTCAAAGAGCATATTAGCTTAGGAGCCAGCCCATTGGTTCCTAATCAAACGTATCTATTGAAGATAATTTGGTGAATATGTTGCTGTAGCTAATGGTTTTCTATATCTACCCATCTTTACCCTAAGTTCTCCCTTTTTCAATACAAAATATATGGTCTTGCTTCAGTGATGGACTTCCAACCATTCCATGATGGGCTTCCAACAGCTCTTTGTGACCCGAACTTAATCAAAACGGGTCAATATGCGTTATATTTCCTTAACCATGTCTTTTCTTGTAAGAGGCGACTTTTGTCGTCTGTTGATAACCTTTGCAAACAGTTTTGGACCCATGTTGATCCAAAACCGTTGGACACTGCTAGTGTTATAGAAAAAGCCGACTTTGAAAAAAATCAGCAGGCGCCAACAAAAGCATGATAAATTACCCAGCATGGGAATAGTTAATATCCTCTCAGCTAACAGTGGGATAAATGTTTGGTTTGAACTAACAGTGGGATAAATATTTGGTTTGAACTTTCGAAATCGATAGCTGTTACAGAACATCTTGTTACAAATGTGACCCTAAATTTGGTTCACCCAGACTCTAGTTACCGAGAGTACGGTAGCTAATATGGCTTAGCAACCTCTTGAAAATAATAGATAGATAGATATACTTTATTTCCTCCAAGTAGGAGAGTTTGAAATACATAATCATACATATAGGAACAACATAAATGGAATGAATAATAAATTTTACGGAAATATAAATATTATGAAAACATGGTACTAGATACAGATTTACAAGTATTGTCCTACTGATACTCCTACCCCACTGTCCTTATCGAAACGAAATATAAGGATGAGTGAAAGGTAATGAGGGAATAACTTAGGCAATATAACGTAGCTATGAGATATAGCAGGGACCACCTCCAGTGACGAAAAGTATGCCACTGATCTGATCTCTGCTATGTTTCATAAAAGCATACACTCGATCGCTTCATAAAGGAAAATTCCTTCCAAGAGTCCAATGGAAGGAAAGAAAAGAGCGAACAGTTTCCATTCCCAAACGGAATACGCTTAATTCATTAAGCATACAAACATAATAAATCAGTATAATATCGCAGAATATAGTTTCACCACTCAAAAGAGTAGTGCTACTATATTCTTATACTTACACCACATTTTGTGAAGGTTAACAATGCAGCATATCTTAAACTGCTCACTTTTATCACCCAAAATGCGAGCAAACTCTGCAATTTCCATGCCTAGTAGAACATCAGTCACACGACTTCCGTCTGTATTGCAGAGAAATATATAGGCCTGGATACTAATTTCTAGGATTTCGAGCCATAGGTTTGCTCTTTCTATTTCCAAATAGGCGCAAGTATTAATGCAATGGTCAACAATACTGTTATAGTGCACATTACAATACATGCAGAATTTGCTATCCATTGGCATCTCAGCCAATTGAGAAATCATTTGAATAAATGAAATGCTAGGGAGAAGAAGCGTTCTTCTCTCTTTTGACAAATACCATGCCCAGTGTGGTGTATATTCAGAATGTATTGTTCTAAACCGATTGAAGTCGTGTGTCAATGTTCTACTGTCCCAAGTGGAAATTTCACTTTCGTAAAGTTTACTCTTAAGTAGACGTTTCCATGCATACGATGTTGGGAATGTACCATTTTCAACATATGTTGATAAAATACAACTGAGCTCATATTTTTCCAGCAATCTTACAATATCTGGTACAAAACCTTCTTGTCTGTGATTAAACTCGGCAATATACGATATACGATAATCTGTTGAGAAACATTCTTTTAACCCATATATCTGAATTTAATCTGCAAAACTGTCCAAAGAGAGTTAGTTTTCTGAAGTCTATATCAGTTTCAATTGGAAATACACCCAAAAGACTTAATGCCGTGTCTGTTCGTGTACGTGTACTAAGTGATTGCATATGTTTTACACAAAACCTGTGGGCACGTTCCAATGTAAGTAAATCTGTATCAGATAGATTATCCCAATTTTCACAGCCATAGAGAGCTTTCGGTAAAACTATAGATTTATAAATTGTTTTACACGTGAGGGGATGTAAAGCACCATGATTAAAAATACCACTATTTACAAGACTGAGGAAAGTACCTTTTAGCTTGTGGCTTGCATCTTGAATGCTTATTTTCTTGCTAAGATATTTATTATTATTTACCCCAAGGTATTTATAATTTTCACTTTCTGCTATGATACTGTTACCTAGATACCAAACTCGGTTTGACTTTTGATAGTTGTTTTTGGTTTCGTTGTACACAATAACTGAGCTTTTAGGGGCTGAATAGTCATATCGCCACTTACAAGAGTATGCATAGCATATGCAAAGAAGGATAGCAAGGCCAGCTATAGACAATGCCATGAGAACCATGTCATCTGCAACGGTAGGGCAACATGCATTCATATTTAACATTTTAAAACCTACATGACATTTGACCAATTGCTCGAGCAGGTCATCGTTAAAACACAAGAACATTAAAGGAGAAATAACACCACCCTGACGAGAACCTTGTAGGATTTTAAACCAAGCAGATTTATGCCCCTTGAACAACACACAACTCCTCATATCAGTATGCAGATCAATAATGATACCGAGTAATTTTGACCTAATACCCAGGTCATATAGCTTCACGAACAGGCCATCATGCCACATACGATCAAATGCCTTCTGAATATCCAGATAACAGACAAAGAGCTTACTGTGATTTTCCTTAGCATAGGAGATACTTTCTTTGACCATTAAGGAGGTCATATTACAGCCAATATTTGCTCTAAAACCACCTTGTAAACCATTTAAGGGCTTTGAAAGACTAGCTTCGACCATTTCGAATATAATTCTTTCAAATAACTTCAATAAAACAGAAGAAAGTGTTATAGCTCTGTAATTATTTGGGTCGGTTTTGGATTTTCTACCACCTTTGTGTAGTGTTATTATGATGCCTTGCTTAAGACTGGGTGGGATATAACTGTTATTGTACATATCAGTATAAAATTTGGCAAGTTGTTCGTATAACACATCCCCTCCATTTATCAGATGCTCGTTGTAAATGCAATCGTGCCCACAAGCTTTCTTCTTTTTTAGTACCTTAACAGCTTTTTTAACATCGTATATTGATATATATGTAGAATTACTGTTCCGATCTGACGCAAATTCCTCTTTTATGCCCTTTACCCTCATCTCAACTTCCCGTTTAAAACTCGAATCGTAGTGGGGCCTATCTGAGTCGGTATATAACTCTCGAAAATAGTCGCCCCAACCGGAGGCAATGCTTTCTGGATCGCGACATATAATATGTCCAAATTTAATTTCAGAGCCTGCATTTGTGCATGAAAAATTTCTTCTGCTATTTACCTTTTTCCAAAACACTGCACTGTCTAGTTCAGCTGCCTGGTCTATATCGCTGTCTAATTCAGTCAAAAACTGTTCTGCGCACTTGCGATGATAAGCCCGAAACAAGCATTTAGTTGCTTTATATTCTCTATATGAAATATGATTATGCCCCCTCGGCCGCCCATCCCTAATCCAATTTCGCCTCTTCCCCCTAATTGCAGCATGTAGATCTTTTAAAGTTGAGTCCCAGTAAGGTTTTAAGTATGGCTTGAATTGGGATTTAGGTAACACCGAGTCTGAAACTTCAATTATGCTATTAACGATGTGAGTGTATTTCTGTTCTAGCTTCTGTTTAGGATCTAGATCAGCTGTACAAGGATACGATAAAAGAGAATTACTGACATTGTTAACAATTAACAGATCATTTTCTAACCACATTATATAAATATATAAATAAATATTATTACAATGCATCCTGTCTTGTCCTGAGATCAAAAATCGGTATAGCGATAAAGTCCATGTCTTTAAGCATCAAATTAATCAACAATTCTTAGAGAGCGATCAATATACGCTTGCTGTCACAGTCGTGAAGCAAAATATGACGTTACGTTGTCACGCGTGTTGTTAACGTCGAATTGACGTTACGTTATCACCGTCATCATACTTACGTTACGTTACGCTAGTGCCACACGACCTCTTCAGAAGTAAGGGCCCGCGTTGATTGGAAAAGCATATGGTTAGTGCCAGCATTACGAAGTTATGACACTTTGTTTTCCGTTTTTATTACATTATTGCTAAGGCTATTTTCAAAAAGGCGCATAAATTACCATTTCCACACCAAATACTCTATTATTGCAATTACAGTAACTTTTGATTTCATTTCGAAAACGTCACTTGAACGATAGAATAACGCCACAAGATGAAAACACATAAACATGTCAGAACGAAGATCTTCTTCATGATTGGTTACCACCTTAGTGTTTTTCAGCGGCAGCTGTCTATAATCAAATTTCCTCTAAATTATCCACCAATCAGAAACAATCTTACATCTGCAAGTCTGCTATCTATGCTCATTGAAACGGGCTATCTAAATTATCCACCAATCAGAAATAATCTTTCATCTGCAAGTCTGCCATTGTCTTGCGCAGGCGCGATACTAAAGATACTAAACAGTATTTGATAAAATGCTTCCGGTCGTTGACAAGGGCAAGTCTGCTATCTATGCTCATTGAAACGGACTATAATTTCAAGAAAATCACAGCAGTTCTGTTTACTGTCTGGAATTGCCTGAATACAAAACGCAAAACTTTTTCAACATAATCACCTTTTGTTTGAAGTATGTTGGGGCTATTTGTTTTGTAGTATCCGATAGTGATGGGCCGATGATCGACTATAGTCGAAAGTCAGTTGGTTTGGGCTTCCGATTGCGACAATCGATTGTAAAATGACGCAATCGATTGTAATCGGTTTCCAACCTTAGTCTACAGGCTGTGCTCAAATCTGCATATAAACCATTTTATTTTGCGGTGAAACAACACAGTTTTTTTCTGTGTTTATAAAGCATTTTTTCCCAAGTCAAACGTGATCGGTAAAGCAACACGATAACCTACGAAAGTTCCAAATGGAGCGTCTGTGGTTACCGCCGTACGATTGGATAAAATGTCTGCTGTTCCAGTTATTGCACCCGAGTATTTAAAGCCGATTCTTAGGTTACCGCTACGATTGGATAAAACGTCTGCTGTTCCAGTTATTTCACCTACGTATTAAAAGCCGATTCGTACCGATGTCAAACAGAAAGAATACAAAAAAAAAGTTATCTTTCTTCCCGTTTCAGTTCATTCCTTGGGTGATAGGGTATTATCGAACTATTTAACAAGTAAAACCATTCATTTCAGACCAAAAAAGCCTGGAGCTTTTAGTTATTTTTTTCCGTAATGGTGGTGCATTTATTGGAAATGTTGTACGTCAATGGGCGTAGACAGTATAACTAACGTTCAGCATTCAGCAAGAAACATCTTTTTCTTAAAAGTTTGATTAAGATATATATTGGCAAAAAGTTAGCCCAAAACAGAGCACAGAGGATGACTCTAATCCAGCAGGGGAAGGTGTAAAGTGCTTTGACTGCACGTTATCATGGGCTATATAAAGTATAGAAAGGAGATGAAGTTAAAAATGAGTTGTGTTCTAGACTCTAGTCCAATATGTTTAACTAAGGTCAGGATCAAGATGCTCATGATTATGTATTATAGATGTAGTCTGGCAGCCAACATTTTCGAAACAGTCGGATTCTGTCTTGTCAAAATGTGTTTGAAGTGTTAGTATTTTTTTTATTCCTTTACATGTACCATAAAAGCACAAGCTTAATTTTAATCAACATAGAAATAACAAATAAAATGCTGCAAACAAAAACATATACTGAATGTAGCTAAGCATGTGTGATCACTTATAAAAGGTATAGGGAATCGATTGAAATAACAAATAAAATGCTGCAAACAAAAACATATACTGAATGTAGCTAAGCATGTGTGATCACTTATAAAAGGTATAGGGAATCGATTGTACTATCGATAGCTAGTTGGTTTAGTCTTTCCGATTCTAAACCGATAATCGATTGTTATTTCAAACCGATGGACCATCACTAGTATTTGGCTCAGCCCGGGTTACCCATTTCACCCGGTTGTGTCTAAAAGCTGTAACCGAACCGAATTCGGCCGAACATACCGAATATTCACTGTTTTAACCTATTGATTATAGGTATGTGATTTTCTTTATATCCCTTTAAGTTTTTGGCCAATATCTCTGTATCCTTAAAACCCCTTCCAGTGCCTCACTAAGAATAAAGGTGTCGCCGAATTGTCTCAAAATCTGTCGACGAGTTGTCTCAAAAAACATGTCGACTTCGGCGACATTCCGGTATATTTCTGCCACCAAGTTTCTTTGTAGTAATATAAATAGCCTACGCATGTAGGTAAATACAACGGTCTATATATAGATGCCAGATTAATATCATTACAAGGTTAGCTTTTAAAAAAGCTTAGAACCATAGCATGGAGTTTAACAGTAATTAAAGAAGAACGTTTATAGGGGAGACCGGGGCTATTTGGGCCTCGGGGCATGTTCGGCAGAGGCTATATTTAGCATGTAAACTAAGATATGGGGCCGGGAAACATATTTGGAAATAACTTGTGACGAGTTTGTCTACATAATTAGGCCTACACAATGGCTGCATTGTTGAAGGGTAGATTGATATTGTACCAGAAAACTCGTTTTCTTGCATGATTAGTAAATTTTTCATAGTAATTTCTACTTTTAATTCCTTTCTTTCAATCTTTACTGGTTTCGCTCATACTTGAGCATTACACCAGAGATTGCTAATTTGGAAATTTTGATAAAATAAAAAAAACAACAACTCAAAAACAAAACAAAAACAACACAAAAAACACAAAAAACTTTTGGCCGAATTTTTGTTTAAGTAAGGAGTGCCCTAAACTCCTCTGTGAACTGGGTATTGGCCACAGAAGGAGACAGACTATTCCAATGTGGAATAGTTCCGGGGGAAAAGGAAAATTCTTCAGGGCATCATTGTATGTCTGGTGTCTGCGGTATTGAGCACTATGTGATGATCTCGTAGTTTTCAAACGGTGAGCAGGGGTCATATACTTGTCTTTTTCAATAAACACAGCTCCACAATGAATCTTGTGAAAGAGAAACAAGGAGGACTGGTCCGTCCGGGCCTCAAGAGATGGCCATTCAAGCTCATCAAGCATTACGCCGACACTACTCGTGTTTCGCCATCTCCTGCAGGTCCAGCGGGCTGCTGTCCTCCAGATCAGAGACAACAGAGTGAGGATTCTGATCATGGTCTCCACTGGTTGTTTACAGATTATAAAATTTGATGAAAGTTACTACCCAATAGCCCTTTGATTCCAAACTGGTTCGTCTGATTGATAAAGGTGGGACATTTTATTTGGCGTTAATGGGTTAGGCAGGCCTAAGAGCAATTCAACGAATAAATTGGCCCAAAAAGCAAGACAATAACTCGGACAATTTAATACGACATTTTAAGCCAAATTTTGTTCAATTTGTATTCCGAAGAACCAACTTGGATATTCCATATGTTAGGTTAATGTCGTTACATATTCTTGGCCCTTTGCAATTCCAACTACAGAAGTTTGACTGTATAATATTGGCCTTTGTCAAACTTGCCCCGAGGGGTGGCCGAACTTTCCCCATTGCGGGGCAATTTCGGCCACCATGACCTGATCTCCTTAAATGAAGATTACCCTTTATCGTATTGAGACACATGTTGTGGGTTACCGGGACTGGTGCCGCCCTATTGTGCCTTACTTAAATATATAGGTTTCATAGACCTAGATTTAATATTCTTTCGAAAACTGTACATTTTCTAAAATGGGGCCGAACTAGCCCTGGTCTCCCCTAGTGTTTTTATATTGCATTTGCCGAAGCCACTATTTTCAGTGTTTCATGTGTTTCAAGCTATGGATATTTTTGTTTTAGTTAACGATTTGTACATAGGTGATCCATTGGAAGCAAATTAACCTCAGGAAATATGCATATTCCAGTAAGACTCTGCTCATAAACACACTGAATAGTGGTAGAGTTAACCTCCGCCCCAACCGTATCAATGCACATAATGCCTAGGGGGCATATTGTAACTGACCCATCTACATTTAGTTATTTCATTACTTTAGCCTAGAAAATCCGAAGGCTCCACGTTTGATCTGGATTCAAGCTCAGTGGTGAGGCAGTGATTCATTTACAATTTTGGGCTTATGGGTCCTGGGACTCGCTGGTTCCCATATCAATGAGTCCCAACTGCAAACTTATGAGTCCAGAACACTATTTTAATGACAAGTCTGCAATACTATTGCATCCTGGGACTCGCTGAAATAAAAACTTTGCATCCCAGAGACAAAATTATGCGCAAAAGATACAGGATGCGCAGGTAACAAAATCACTGGTCAGGTCTCAAATTGGCCTTTTCGTTTTTAGAAGCAATCCGGATTCCAAAGTTTATCAACATCGCTCACGCAATGGTGGAATTTTGGAAGTAGCTTGATCGACGGGGAGTTTGAGAAAGAACAGTAAAAGACACTGCTGCTGGGGAGTAATCAACTTGCTTATGGAACAGGCCCAAATCGAACACTTTTAATCCCTTTATTTAATATTAAATATGAAATATACAAAATATACCATAACTCCAAACATTCTTAGTTATGAACTACTTATAACACTGCAATAGTGTAACAGGGGCTTTGAAACCTACGCAGCCAGATCAATGCTTAAACTCACACTTCTTTTTTACAATACAACTCCTCCACCAACTGACTTTCCAGACTGATTACAAATTTTCACCGTGTCCCTACAACAGGCTTACAATACACTTTATCCCTTTGATCTGCAAAAGACATCGTTCACATACTCTGAGTCAAACTTTCACGTTGGCAACCTTCAATTTTTCACCTCATCCAATCAATCAACATCTAACACCAGTCTTTTGTGCATAAAAAAACATCTTCCAATTACAGCAGGACTTTAAATGTATGTTCTCCTTTGAATGCCGCTGAATATCTTTTTTAAAGATATTTCTTGTTTCAATTGGCCCGATCTGGACCAGATTGTCCCCGATCAATCAATCATTTTATCCGCCCGATTGTCGTCTTGAATCGCTGCCTATCGCCCCCCCCCCCCCCCCCCCCCACTTTTTTTTGCCCCGATTAAGTCCCGACCAATGATCAATAGCAAAGGACGATTCTCGGACGTTCCTCGCGCAATCGACACGTTTCAGGGGCGCAGGTACACGGCAAAGGTCCGGTGGAGACCCGCTTCTCGCGCGAAAATGAGCGATTTGGCCGAAAGAGGAAGCTTTCTGTCGCTCTGTGGCCGATTTCAGCCGTTCTGCTGCCGTTCTGCGCGCGAGAATGACGAATGTATGCGTATGATGTCGTGGGTACCCGATAGTAAACGATCTTCTTACGATTTAAAGGATCTTTAAGGCGTTCTTCGACAGATCAAAGCCTAGATCGGCCGGGTATCAGCATTTAAACACCCAGGTGAACCGCATATCTAGATCTCGGAGGGTGTTGGCTATCGGAGGTAAACATTGAGATCATGGATGGATAGGGTCTGTATTTATCCATTTTTATTTCATATGGAAAGTTTCTTGGGGACGAATGCAGCAAACATATGGCTGCTATATTGAGTGATAAGGACTCTGAATCTGTTAAATACTTTTGATCCATGTCCTTAGGATTCAGGGCGACTTTTCAAACGGCGAATGTGAATTTTTCAATGAAAAAAGGCTAGGGGTTTGATCATAACTGGACTTATATCAACCTTTGACACTAATTGCTTGTGCCGCTACCATTCTATATCATTCTCCTGCATGGTTTGTAAGTGGCATGTCCAAAACTGCTATCAAAACTTCAAATTTTGAAAATCGCTTACGTTGCTATCATGTTGATGGTTAGCAAAATGTTCAGAGGACTTACCTCCGAATAGAACGCTATCCATAAACATGACACCATCGTCATAAAATTGCAGATAAATAAGTGTTGTACACGTCTGTTTGAATTATATTGGACTGATACATTTTAAAGAGAGGTTAAACATTGCAGCGGTAGTTATGAATCAAGAAAAAATAAAATAATACATCTAAATATTAACTGATGAATTCGAAATATTCGTTCAAATCACCGCGTTTCCGAATTCAAAATGCGATTTACACCCAAAAAAATTCAGTTTAAAACATGCACTGCTTTCAGAATTCTTGTCATTCTATATACTATCGGCTTATATGTTGATTTTATTCCTTAATGTGGTTCATTATGATAAAGAAACCATCTCAAAGCAGACTATGTGCAGCCCAAAACTCCTTTGTTTACCTCCGATAGCCAACACCCTCCGAGATTTAGACATGCAGTTTACCTGGGTGATAAAGGCCCGACTATATTAACGAGTCAAATCGAAGCCGTTCATCACTTTCTGGCCAGCCAGGGAAGACAGTGTACCAATAATCAGTCCGGGGGGGGGGGGGGGGGGGGGGCTTGTTTCAGCTCTAAAAATAGTTCTGTCAGAGCACAGTAAAATGTTATTCTGAGGAGGCCAAGAGAAAATATTTGAGTAAATATAGAACTATGTCTTGCTATTGTATTTAGTAACTACTGATTCTTTGTGACATCTTACGCACGATCCTCGACAGAGAGCTGCAGAGGCTGTACGAAAGCTCCAGAGGGCGGGCGGGATAAGGAGATCTTCAGGGGACCCTCGGACGACCATGGCGACCAAGGTCCGTCTGGTTTTTGATCGGCTACTGTTTTGAACATGTTTGAAAACAGTAGCAAATTCCTTTTTCGGTACCCGACTCTCGAAGGACTGAGACCATCTCGCCAGATCTCCATGTGATTGTCGGCAAGTTCCCGACTGTTTTCGCAGAAATGCGGCCGATCAACCAAAAATAGGTATCGGGTACTCTCGGGACCAAAATAATCATTGGTGAAATGGGGGTATTACATGGCGTCGACAACACAATGTGCAAACGTTGTCTAGATCTGGATCCAAACCGTTGGACACTCTGCTAGTGTTTTTGAAAAAGCCATCTTTGATAGAGTCAGCAGGTAACAACAAAGGAATGATAAATTAGCCAGCATGGAAAAAGTTGAACACGCTCTCGCAGCTGACAGTGGGGTAAATGTTTGGTTCGAACTAACACGGACCCAAAATTCTATCATCAAACGTAAGGAAATAAAATCCGACATTGTTAACAAAAAGCGTTGATATCGCACATATTATCGTCACACGCTCCCGTTAGTGTAAAAGTTGACAATAACGGGACAGATCGCTCCCGTTACTGTCAACGTTTACACTAACGGTACCGGTTATGTAAACGCGTTTACAGTAACGGGTTATTGTCAACGTTTACACTAACGGGAGCGTTTACACTGATGGGTGCCACAACGCTACAGTAACCTTACAGAACCGCAGACTTGTGTCAGCTGGGCGTTTACATTGACGTTAGTCAAACAGGGCACATCATAATGCAAATGGAAACAACGGATTATATGCGGAAAGTAAACACTTAACGTGCTAACAGTAACCGAAACTTTGTCACTTGGCCATTCGCTCATCAGAAAAAAAGCGTAAGCATTATCGATGCCGTTACTGTGAATTATGACGCCATAATGCAAATTTTATCGACGTCTAACGATTTAAATTCAAGTTCTTGCAGAAAATGTGCTTTTATTGAATAAGACTTAAAGGGAATAGAATTTTACCGCATTTAACGCAATATTTGGGCTTGATGTTAATGATGTTAATGACGTTAAACGTTTCAAATCATAACGTAAAGCTGCTATTGAGCTGATCAGTTCCTTGATTCACACGTTCATTCCAATGGTTTTGTAAACAACAAACCGGTTCTTTTTTTGTAGAAATTTGACTCCGGTGGTCAGGATGGTAACGCGCATACTAGCAGACATACTGTAATTTGACGGATACATGCTGCTTTCATGTTTACATTGAAGTGAAGTATTTGTTGCGTTACTTTATTCCTTAACTCTATATTTCGGAAGTTAAAATACAAAATACCCCTCAAGTGTGGAAGATGTGTTTTCACGGGAATTGCTCGTATACTGTGATATTTTGTCTGGGCTTTTGACTATGAATGTGTAATAAATAGCCAAGGTCTCAATTACACAATAGCGCATCAACTTATGTTTTAATTTATGACGCATACATTTGTCACTCCTGCTCATTCAAGGACTATGATGCTTTAATAGCAGGTACATATACTTTTAATCTGTTTGCTTGACCGACGTTGCAGAACATTGCGATTTATTACTATAGCTTGCTTGGCATGTGTATGTAAACATATGAATTGTGTTTTGGTATAAATATGTTAAATTTTGGACTGGGCCACTTTGTTAATCAGTTAACCAACGATTGCCCTGACGATACTGCGTTTCCTCACACAAATTCACCAAAGGTACACGAAGACTATGAAAAGACATTACGCTATCTCCCTGGCTAGATCTATGCGCATACACATATTTAACAAATGACTTAACACCCGAGAGAATGGGCAGCAAATGACTTTAACCCATGTAGCGTATTTTGTGCATACCCAGATCGGACGCCGCATTTTTCGGACGCCGCAAATTGCGGCGTCTGATCAGGGTCTCCACTGTTTGCTTACAGAATGTTATGAAAAATGAAAATTACCACCCAACAACCCTTAAAACGGAAATGGACTGGTACAATTAATAATTGTGGGATATTCCTTTTGGCTTAAATGGGTTAAAAAGCTAGGACACTCACCTTTTTGTTTAGATTTTGTTCAGGGTTTAAATAACGTCGCTTGTAACGTTTGTCTGTCACCTCACGACGGCCGGTTATCATGTACAGTTCCTTGGCAGACTCCTTTACGGTTAGCCAGTACACATACTACATGTAAGTTTCACTGACCAGTATACATACCTTCGTCAGAAACTGACAACTGTACTACTTGAATCAAAGTTTAGGTTAAGAATACTTCATAAAGTATGTGGCCGAATCGGAGGTCTCATTCACGACCCCATGCTCAAAAAAATCCGACTACTCCCCCAAGCACACACCAACGGTTGATTTTTTTGTATGGCTATAGGCGTTTTATCCATCGGGTCATATTGTTTTGGGTTGCTGTGTGTGCGTGCAATTGAACCTAACATTTGAACTACTACGGTACCTAGAGCTTTTGTATTTCATATGTGCATACATTTCAAATATACAAAAAGATGCGACATTGATACTTGATCTGTTTTTTTTTAAAAATAATAGACATATAGAGCTGTGTACTGTGAGTTGCGTTTAGTGTTTCACAAATACACAAACTCAAAAATGCATATATATATATCAGGACAATTTGTGAGACCGATTTAAAGTGTTTAGAAAAAATGAATATACAGTGGATAGAATGGGATGTGCACCTTAGCATTTTTGATTTGATTACTAGTGTTACTGTTTGATGATACATTGAGCTTAACATATATATATTTTTATCCTTCTATGATCCCTTTTTTTGTTTTCAGATTATATATTTTCAAAGTCAAAGCTGAGATATGGCATCTGATTGGATATTGTATTATTGGCCTGGTTTCCCAGGTCGGGGCGATTTCGTACGCCTTGTCTTTGAGGAAGCCGGTGTGAAGTACCAAGAAGAAAATGATACAACCATAATTGTAAATGAAGTCCTCCGCGGGAAAAGAGAAGGGTATCCGATGTTTGCACCACCTATGATAAAGAAAGGTAGTTCATCTTTATCCCCCCCTCCCCCCCCCCCCCGCACTGTTTTATGATCGGTTCAATTAGACAAAATAGTGATCATTTTCTTAAACATCAGTTGTACCATTTGTTGTCGGTGCTCATTGAGACGGTTTTCATTGAGACGTTCTTTTCAGAACCCACAACATATGTTTTGAGAAATAAGAAAAATAATTATTAACTAGAACTTCGGAGAGTCTGACTATAGCCCTGTTTCAGCATTTTTTTTCCATCTCGCAAAATTCACTTCATGGCTCAGTGGTAGAGTGCTTGGCTCGAGACCGAGAGGTTGCGGGTTCGAGCCTCACCGGCGTCACTGCGTTGTGGTCCTTGAGCAAGACACATTTATCCTAGCTTAGTACTGGTTCAACTCAGGAAGACCCGTCCCTGTTTAACTGAAAGATTGTTGATGGGACGTAAAGATTCAAATCAAACAAACACTTCATTTGGCAAAGGGGCGATATCGGAGTGTTACAAGGATAAACAGGCATCGCCTCTACTTATGGTTATTTCCCTTATATTGTATCAGGTCGTAGTCAGTGGTCAGTGGACACACTTTTAAGCAGATAACTTCATATAAAGTAATGGCGACAGCAATAAAACGACACATGCACCCAGCGAAGATTTGTCAGTGTCGTCTCTGTCTGTATGGACTTAGTTTCAAGCATTTCAAAGATCAATAAAATGACTTTATCATGTTGTTGGTTTTGTCATGCCGCGGCACAAATATACTTAGCCAGGACATGTGATTTCCAACAAAGTGATATTTTGAAAAATGTAGACTCAGACAAGTGAGTGCAACCTCCTGTTAAGCTTAGAAACTCCAAATGCTGTTCAGTCAGTAGCTTAACAATCATATAGTAAATTCAAGCGACAAGCAAAGGCTCTGATCAGACTGCGCGTATGCGCAGGCTGATCTGAGGCTTTGCTGGTCCCACATACATGTACCACATTGTTTGAAATCGCATGTCACGGCTCGTTTCTGGTTGGTGGAGCCTTTGCATTGCTGTCTGGTTTCTGACAACACTAATATTACTGGAATTATTAATTCTATTACTGAAAAATAGATTTACGAAATGGTTAGGAATTTGGGAATAAACATACATATTTGACACTTCATTTCACAAATCATAATTACGTAATAAGGTTTGTGCAGACTGAGGTGCGTGTAGATACCCGCCAGTGCACACACAGGGCATTCACAAACAGACAGGAGCTGCACTGTTGGGACGTCCCTGTGCGTAGTTACACGAACGATTTGTTTATCAATAGCTCATGGTGCTTCACTTCCAGTAAACGAGCTTGTAGACAATAACGTGACCTATATTTAAATACAAATTTCCGATTCACAGTGATCAATGACAAGTGAACAAATACGAGTTTGTGTAATGTTCGGTAATGTCAGGAATATTTATTGCTACACGATGGCTCAGTGTCACTGGTGTTTATGCTGAGATTTTGGGCCATTTATTAACATGATCACCGGGTACACCAGTGGTGCGACGTATGCCAATACGTCATATGCTGACATCAGAATGTTAACAACCATGCATGCCGTCAGAAATACATAAAATTGGTTTTTGATGTAACAAACGGTTCTGAATGGCCATTGACAACTAAATCTGTACTTCGTATGCAATACATGCAAGATGGTATGCTTACAAAACTGAATTACTGTTGGTATTTTTATGCAGGCCTCGTGGTTCAAGCATCTATTTTATTTGCTGATTATATTTTAGTAATGTGATATAAGTGCATGTGACTTGAATTACGAAAGAAAACCGGGAAAAAAAGACGGAAGGGCTGTGAAATTGGGTATAGAATCACCTAACGATGCTCACAAATCCAGATATGACCGGTTATATTCGGAATACAGTTTCTTATTTCTAATTTAAAACACATGTTATGGGTACTCAAATGAACCACCTCGAAAAGATGGGTCTTTTTAAAACACTTAGCATATGTTTAAACAGATGGGTAAAATATAATCCCAATTTTGGTTCGAATGTATTGCTGATCTGCTCATACTGTCGTGCCAACCAAGAGTGACAGTGACGTGATATTTTGTTTACAATTGTTATTTAAAATTTAATTTGTACACTCCACTTGAGCGAACGCTTATCGATAGGATAGGATTAATACACAAGTGATCTATCGATGATAAGTCTATAACTTTGTAAACAAAACATGACGCCACTGTCACTCTTGGTTGGTAGGATAGTAAAGCGGTACTGTTAGCTACTGCGTCGTCAAGTCACATATGTTGTTTATTGATATGTAATAATAGATACGTATATCGCACGAAATTTGATATGCATTAATTTGTTATGTCTCGTGTTTAAATGACTCGCAAGGATGCACTATTAAACTGAAATCCATACATTTTTATTGCACAAGTGGTACCACTTGCAAATGATTTTATGACCTTAACATAGACTAGAGGACTTTAAAAACGCATCACCATATTTTTGCACTTTTTTTGCAAACCGTGTATGCGATTAAAAAGTTACTCGTAGGTTTTAATGTGCAACCCAGAATTGGTATGAACGAGTTGTTAATTTGACTGCACTATCACGCGACGCTGCTGATGACGTCACATGGGTACATACAGTATCCAGCACCTTTCTGCACAGTTAAATGAAGCTTTGTGATTATTTTATGTTTAAACTGTGGCGTGTACGATACCATATCAGCAAAAGAGATAATTATGGACTTTTTCTAATTAAAAGTAATTGATAACCTCAATATTTCGAAAATAAACGTCAAATTAGAAACATCTCCATAAATTACCTTTATGCACACTTTCATTATTTATATTGACTACATAAACTGACAGTCATGTGGGAAAGACGTTTTGATGTAAATCATGGCAGGAGATATGCTGTCAAGTGATCGAGAACGTCTTAAAATTACGTTAACGTCACTTGCACAATACAAAGGACACGTGGTACAAGCGTAATTTATGCATAATCTGTCATTTGTGTATGCTCTTAGTCTCTTCCAACAAAACCGGACGTAAAAAACGAAACTTTGAAAGGCCCAAAACATTGGATTTTATTATTAGACTATAGTAATCAGGGAGGGTGGGGTATGTCGGTATTTTAAAAGGGTGTAATTTTGAGCATACCGAACTGGCAATTTAATTCGAATCGTTCAATGATGAATGTGCATTCGTGGAGAAGCAAATGACGCAAATCTGTTGAGTCAGGAATTACAACTTGCAACTGAATTCGTGTCCTTTAAAATCGACCACCACTGTCTTAAAATGGATACTTTTTCAATACCTTAAAGTAAGTTTACAACCATGAATTTTCTAGGACACACTACAAACTGGTCAGACTATGAAATGCAATAACAATTATCTCGCTGACATTCACAGGGTTTGTAGTTTGTAAAACAAAGGATTTAATCTGGGTGATGCGTTTTCAAAGTCCTTAAGTATATTTAAGCCGAATGGAATGTCCATCTCTTATCATTTGGACGAATCAATTTCGAGTTTAAGGGTAGTCATAGTATATTAGATTGTCTGTGATGATGCATTGTATAAGCTAGGAAGCCTCAATGCGAGTTTAACAATTTTGTATTTTAACAACAACAGAGTCTTGGGCGAAGTTTTGGCGCCAGTAAAATGCATTTAAGCCCCTCTCCCACCCACCCCAATAGCCCCCGCTTCTGTCCGTTCTAAGGTGGTGATTTTGTTGTTGTTGATTCGTTAATTTGCTCATTGTGTGGGAGTTTTGTGTGTGTCCCTTGTTTTGTTATGAAGTACCTTGTGTCCTTTCTTATTTTGAAATCTTCTTGGTGGGGAAAAGAGGGCTGGTTGCTCTTCTTTCTGTCATGTGACTGTTAGTGTTCTGTGTCTTTTCCTGGTGGTGCCGTGGATGGGTCTGTAGTGTGTGATTGTGGCATTTCCTGGTCATACTCGCTTACTCTTTGTTGGATAGTAAGCTTCAATTCCATTCAAATTATTTTAAAGGTACATTATGTAAGCAAACAGTGCAGAACCTAATTAGACACCAAGCGCTGCAGCGTCTAATTCTGTTCTGTAGTGTTTGATTACATACTGTTTTTAAAAGTTTTACTGAAAAAAGATGGTTTTGAAATTCTATCCTCTGAAGTCTTGGTGTATAAAATGAACCATTCGACGTGTATGCTATCAACCCAGATGGAAGAACCGAGCTGTGTTAAAACGGTTGGTTAGAATGCGCCAAAATTTGAAAGCAATCTTTATTGCAAGGTTTGGACTGTCAGTTTAAAGGTTAACCCTTAAAACGTCAAGAAAAATGCATCTGAAAATGTCGTCTGCTGAAGTCATCTGCTGCAAATAGTTGCCTAACATTACTGACAAATTAAGTATAGAAGCAAACAGCGTGGACCCAGAACAGACTGCTCCTATGAGCAGTCTGATCTGGGTCCACACTGTTTGCCATAGAGGCTTCTTAAACATTTCAGCAGACGAGAAAAACAGACGACTTTTGTTGCGATTGTGGCATTAAGGGTTAAAGGGATAAACCCTATTTTGAACAATAATTTTTTTGTCTCACAGAAGTTTATCAACATTTTTCTAGACGTCTAGAATAAAGATTAAGGACGATCTGAACTTTTATCGGCAAATGCAAATAACGTAATTACAAAAAATATGAAAAACAAACAAACTTTAGAAGCAGAAGACAATTTCTCCGCTGAGTTCACTGCGTTTTATAAATAGACACTGGACATGCGCAAAATATTTCAGAACAAAACGGTCCTTGGAGTCAGCTGAGTCCCCGAATTTATTTGTTGTAATTTGCAAAACACTTAGCATTGAGAGTTGCAAAAACCATTGCATATCTTTGCTACACCACAAAGAATGATTATGCATTCATAGATGAAATTGTGTGATAGCTATTCGCTTGAAATGACGCAAAATACTACATGAATGGAAGCGAGGCTTTCCACGGGCAAGTGTAATCGGTATAGTATTATGCCAGGGGCAGTTTAATACACACTACTGAATGATACAGCCACGAGGGGGATCGTCTTTACACGCAAATGTTCTATGTTGTTTGCAACTCTGTCAGAATTGGCCATTTTAGCGAAGAATATTTGGTAGATAAAATCACAGACATAATCATTCAAACAGGGACGTTACGTCACTTACAAAACAACCTGAAATTTCCCTTCAGAAGCCTCCCGATGTTTACATATTGCCAGACGAGATTCTCTTTAACCCAGAAAAGACCTGCAAATAGTCTCGTGTCTTTAACCCAGATTCGCTTACTAACCTCACCCACCTTGGTTTCAGCTTTCCGATGAATACCCTACATCTTGGTGCTTCTATTTCCTCTCATAAATTAATTTTGTCCCTTGCGAAATAAGTTTTTACCAACCACGTGTAGTTTTTCGCGCATACAGTTCCATTATCTATTTTGAGAACTCGAGACTACTGCGCATGCCCACGTGTACAGATTGGAAATTCCAAGAAGATACACGATGATTTTTTGTGGGGTCCACAGAAAATAGAAATTAATGAAAAATCATGAATTTGACTTAGAATACAGTTTGAGTGTTATTTAATACCCCATATTTTAGGGTTTTAAATGCAAATACCTCGAGTGCACCGATTTCTATCTATACTGGAAATTTTTGATTCAAAATCGGGAGTATGGCTTTAACTTAATCATTTCTTTTAAATCTCCTCTTGATTGAAAACACAATGATAATTGAAATAAATGCCGAAAACCCCATAAATTCCAAATAGTTACCAAATTAAGGTTTTAATTTTTAATGAAGTGAAAATATGCAAGAGACTCAAATGTTATCTGAGTTTTTTTCTTAAATATTAAATTTAATATTTTTCATTTAATGCAATGTTATTCAATATCTTATTTGTTGAAAATGATTCAATATGATAAAATACATTTCCATATAAATGTTTAATTGCTATGTTTTGAGTTGCCAAGAAATTGCACTACACGGAATAATCACGTCTAAACAATATGTGGGTGGAGCTTATTTGCTAATTTTTATAATTTTAAGACTGTCATAACCTTTGATTCAGTTGGAATATTTAGATGGTGTTTCATCATTTTGTTTCTCTTATCTCATTTAAATCAGCAGGGGTATTAAAATCGATTCGAAGCGATCAAAATGATAATTTCTATAAAATCACGGACTTTTTGAAATTTCAGAAATTTGTGCAATACATGTATTAAACGTATTTAGAATTATGTTTAACGACGCCAATGGTTGGTTTCGCCAGGGAATGTTATAGTAGATATTTTAAAAAAAAAAAAAAAAAAAGGTTAACAGTGGCTACGTCTATCACTGTCAAAATGGTTCTATCAATATAACCCTCATAACGCCAAACCGTTACACTAAAGCAGACAACAGTTTTAAAGACATTTCTTGATGTTGGGGTGGGGATAATGTTTGATATTTCATGTATTCGTCTGCTGGAAGACGATTTACATGGAATATCAAGCATTATTTTGATTTTGAAAAAGCAACAGCTTTTAAAATGTCGTTTTCTGCTAGTTTTCCGTAGCGCTTTCAGGACGTAAAATTACAATTCTCACTGATTTCTAATTAAACCTGAATTGCCTATTTTGAACATGAACGCACTCTGGGCAAATACGAATGTAAGTCCCACCCTACCAGCCCTAAAAAGACATATAACCATAAGTTCTCACTTTTTGATTGGCAATAACTGTATATAGGTAGTTTGTTTTGTCTTTCAGGTGATTTTGCCGTGTCACAAAGCCAGGCTATCTGTCGCTACCTTGGTGAAAAGTTTGGATTGAGTCCAGATACGGACGAGGAGAAAGCGCTTGGCGAACAGTTAAGCCTATGCTGCCACGATTACATCACAGAAGGTTAGTTATGAGCTGCACCATGAACAAAACACGAGTAATCATGTGCGGATCCAGAGGGGGGGGGGGGGGGCAGGGGGTCCGGACCCCCTGGAAAATTACAAAAATATAGGGTTTCTTAGCAATACTGGTCCGGATCCCCTTAAAAACCACAAAGCTTCCAAGCCAGCATTCAATGTAGGGCCATCATCGGCACGCCAGCGAAACGCCATTTAAATGGCGTTTTGCTGGCAGACCGAATATGGCCCGCTGATGGTAGTATTGTGATCCTTCTTCCCCTCATCAAACTTAAAAAAAACGTTGTCAAATAAGGACCCCCTCTGACAAAACTTTCTGGATACGCACATGAGTAATTATGGTCAGGAAATGCCACAATTAGCCCACAGAAGTATAGAGACACTCGAAAAGACACAACCAAATTCCAAACTAGCACAAACACATACGCACGCCAGCCCTTTCTTCCTCCGCGAAATGATCGACAAACTAGAAAGGACATAGGGCACCGAACAAACACTAAACCTCACACACTTTAGGACAGCATTCAAGTCATTATGTCCGCTCTTTTCTTTAGAAAAAAAGAAGGTGTATTAATTTCATACCAAAGTCGGTCCGTCGTTATTCTGTCCGTTCGTGCGTGCGTCCGTATGTGTGTGCATCCGTCATGTTTCTTGTAAATGCATCTCCTCCTAAACCGTTAGACGTAGCAACTTCAAACTTTGTACCTGATAAGGTCACATGAAGTAGAGGGTACTGGGCAACATTTGGTGTGACCTTGACCCCAAAGGTCAAATAATGTATTAGTTTGTAAATGCATCTCCCCCTTAACCGTCAGACGTAGCAACTTCAAACTTTGTATCTGATTAGGTCACAGAATGTAGAGGGTACTGGGCAATATCTTGTGTGACCTTAACCCCAAGGTCAATTCAAGGTCAAATAATGTATTTTCATGTAAATGCATCTCCTCCTAAACCGTTAGACGTAGCAGCTTCAAACTTTGCAGCTGCATAGGTCACATGATGTAGTCGGTACTGGTTAACTTTTCATGTGACCTTGACACACAGGTCAAGGTAAGAGGTCAAATAATGTATTTTCTTCCTAAACTGTAGGATATTGCGACTTAAAACTTTGCAGGTGAGTAGGTTACATGATGTAGAGGGTGCTGGGCAATATTTCAAGTGACCTTGATGCCAAGGTCAAGTTCAAATACTGAATTTTCTTGTAAATACATCTCTACCTTAATAGTTGGACATAGCAACCTTTAAACTTTGCATGTGCATAGGTATCATGATGTAAAGGGTATGGGCAATATTCTGTGTAACCTCAAGGTCAAAGGTAAAAAAGCGGGTATTTGCGATGGTGTACCATCGACTGAGGTCTAGTTTTTCTTATTTGTCAACCAAAATTTATGGCGTGGGTACTCAAAAGAACCGCCTCAGGCGGTTCTTTTGGGCACCCAAAACCTATGATAAGAAAACATTCGCAATTTTTATGCCCCCAGCTTTGGAAAAATGAAGAGCATATTGCTTTGGGCGTGTCCGTCAGTCCGAGCGTGCGTCCGTTCAAAATTTAAGATAAGGTTTTGAAAAGATGGATTCCTCATCAAAAATAATTGACCAGTTTTTTAAGTCTGGATTATCCCCCCTTGTGGAGGTATGCCCATTTTAAAGGATCATAATGAAATTTTGTAATCAATATATCTCAAAAACTATTACAGCTAGGAGCTTCAAACTTGGTCAGCTGATAGAGAATAATGAGTAGATTACCTTATGAAAATTTTAAATAAAGTTGTTGTTTTTATGAGTAAGTGCCCTTTCTAGAGGATGGTGAGTACATTAACTGGTGAAAAGGATGGTGAGATCATCCTTACCGACATGCTGCTGTAGTATAGCCCTTCAAATGGAACACTGTTTTTGGCAATAACATTAAATCTAAAATGGGAATTATAAATTAAATTCGAAAAATATATTCTAACCGAAAAACTCTAACCAAAAATATTTTTTTGAAGTTTGTATACGTTTTCATAAATGCTGTGATAGGATGGAATTTTAACATTCTTAATGTGTATGCCAAATAACATTCCCTACTTGAGCGATATGGATCAATGACTAACAGTTGAATATAAAGCCATGTGTATACTAATATAAGACAGTTTACAACAATGCATCAGTGGGTTTTAAAATGTAGCTGCATATTGGCTTGCGTTGCTGTTTATCAGCATAGTCAACAATATTTCAGTTATCTAACCATGCCACAAAGAAGGTGACCCAAACGAAAGGCTACATCTATAGATGTCTGCTGCTCAAAATGCGCCTTTAGTTGGAAGCGCTCATTTGCCTAGCTATTCCATGAATGGGTCTGCTTATTGATCTCACCACTCCCCTATGAAAACATGCATATTTTTCCATCATATATAGAAGCAGTAAAAGTTAAATATAAAATGAAATGTAGTACATGTCAGTGCCCGTACATCTGTGATCATATTTGTTTTTTCAGGACGGACTGTGTATTTCTAGTTGTACGCTCGCACATAAAGACACATTCATGAACAAAACATACAGATATGTAGACAGACGGAAGCAGGCAAAATGATGGTACTTGGTAGGCATGAAACACGTAAACAACCCATTATCCGTAGAACTATATAAGCACCTTGGATTGCATCGTAAACCGCACCATTTGATGTTACAAAATGATCGTCTGCTGTAATCTCTAATGGACATTTTATAGCTGAGCAAATACTATGATATCTATCCCAGGTGTGTTGCACTGACTGTACAAAAATGGGTACTAAACGGATATTTTCATTCCAACAAAAACTAAGTTATTTATTTTTAAAATGTATCAGAGCAGTAAGATTGATATCATTCTGCGCCAAAATTTAAGTCTAGTTAGGGTTTTGCTATATCTGTGTTCATGCATATTTTCAAGGTGAAGAAATCTTCATGTGAAATTTCAAAAACGAAACACTGTGTTCCATTTGAGGTGCAATACTACAATAATGGTTGGGGGCATAGTGTTTCATACACACAATTTCTAGTACCCTCATAGTTGTTTATCTCTACCTATATTCCAGGCTGGTGGTCATTCTATAGCATTGATGCCAGAATTTCATACGCGGAACAGAAAGATGCAACTCAACCATACATAGATCGGTTTGTCAGCAGTCGGCTACCAAAGTGGCTTGGTTACCTTGAGAGGGCATTGAAAGCAAACAACAATGGCGAGGGGTAGGTAAAAGAGGTTTGACACATGAAATAATGGTACTTATAACAAAAATGTATAGTCACTCTTTGAACCTACATGCGCAGTTATTCAGTGGGGGAAAAGTCTTAATCTTCATCCTCTACCATACTCTTTCTGCGTGCGTGCGTGCGTGCGTGCGTGCGTGCGTGCGTGTGTGTGTGTGTGTGTATGTGTGTGTGTGTGTTGAGCCTGAGTGGATGCCTTACTGGTTAGTTCAGTAATGCTAATTCGCTTGATACAGACGTACCCATTTGAGATTCGGATTGTTTATAACAAAACATTGTTTTTGATACAACGAGAACATTTTGACTTTAAAACGGTTCTTTCCCATTAAATGGATGTAGATGTTCATTGCTCACCATATGGGTCTACATTTTGTAACTGTGTCATATTTCAACAATGGAAATAAATACTTGACCATAGGGCCAGTTAAGTAAAATATTTTAGCGTAAAATTGCGATGAGTTTCTTATCCATCAGTTTAAACATGTGTTTTGGGTCCTCAAAAGAACCGTCTCATCGAGACGGTTCTTTTGAGGACCCAAAACATATGTTTTGGTTGAGAAATAAGAAAAATATTTTATAGTTACGCACTCTTATCTGGGGCCCTGCTTGACTGTTAAGTTACAAAACACGGCTATCAAAATCATAAACATGTTATAGCATTTTCTATATTTTGTCAGATTGTTAGAAGTAGGGTTGTTGGAAAATTCTTCTGCCACAGGACATATCAGAGGTAGTATTTCATTTCAGTGTTCTAAAAGCAGCAACGAAAAGTCATTGACAAACTTTGAAAAAAGTGGACTCAGTTTCATCCTTTTATAAATGACTATTGTTTTCTCTTTTTCAGATTTGCAATAGGAGATAAATGCACATACGTAGATTTGACGTTGTTTCACATTCTGCGGGCAACAGAGTTCCAGTTTCCTGAGACATGGACGGAGGCGGATTATATACCATGCCTCAAGGCATTTAAAGAGCGAATTGCTGCTAGGCCTAATATTGCTGCTTTTCTTAAATCTGACAGATGCAAACCATTTTCAGGCAACGGGTTAATGTGACCACATAATGAATGATGCGCTGTCAATAAATGTATGGTCTACTCAAAATTTGATAGGGATCTGTTTTATTTATGTATGCCAAAATTTCACCTGAGATTTTTTAAAACCATTTTCGACTTTTCACTTGAGATTTTTTTAACACTATTTTCGACACTATTCACAGTATGAAGCTTCAGGTTTCTCTGAAATGAACAATGATCCTGAATTTCAGTGTCATGTCTACGTGAATAAATCAAGGGCGGATCCACAGGGAGGGGACAGGGGGTCCGGACCCCCCCCCCCCCCCCCCCCTGAAAAATCACAAAAATATAGGTTTTCTTAGCAATACTGGTCAGGATCCCCTGAAAACTCTTAAAGCTACCAAGCCAGTATTCAATGTTGGGCCATCGTCCGCCCGCCAGCGAAACGCCATTTAAATGGCGTTTCGCTGGCGGGCCGATGATGGCCCAATTTTAGTGATATTTGGATCCTCTATCCCCTCATCAACTAAAACAAAAAAAAAAAAAAAAAAAAAAAAAAACGTTATCGAATTTTGACCACCTATGACAAAACTCTGGATCCGAGCATGTAAATGAGATGGTTATAGTATTCCAGACGACTACAGACGTCCAGATAAGACTGGGGTGGTTTTGATTCCTGACACAAAAGCATAGATTGTGGTTACTCTAGAGAATCGCCTCGCTGACCGTTCTATCGAGCATTTAAAACGTGCATTATGACAATGGGAATGAATCGATATTTAAACTCAAAATTGTTTCTTATTTGGGCTAATGAGCTATCAAGAATCCTATCAAATTTGGAGTTACATGTTAAGAACTCCGTTGTGGAGTGTGACCAGAGTGGCAAAGTAAATATTAATCAGATCAAAGAGGAAAAACGTAAGCATGACATTAAGGACGTGCTTTTGAATTGCCGTATGCGACCTGGGTATGAAGCCGTCAATGGCAGGAACTTGCTTACATGGTTTAGTTTATCGTTTTCATTCAGTGCAGAGGCTGTTTGGGGCAAAACAGCTAGGGATACAGGTGGTCATGGTGAAATAACTTTGAGATATATATAAACTGTTTTTGAAGTTCACCATATGTTTTATCACTATAGCTTATCTTTGACCGGTATTGTAGAGATCGCATTTCACTGAAACCAGACAAATAAAACGTATTTTTTATTCTTATTTAAGTGTTTTGTGAGCTCTCTAGCCTCTCAGTATGTGAGACTGTGAGTCCTTTTAGCTATTGAATAGTGTTATTTCTTCAGACTGAAACATACGCCTAAATTTACTGGAAGCTCGTCCGTCCGTCTGTCTATTGGTTTGGCCCTGGAATGTCGCTATAAGAATTCATTATGAGTGTGAGGGTGGGATAGAAAAATCTGTCCCGAGGATCACCGATTGGCATCCCGAGGCTTGCCGAACGTATCCTTGCTATCTGGGAGATTACATAATTTATTAGTTATGAAGAAACAACAATGTAAGAAGGAAACTGGTTCTATATCTAGTCCAGACATTTGGTACTTATCTTATATGCGTTAAGTCATTCTTTAACCCTTTCCTTCATGAATATTCATGCTAGGCTCCACCAACTATGAGCAAACAGAGGAGACCCTGGTCAGGCATCTCTTACAAGAGCTTCCTGATTTGGGTCTGCTCTGTTTGCAAATGCGTCTAATCATATTTACATCTAAGCAAACAGAGTAGTCTCTTACGAGAGCTGTCTGATCTGGGTTTGCTCTATTTTCAAAAAACGTTAATGAGGTAAATGCGTAACTGTCAAGACTCTATAGACTGGCAGGTTCGTCGGAGTCTTCACTGCAATAAACAAAATTAAATGAACTGGTTTACGGCCAGCGAAGGTTAAGAGGGTTCTTGGCACCAGAGCCTTCACTGCTTCACCCATGCACATGATGCAGAGCTCATATCTAAAGCTCATACAAAACAAAAGATATCCACTCACTGCTTCGTGCATTTAAGTAGATATACATACGTTAATCCGTAGCCTGCTTTTTATCATGTAAATAGTTACGCACACATCCGGGCCCTCATTTTCTTTAAATGTTCTCATTTATGACCGACCAATGAGCCAGTGCATAATAAAATCAACAACATGTTCGCCCTGCAAAGACTCAGATCATCCTGAGATAACGCCCAGACTGATCAGCCTTCCAAGTCCACATTAAGAAAGACGGATTCATAAGCTCTCTATAGGGAACAAAGTGTAGAGTCTGGTCTAGCTGGGTTAGTGTCCAGGCTGGTCAGGGTATTCGCCTGGTGCGCAATTCATCTGGATGTAGTGTTATGCACTGGTTCATTCAAAATATAACTCGTAGGTTGCAAGAAATTGGAAAATAGTTTGGTGTGTTACAGGTATGCACTGGCTCATTCATACTAAATATAACTCGTAAATTGCAAGGAATTGGAAAATAGTTTGGAGTGTTACAAGCACTGAATACGTTTTGGCTTTGGTACTTGCCGTATACAGGTATATCAATAAAGTCATTCTTAAATATTCATGTACAGCTACCTAATGGGACTGGACACCAAATATTTGGGCCTTGGTGCGAGAAAAACTGACTTCGGGGTTTGCGAACAACACAGGTGCGGACCAGCCTGCGCATCCGCACAGTCTGATCAGCGCCTTTGTTGTTCGCTTATTGGAAAGTAGCATATCTTAACTTGCTTCAAGCAATATTTTAATATTCTAGATAGTCTCTGAAGCTCAGGAGACCGGTTTGAGTCTCGGTATTTGGGGAAACCCCAAAGACAGGTTTGTCCCGATGCGGCCCATTTGGTCTATGCCTATCATGCTTTATGCATGCGCTAAGAACCCAATCTCACAAGCTGGCTTGCTTTTATTCTTTCTTTATTTCATGCATCCTTATTCACGCCGGATAGGCGGCAATCCGAAATTGCTCTTAACCGTGAATCGACGAACACGGATTTAAAATCGCAAGAAACAGTGTTTTCGATTGCCATTTGTCGCCCGACTGGCGACAAATGGCAATTGAAAACTCTGTTTCTGACGACTTTTGATCTACAATCGACGACAGTATTAACGTTTTAGATAGCCACCTATCCGGTGTGTTATTACTTCTTCGAGGAGCGCAGTGGCTCAGTGGTAGAACGCTTGATTTGAGATCAGGAGTCGCGTCTTTGTGCCTCACCAGAGAAGCGCATTTTTCCCTTGAGAAAGATAATGTATCCTCTGCTACTGGTTCAACACAGGAAACGTCCTGACATGACTGAAATAAGTGTTGACTGGTACGTAAAAGAATAAACCCAAACAAACAAAATTCCTTCTTCGTCGTTATGATTGTTGTTGCTCGAGTCTGTTCACGAAAAGGTGAGTCAATGAAGATCCCTAGTAGTGAAAAGATACGGCTACCCGAAAATGTACCTGAATTTTCATCTTTACAGTTACATGTATATATTAATTTAAACAAGAGTTTGTTTTCTTTCTTTTTTGCCAGGTACATCGGGTAAGTGATCACTGTGATGCCTTTTTAATACTTCTTATTCCCCTGACGAAGTTTTGGCGTCGTCCGTGCGTCCGTCCGTCACACTTTCTGTCCGGTCGGAACCATATCTTAGTACCTATAGGTGAGATTTGATGCATTCAGTTTCTTGGTATAAATGATTAGTATAGTGAGGCTTGTATAGGGGTTTTAGGGATACAGGATATTTGCCATTTTACTTCCAGGGATATAGGATACTATCCATTTTATTTCCAGGGATATGGGATACAGTGCTAAATATTTTCGTTACTTTCAGGGATATTACATATTAAGGAAAATGAATTTGCCAATTTATAAGGGATACTTGCCTGTTTACTTCGAGGAATATGGAATATTTGGTACCCCCCTATATACAAGCCCCAATAGTAAGGCGGGACAAGGCACACCCCTTAAGGAATTTCGCTCATATTGATTTTAAATGCTGACTAAAACATGTATCGGATCATTTATATGTTTTGTGTAGTGCTCATATCGTTCTATAACAAAATGACAATATGCAAGGAACGGCACCAATAACTATACTGACGGACTTTAAAAACGCAACACTTGGATAACAGCGTTAATTTATGTCTCGAAAAAGAAGGCAGAATAATAAATTTGTTTGTATGTTAAAGAGCATTCATTTGTAAGAAAACATGGAAAATTTGTCCAACTAAGATGAACTTAATGCATTAAAATGTAAACTTTTTGAGATAGGGGTCAACTTTTTCATGTGACCAAATGTTATGAATGAAAGGTTGCCTACTTCTTTAAATCAAGAAACACTAGAAGCATCAAATTTGTATCATGGACTTTGTTAGTCATCGGGGAATTACTCTCACATTGATTGGCTTTTCTTGGATACAGCTTATTTGCGTATATGATGTTTATCTGGGTGTACCCTTTTATTCAAAAGCTTAAAATCTCCTCTACTTTAGAAATGTTTAAATCGCTAAATTCTTACGGTGAAAATAACGTCGTCCAGTTTAGCTGTACATTTAAAACTAAAGTGTTTGCTTAAGAAGCCAACTCATGGTGGCATTATCGAAGCAAAGGAAGTTTACATTTAACATTCTTATAGGGGGAAGTTAGTGTTGCGTTATTTAAGTCCGTCAGTATAGATGATTTTTGTTACATTTTAGTGTATTGCGTAATGTCTCAGACGCCTTTTTTGGTGGGACAAAACGCCGTTTGTCCCACAGACAGTGGCTGCTACGCCCAGTTCTTAAGAAATTTGTTCTAGAATCAAATGAAGAAGCATTCTTTGAGTGAATCTGGTATTATTCTATTTTTACATACGAAATAATAAAAGACGAGTAGCGCAGAACACAAGGGTCAAACCGCCCAGTGACACGGGGCAAAACGCCCACCGTAGGTATTTGTCCATAAAACACTACAGAGGGCCTCTTGCCCCAGGGGGGATGTCAATAGCGAAATCTATAAATAAGTTTCTGATCGTACACGAGTAATGGGACTCGTGTGTCTCTAATTATTTCAAATATCTTGTGTCACAAACATGCACTAGTTGAGGAGAAAGATTCCAACAGTAAACGAATAGTGAGATTGTGTTCAACTTTGTGAATTTACATCAAACCATGAAAAAATGACTAGGCCCTATAGGATGTAAAAATTACCGTTTGCTATATGACGCAATGAATGGAACAACATATTACTGTCTAAGCTCCATAATTGATGAAATAAAGGGGGTGGGCGTCTTGCCCCGTCTTACTCTATATGAACTCTCGATATCTATCTATCTATCTATCTATCTATCTATCTATCTATCTATCTATCTATCTATCTATCTATCTATCTATCTATGCCTGCCTGCCTGCCTGCTCTCTATCTCTCACTCACTCCCTCCCTTCCTCTCTCTCTCTCTCTCTCTTTCTCTCTCTCTCTCTCTCTCTCTCTCTCTCTTCACCTGTGGCTAAAATCGAGAAAAAAATCGTTATCTTTTTAGACTTGAGCCAACAACGTAAGCATGTCATCTGATTGGGTTCTTTACTATTGGTCTGGTTTCCCGGGCCGTGGGGAGTTTGTCCGACTCGTCTTTGAAGAGGCCGGAGTCAAGTACACTGAAATGAACGACTGGGAAAGAATTAAAAAAGAAATAATCGAAGGGGAAGGAGGATACCCCGAGTTTGCTCCTCCCATGATCAAAAAAGGTACGTACAACAAGAATGTTGATGTCTTCACAAACCACAGTACGCTGTAAAAACATGTTACTTTATTACATGCCTTATACATTTTACATAGTAAAATTACCGTTAGCACTCCGAAATATTTTCCATTGGACTGAATCCATATTCGGCACAGTCACATGACGATGCCAAAATCAATATTGGAGCATCAATGTGGATTTTTGGCACTGTCTCATAGTGATGACGTATAGATAGCGTGCACTTTTTCTATTCGACTCGCTTCAACATAGCTCAGTAGATTTTAGAATCGTTTTGTGACCTTGTTTTTCGATGTATTTTCCACCCAATTCACACTGGTCAATGTGAACGCACCGGTGGTTGCTACAACGAGCTGGTGGTTGCATTTTTCAGCACCGGTTGTGGCGTAAAAGGTAAAAAAATCTATACCTGTTGACTTTATTATTTATTTATAAACTTGCATTTATTTTATTTGTGATGACACCTGGCGCACAGACCACCGGTAACATTGCAGTTTATGGCTCTGCCAAGCAATTGGTGATTTGATTCATGGTTTGGACTGCAAATCCAACAAAGTTCTGGAGTTTTAGCGTGACAGGTGCTTTTTTCAAGTGTAACTGCCAAAATTGAGTGAAATCTGCACGTCTAAGCGCAGCAGTTGTCATATTCCAATAAAATAACATCCAAAAAACAATAACTACTTTGATTTTTGTTCTTGGTAAACTAGCAAATGTTTTATTGAGGAATTTTTATTACAACGCACTGGGAGCATTTTTTGACGCATTGATACAACGCACTGATGGTTGCACAGAATTCCTGTGGTTGCTGGTGCAGCCTCACCACAGCATTCACTGTTCTTATAAACGGTACATAAATCGTTATTTGAGCCAGCACATGATATTTGAGTACCAGGACGAAGACTCAGGTGAGCCGGTGCAAATGTACAGACTCGCCAGAGCCTTCTCTGCATAGAAAAAATAGGGAGTAGTAATCGTTTTTGGATGTTATTTCATGGGACTATGATAACATAGCTGCAGCTGAGCTTCGACATGCAGAATTTCCTGAAGTTAGGCAGTCACAAAAGAAAAAAGCACCTGTCACTGTCAAACTCCACAACTGTGTCGGATTTGTCGGTCAAACCATGAATTAAAACGCCAATTGCATGGCAGAGCCATAAACTGCAATGTTTCTGACGGTTTGTGCGCATTGGGTCATCAAAAGTAAAATAAATGCAAGCTTATAAAGAAATCATACAGTCAATAGGCATAGATTTTGTGGTTTTTGTACACTGCGATTGAATGCCATTTTGTGCGAGCAGCGAAGGATCTGGCGAGTCTGCACATTTGCACAGGCTTACCTTAGCCTTCGTCACTGTACAAAATCTCTTGGGTTGCCTTAAATGGCGATTTGTGTGCTATTCACGCCAGCAGCGAATACTCTGGTGAGTCTGCACATTTGCGCAGGCGGTCACTGGACAATGTAATAAACATCAAGATCTCTTGTGCTGGCAGTAAAGGCTCTTGGGAGTATTCACGTTTGCACAGGCTCGCCTGAGTCTTCTATACAGGATCGAAATATCATGTGCTGGTTGAAATGGCGATTTTTGCAACGTTTATGTGAACAGCGAATGATATGGTGAGTCTTCACCAGCAACTACAGGAATTCTGTGCAACCATCAGTGCGTTGTATCAATGCGTCAAAAAATGCTCCCAGTGCGTTGTAATAAAAATTCTTCAATAAAACATTTGCTAGTTTACCAAGAAAAAAAACAAAGTAGTAATCGTTTTTTGGATGTTAGTTCATGGGAATATGACAACACCTGCGCTTAGATATGCAGATTTCACTCAATTTAGGCAGTTACACTTGAAAAAGCACCTGTCACGCTAAAACTCCAGAACTTTGTTGGATTTGCAGTCCAAACCGTGAATTATATCACCAATTGCTTGGCAGAGCCATAAACTGCAATGTTACCGGTGGTCTGTGCGCCAGGTGTCATCACAAATAAAATAAATGCAAGTTTATAAATAAATGATAAATTCAACAGGTATAGATTTTTTTACCTTTTACGCCACCACCGGTGCTGAAAAATGCAACAACCAGCTCGTTGTAGCAACCACCGGTGCGTTTACATTGACCAGTGTGCAATTGGGGCCATAAAATAGCGAAATGTCAGAAGTATAAAGAATGGGAAAATAAAACATGGTACAGCTAGGCTTTTTTGCCAGTTTAGATAAAACAAACAAATATTAAACTAGTCCTGAGGTTGATATTGTGTCGAGCTCATCGGATCGATGGGCGATCATTACTGGGGATCAGCACTTCAAATAAAACACATTTCGGGAAAAATTGACTTTCCATGAAATAAAGTGAAAGAAGAAAGGTGTACCCGTATTACCACGTATCTAGATATGCATGAATGCTAATCTTAAGGCTGTCTTTGATTGTTTTATTGACAAAAGTCTGTCGTCAATGCCGATGTAGACAATGTTTATCTTATGACGTCATTTTCTATGTCACGCTCTTTGTTGCTGCAATTCATCTTGCCAGTTTTTCGGTCTTACTCGCTACTGGTTAAAAAGGCAAAATAGATTATAGAAACGAATTTACGCGGATGTAATAAAAAGGTTATACTATGGTCGAGGTGTGCCAAAGCCCTCGGGCAGAAATGGCTACCCCAGTGCCAATATGACCTAGAGGCACACCTCGGCCATATAATATCCTGTGTATATCATATGATGTCAAGTCTGGGAGTGAAATAACGCCATGGAATAGCATCGATAAACCACTAGCCTTGTTGTAGACAGATTTACGGGAAACGTTATCACGCCCATAACAACGCTGCGTACATAATGACAAAACTATAACGTTTTTTTACGCCAGAAATGAGATTTCAAAGTATTTTTAATATAATCTAACATTCGTGCTCTTGTATTATTGAATTTATGAATCTCGTTGCGAAAAAGAGATAAAATGCTCGACAAGCCTCGCATTTTATCACTTTTCCTCAACTCGTTTAATGAATTCAATGAAACATGAGCACAAATGTAAGATCCTCTATTTTCACAAGTTAAGGTGGCAGTTGAACTGCCACTGATCTTGATGTAACCTTTCGTCTGCTTTCAAACTATGTGTTTTCGTTTTTATCACTCGACGTCGCACCTGGGGTGATATAGCGCCATGTAATAAAATCGAAAAACCACTAGGGTAAAGTCGGGTATATTCGGACAGACAGCTAACTTCGGACAGCCGCCTTGTTTGTTTCATAGTTCAATTATTGGAATAAAAATGAATTAACTAAGCAAACAGTGAAAATCCTGATGAGACGGCTCATAAGGAGCCGTCTCATCTGGATTTCCACGGTTTGCAGACGCGTGTCCAAATTTACCTGATGTCCGAATTTACCCGACTTTACCCTACCTTTTCTGGACCAATGCATATCCTTAATTTCAGGAGATTTCACGTTGTCACAGTGTCACGCTATTTGTCGTTACCTTGGAGAAGAATTTGGCCTGAGCCCTGATACAAAAGAAGAGAAAGCACGTGCTGATCAGTTAAGCTTGACGTGCCATGACTACATAGCCGAAGGTCAGTTGTTTCTTTTCACTCTTTCTGGCGTTGCATTGAGCGTAAGATGACCTTTGAAATTACCTGGCAGACAAATTATGTGTTTCAAGAGCTCAAGTTAGACTTGTGCAGTCCATTCAATTAGATTTTATATTTTCATGGAAACAAGCAACTCCCAAATACACAGTATGTAAACTGAAATAAACATCCTGTACCCGTTCCTTCTAGCTTTCGCCTTATAATGATGATTTACAACACGAGTACTAGCTAGGCGGCTAAGAGCCAAGATTGTGCTATTCCGGATACAAGCATGAAATTTTCCACACTTGTTAAGGTTGGTGAGCTGATGATTTTTAGATATAGAAACACTTCGACAAATTTCCTCTGCGCATGCGCAAGGCAAAATTCACTTCCGCTATAGAAAATTTGGTCTCACTTGACTACACAGACCAATATTTGCGTTTAACATGGTAAAAAATCGTCCCACTATGTCTCTAGATGTCATAAAAGACAGAAACAAATATATTTTGAAAAAGTTTCCATAATTACGCATGCGCAAACTAGCTAATACTTCCGGTTATCTACTTTAATAATGTCAAAACGGGAGAAACCATTGAATAAATGGAATAATTATATCTTTTGACTGGGAAATAAATGTGTTTCTGCACAACCATTTATCCAATAATTTTTGCTGCGCATGCATTCACGCTAAAGAGCCAATGTACTAGAACAGTGCAGTCATCACGGGTTGGTTGCAGTCGATGAGGGCACACACTATATTACTTTGGTTTACTGTGATCCATTCTATGAGCTAGTTCTTTACAGCTATTAATTTTTATGATGGTGTTTTCAGTTGCAGTTATCATCCATTCTGGGACAATTTGAGCCTTAAAATTCTAAAACTAGAACAGTACCAGCCAATTTCTGGATAGCCAGTGGGATTTTTTATGTGTACGGAATGTGTTCACAGATTAATGAGACACTATTCTAGTCATTAGTTATGCTTTAATGGCATCACATAATGAAGAATACAAATAAGTGAATGAATAAAATGTTTTGCATATTTCTGTTTATTTTTTGCGAAGTCGCAAACCATTTTATAGCTGTACTCAAAATTGTAGTGGTCAAGGGCATTGTACTGGTAGTCGAGGGTCTAAATATAATCCATATGTATGCAATCTATGACCCGGTCACTGGACCAGAACAGCCGATATATGTAGTACTACGCAAATAGTATGAAAGTAAGAAAGGGGCAAATATCATGAATCAATACAATCAAGTACTACACCTGACCCAGGATACCAAATGGGAAAGTAACAACCACACAATTTAACACCACAAACGAGAGCCAAGAGGTCAGCCCTTTCCCAGCATGTGACCACAAGGCAGCAATGAGCAGAGGCGAAAGCATGACAAATACAATACAAAAATAACACAAAAGAAGTACCGCCTTGGAACGGTCAGTAAAAGTATTTTCCTGGAGGGCTTAAACCAGTTTCACTTGAATAAACTTTCAAAATGCCCTGCCCTCAGATTTTGAACTTTTGTGCATTAAAGTATAGCTCGCGAAAATTAACCCCGTACTTGTGAATAAAATTTGCATAGATTATACGGTAGTTGCGTAGTTTATTAATACCTTCGTACATTTCCGTATTTGCGAAGAGGGAATTGAATTGACAAAACAAAGTATTTATTGGTATTTGAGAAAGCAGAGATTAGCCGAGAGGTAATGTGTAGTTTTTGAAATCTTGTGGTCATGAGTTCGACTCCTAAAAAGTATACGTTTTTTTCCCTTTTTTTATTATGTTTTTTTTCTTGTAATTTAGTTTGTTTTGCTATATGTTTGCATTGATGTAGTGCGGCTAACCCCCGTCGCTTCTACAGTGCGTCGTATGTAAGAGGCTGGTGACGTTTTCTTCTTTGATTCCTGCAAAAAAATACTTTGCGACGTTTGCAACGATCTGAAACTGAATCTGAATCTGAATCTGAATAATACGTCGAAGAGACCAATATTGACTTTTACTCGACGGCGGTGGAGTGCGCTATTTAGTCACTTTTGGAAATCTCTGTCCGGAATGATGTGATGGAATCTGCATTCACGGCACCATCACTGAGTCTGTTCCAGTCTATCACTGTTCTCACAAATATGAATGTTTGGAAATTTTAGTTTTTGCTGGTATGGGTTTAAAGCACTGGGTGTTATTACATATAGAATTTTCGACAATGTTCTGTTTGACAAAATTTTCAAATTGTTTGGCTCTAATAGTTCTTTTGGGTCTTTGTGCCTTGAGATAATGTTCAATGTTGATTGCTGGTACGTGCCCTTTCACCACCTTATACAGAAACGTCAGCCTCTGCTGTCGCCGCCCCTCTGGTAGGGTTGGTAGGTCCAATTCCTGGAGCATTTTTGTAACACAACCTTCCTGTCTGGATCTGTAGTCACGGGTGATGAAACGAGCGGTGGATCTTTGAATTCTCTCCAGTCTAGATCTGCTTTGCTTTCGACCCTAGAGAGCCTAAAGACTGCAGTTTACTGTCTGACATGTCGCAACGCTATAACAGTAATGTAGATTTCAATGAAACGCAAACATGCGCGGTTCCAGGAATTTTCGTCAGGGGGGGGGGGGGGGGGGTCCAGGTCAGTCCGACAAAAAAAACTCTGGCGACTTTTTTATTTTATTTCTTTTAGTCCTCAGCTTATTTTACAGAAGTCAAATGGTCAATTTCTAAGACATCTATCATTTTTCAAGGTTCCAGAGGGGGTCAAACACTTTCCAGGGGGTTCAACTTTTTCCAGGGTGTCCTATTGGTTATTCCCTATAGAAACCCATATAACTTGTGATTTTCCAGGGGGGGGGGGGGTCCGGGCCCCCTGCCCCCCCCCCCCCCTCTGGATCCGCACTTGTCAAATAATTATTTGGATAGAACGATAATTTCACTTTGCACGGGAAACTGGAGGAAAAATATTTAAATACTTTATTCTTCAAAAAAAACACACAAAAAAAAACAAAAAAGCACCGCAGGTGAGACTCGAACTCGCAGCTTCCAAGTTTGTATCACTGCTTACCTACTCTGCAGTACAACACCAGCACATTTGGAAATACACGAAAAATTGCGAAATATAACGAGTTGTTTCGTCGGAAACTATTTCGACCGTGAAATTTATTCATCAGTACGGGGTTAATTTTCACGAGCTATACCAATATTTTGTTTTTTATCTAAACTAACTAAGCTATGCATATATTCCAGAGCATAAACAAAAATGCTTTCCATCCTTTTTTTCAGGGAAAAATATCTCCTTTTTTGGCATAACTCAGGTGCTGTAACTACTAATGCTTAACTCACATAAATCGTTGTTAACCAGATACACAGCTGGATATATAAGTGACAATAATAAGCACAGAATATGTCAAAAGTAAATATTGACAAAAAATATTACCCTTTTTAACAGCCAGGTATGCTTAAAAAGTATATGTTGTGCCCTCGTCGATAGCAGCCAATCCGCGATGGCCATGCTGTTCGAGAACAGTGGTTCTCTAGCGCAGCATTTGACATGAATTAATTTCTCTTGTTATGCTAGGGACATGCATGGTTTACCAATCATGTTCTTGAATAACTACATACCGTAATGTAACTCCGACTGTAACTCATGTTTTGGAGTTTACTGAAGAGTGTTTGACTGTCTTTTGGACTTATGCCCATGCATTGTTATGCGTTTAGTTTTGGTGACTTGGCACCTGGGCCAAGACAAGATCACGCTGATCTTATAGACAAATGTATACATTTTTAAAGTGACATTTAACCAAGAGAGCTGGCAATATGTGCCATAATTTGTATGCAAGCTGATATGACACAGCCTTCTCAAAGCATTTTCAGTTATTTAACATTACCAATTTTAAAAACAATCATCAATTTACAGAAGTGTAGTGTTCAAAGTTGCCACCACAGACACAAAGGGTCCTACACTGGAGAGCTGCATTGTCTACTTCTACAAACTTGTAGGCAGCCATATCTCACTAGGTCAAGAGAAAATAGTGATGCTTGTGGTATGGTGGTCCACATTGGACTGTACATTGCAGGGTCTAGTTCTATCCATCACAGTTTGCTGGACTTGCTAACAATTTCCCCTGTTCTAGTACTGACCCTAACACATGAGCCTTGATTTGCTGCCTTTAAACCGTGCTGGTACAAAGCCACATTCGCAAGGGCTGTCATTTCATCGATCAAACCTTTTTGGTAAACAAATGTTATCTAGCATGGTCTATGTTCATGTAGGTGCTTGCTTATTCTACCATACAGTACTGTGATGAAACGTTCAATGGTGCAGAGGTAATATGTAGGTGGCTTTTTCAGGGAGAGAGTTCATTATGACAAAATACCCAGTTACAGCTGGAAAGCTTACCCACCGTTTTCCACGACTAACGAGCAAGGATCTTTTATTGCACCCTGTGAGTGAATGAAAAAAAAGCAAGACAATTTGATTTCACAACACTGATAGCCAACGATTTTTGCCAACCTGACAGTTCATCCACTCACAACTGTTGCACCACAGGTATGACCAGAACTACTACAATAGTATCAACAGCGCAACTGCTTATTTTCTTGTTAGGCCTTTAAGCTGCTTCCTTAGCACGATCAAATATGCTTTTATCTGCCTCCTCGTGCAAACAAGGCGCAAATGAAGGCATATCGCAAGGTGGACACACTAAGACCGAGCTTCTTCTCCCGTAAAGTGAAGGGTTCTCTCTAGAGTATTGTCGCACTCTCCCCGTGCAACACCTGATCTCAATCTGTTACTGTTTCTAAGTTGGTATATCTTATGTCCAGGAAACACAGTAGTTGGAAAGATAATGAAATAGGCAATTGCAATCTTCTCACATGAAATCTTGCCAGTTTTTCGGTACGACAGTTATTTAATGGACCGACTCGTCAGGGGATGTCGTCTCCTCGTTTTTTCCTTGTTGATGCTAATCCACTCGAACAACTGCACAAAAGTGGATATTACGTATCATTATAAAAACACCAATTGTATACTGCTAACTGAACAGTGCTAACCCCTACTGCTTTAAGAATCTGAACAATGGAGGCTCCATCCAAAATGACAACACTGACTCCAAGTGCGAAATCTTTTACAGGAGGACCAGATGCTTCGAAGCCAGTCAGTAGCTTCACAACCAAAACTATGAGGCATACCAGGCATACCAGGCACCCCCTACACACACAAATTATGTAACGTTATCATACACTCACAAAATAGACTGTCGTAAACTTAACTAATGTTTGATATGGTTCGTTTAAGGGAAGTGAGACACTTGAAATATACATATACAGTTCACTGACAGTTGGAGACAGTCCATCGACAGACAGTGATATGAGGTCTGTGAGCTCAAGCCTGGCTGTATATATATGTCTGCCTACCTGTTTGTCTGTCTATCTGTGAGTCTGTCTGTTTGTCTATCAAAAAGGTATAATGCCCTTGGCAAGTGACCTATACAAGCTACGTCACTGCCTTGGCTAAAAACATAACTTTTTCAGAGACGTCCTAAAGTCAAAACAATCCAAATTGGTCAACATAAAGAAAATATGTGGTGGTGTCTTTGGACCACCCTGGTAGCTCAGATGGTGAGCGTGTCTTCCAAGTGTTCCAAGGGCTTTGAGCATGAGCAAAAAAAAGTTTACATGTCTTCTGTCTGCCACAAGCCTACTTTCCTCTTTTCTTAAAACTTGACTTTAAAGTCTAATAACAATTGTATATATGTTTTGCGTAGACAGAGCATTTTTGTGAAAGCTTATTCTTGTAAATAAATGGGACTTTGTTTATCGTCTAAACAACATCCAGTTAAAAGAAACCCACTGTGCATGCGCTTCTAAACAGGTCTGTAGGTCCCTATATCATGTATATTGAAGACATGCTTTGGTCCTTTGATAGGGGCATCGGGTTTTGTGCAGTTTACAATAAAAGTGAAACAGAATACCATCTTTGTACAAAATTCAAATTTTATGCGCATGTGCAGCAATGAAAGAATGAAAAGGACTAAACTACAAACAATAAACATCAGTTCTGCTACATTTTATTATTCTACAGCCAACATGGCCCCTTCTTTAAAGTCCAGCTGTGTGAAAGCTCTATGATAATAGCCTAAAATCAGGATGTGCTTTGCGCATGCGCAGTAGGCATTTCCCAATGTGGTTCTATATCCTATTCTGCTTAGTCAGTCATGGTCTACAACTGTGGCAAATTTCATGCTTGTATCCGGAATAGCACAATCAGGCCAAAATTTTGCTCTTAGCCGCCTAGCTATACAGCACTCGTGCGTAACCAGTTGTCGGAAATCGTGATGTGAGAGTTGTTGGTACAGCTGTAATAGCGAGGGCCCGCCTACTAAAATTCATTTTTCCATAGATCTTAGTAACTTTTACAGTTACAACCATGAATCATGTACACATGTGATTGCCAATTTCACTAAAACCACGCAAACTGGCATTTAAGCTCGTTTACGGCCCAGAACGGCTCTTATCGTGAGCAAGTCGTTTTTTAACAAAGCAAAATGCAAAGGAGGAAACCGTTAAAACCATGGTATAAAACGGAATAAAATAGATAAAATGGCTTTTCTAACCTTGTTCGAATGTGTATTGTCCGTATCGCTAACAATATAAATCGAAACGTGTACATGTACATAAATACACGCATTTTCCGACTACTGGTTACGCACGAGTGCTGTTATTCATATTTATAAGGCGAGAGCTAGGAGGAACGGGTACAGGATGTTTATTTCAGTTTACATACTGTGAAATACCTATCTTACTGAATTTTCAAAGAATCTGAAGAGGATTGAACAGTTTGAAAGAGTTAAAGTTCTATTAGAGAGGGTTTTTTCTTCTTAGTATGATGTGTTAGATTTAGAAACAAATATTTCTACTGTTTGGACGATTGCCAGTCTAGAGCTCAAGTATGATGTATTATAAAGAGTTCCAGGACAACATTGCTCGCTCTAAACGCACGTTGCCTCAGTACAGAATTAACATCCAGCATTGTATGTTATGGCTAAAGGTCACTGCACGCATAGTCTTTAGATGGTCTATGCCAAAACGTTAGACCAGTATGTGATACAAGAGAACGTATTCGCTGACACATGGGATAAGTACAATAAATATACGGTAATATATGCATTTAACTGGAAATAGTGGATACCTAACCTGTGGCCTTGAACTTAATGTCACTGATGTGGGTCGCGCTGTTTGTGGCATTTCCTGCTGGCTTCCAGCAAATATTCATGTTGAATAGTGGTAGTACAAAAGATGATATCTATCTATCTATCTATCTATCTATCTATCTATCTATCTATCTATCTATCTATCTATCTATCTATCTATCTATCTATCTATCTATCTATCTATCTATCTATCTATCTATCTATCTATCTATCCATCCATCCATCCCTCCATCCATCCATCCATCCATCCATCCATCCATCCATCCATCCATCCATCCATCCATCCATCCATCTATCTATCTATCTATCTATCTCTTTGGGCGGGGTGGGGGGAGAGAAGGTAGAATAATACTTTTGGCTGTGTTATGATTAAATGAGGATGGCCCTAAACTCTATGCAGCCCCGGAGAAAGAAAAAGACTATTCCAACGTGGACTAGTTCGGTGGAAAATTAATTCTTCAGAGCATCACTGTATATATGGTATCTGAATTATTGTGCATAATGTGATGACCCTTCTGCTTTGTTTAACTAGACTACATGTGAGCCGTGACACGTGATTTCCAACAATGTGGTATTTTGACAAGTGTAGACCCAGAAGAGCCTGTGCGGCCCCCTTTTAACATTAGAATCTCCAAATGTTGTTCAGTCAGCAGCTTAGCACTCATAAAATATGCAAGCGACTAGCAAAGGCTCTGATCATACTGTGCGTATGCGCAGGCTGATCTGAGGCTTTGCTGGTCGCACATACCACATTGTTGGAAATCTCATGCCACGGCTCATTGTCTTGTTTGTCTGCTGAATACAAAGAAGACTACAAGGAAAACTATGATATAAATCAGCCAACGTACCTGTTTTAGGGGTTTCGAACCAGGTAAATTTACTAGAACCTTGAAGAAATACAGAAACTAGAGGCGTTAATCAATCTAGGCAGCATTTAATGACAAATATGCTAATCAGACTACGTAGATGCGCTGGCTGATCTACGTCTAAGTTGTTCGCATAGACCAAAAGCATGGTTTTTCATGACGTGGCTTAATTACATTTGTGGAACTAACATGTTGCATATATCTATGTCACCATGTTGAATGACAATTAAACCATATTGGCCCGTTTATGAGAAAATGGAACTGTCAATTACACATAAAATCACTTCTAAAACATGCATATTTGAACCATGGTCAGAACTAAGTGTATGGGAACACAGACAACTACAACAACTATATTATACAATTGATGCATTCTTTTGAGGTTAATATCAGGATTTGTCAACCCGAGAACAGTGATGTTCACCGAGGCGAAGCCTAGGTGAACATCACTTTCGAGGGTTGACTAATCCTGATGTTAACCGAAAAAGAATGCTCCAATTGTTTTGTTATATGACACTGTCTCTCTTTTATTTTAATATTTATAAATTTACTCAAGTCAGATGTTCCTAGGAAGATAATTTCAACAATGTACTTCCCAAATTTTTGCAACTTATGAGATAAACAAAATAATTGCATTTTAACCCATATATGCCTAGCGTCCTTTTTGTGGGACATCGGCAAATAGTGCAGACCCAGATCAGACGCCACAGAATGCGGCGTCTGATCAAGGTCTGAACTGTTGGCTTGCATAATTTTCTATTAAAACTTGAATAAAAATGAAAAATACCACCTAACACCCCTTAAAACAGAAATGGACTGTTCCAATTGATAACGGTGTGAAATTCCATTCCGCATAAATGGGTCAAATGCCCTTCTCATAAAATGAACAAATTCTAAATTGAAACATTTTACCTGTGAAATATACATAAGAAATCAGTCAGTGTTGCAATATCTATTTTTAGCTCACAGGTAGCAGTGACAAAACTTCATGTCACCTGGGCTATATTTAGTTGAATCTATTTTTAGCTATCTGTCAGTAATGTTACCTGTCTTCAGCTCATCACTGTTTGACATCAAGATTTGTCACAACCAGTGCAAGCTAGTTTCAGCCAATCAGAGGAGGTCTTTTATAGGAGTCATATAACAAAGGCATTTGATGGTTACGTGTACACCAAGTTCTAATGGGCTGGCTTAAAGCTGCATAGTCTGTAACTTTTGTTCTTCTAATTTTAAAAATAATGTTTTTATTTTTCAAGAACACAGTAAAAATACTCAAATTCAGGTAAACATTTTACCATTTTCGTAAATCTTAACAAGTTATCACTATCAAAACAACTGCATTTATGTTAAAATTCAACGGTCTTGAATTATTAGAGGGACGCAAATAATTACCAACAAGAGAAATAAACACCTATTTGATAAGATAATTCACTTTTTCATGCAGTTTTCAGCTGTACTGAACATTTTTATTGTGAAAACATAGCTTAATTCTACTTTTACAAATGATTTAAAAAGAAAAGAAAATTTTTCGAAAGATGTTCATAGTTACAGAGTATGCAGCTTTAAGTTTTTGCTTTTTTAAAACATTTTCGTTTACATTTATTAAAGTATCTTCCTTTCATTCAGGACGTTTGGCGTTTCATGGTATCGATCATAAGGCAGGATATCTGACCCAGAAGGAGGCTACGCAGGTTTATGTTGATAGGTTTCTTAACACACGTCTAGAAAGATGGCTGAGTTACTTTGAGAGGGTACTGAAGAAGAATAATGACGGAAAGGGGTAAGTAGTTCATTCATTCAACGTGGCCAATTGTGAAATCAGAAAAATTGAAAATCGAATACTTTAGATTTGATATATGAAGTTTGTATCTGATAAAATAACGTTTTAATATACTGAAACAAACTTCGGTGTACCCAAATAGAGCTTTTTTAAAAGAAAAATATTGACATAAACAGGTTTGCTATTTACACAACGTAAGATACGTTACAAAACATATAAGGATAAAATACTCAGTGTAGTTAAATATTCGAGAATGCAAACTGTGTGTTTTAAATAACCTTAGGAATAATGTATAGCTATATAATAAGTGTTTAACAATAGTGGTTTTCATCATGTGGTACTGCGCAAGAAGATTCAAGGTCAAATTGAAAGAAATTATTTCTATTAACATTATCTCTTTTTTAATCAATAAAAATCAAATATCCCTTTAATCACCTGACATTTTCCTAGAATTTCTAAGTTGCAATGTTAAATAGTAATATCAATTAGGTTTCATACACACTATGTTTTCTACATAACCACAATAAGCATTCTGAAAAACAGACCATTTTGTAACGTATCTTACACATATGGAGTCTCGTCTGTTTATACAATGTACATCTACTTTATGACCTTTGAATCATCCTGTTATATTAAATTGACTAGTAGTGAGTCTAGTACAATAACTAATGGGAAATGTATACCCTAAAATAATCAATTCAAAACCAGCAGAGCACACAATACAGATATGGTGCATAATTGCAGAATGAAAGCGGTATTTATAGAAGATGATGTAAAATATGATGTTATCCTTGTGAATCAGAAAAACACAAACTAATTCATAAACAGTTATTAAACTATCCAAAGTCAAACAATTAAACCAATCATTCCAACGGTCATTCCTGTCTAATGTCTACAAAGGCATTGTAACTTATCTTATGCTTTCAGAGTAAGTAAGGTTGCAAAGATCAGGAATCGATACAATCAAGTACCACACCTGACCCAGGATACCAATGGGAAAGTGACAAACTCACAGAAGACACCACAAACGAGAGCCAAGAGGCAGCCCTTTCCCAGCAGGTGACCACGAAGCACATATAAACAGATGCGCACAAAACATAGCAAACACAAGACAGAACAAAAACATAAAAGATCCACAAAAGAAGTACCGCCTTGGAACGGTCAGTAAAATATTTTACTGGAGGGCTTAAACCAGTTTTACGAGGCCAACCTCGCCCTTAATTCTGATGTGGGCCAGCACACATATGGGAAAGTGACAAAACTCAACAAACATGACAGCCAAGAGGTCAGCCCTTTCCCAGCAGGTGACCACAAGGCTGCAAGGAACAGACACAACAGCATAACACACAGAAACATGAAGCAAAACTAACTAAAACGATCCACAAAAGAAGCACCGCCTTGGAATGGTCAGTAAAAATACTTCTACTGGAGGGCTTAAACCGGTTTAACGGCGCCAACCTCACCCTTAATTCAGATGTGGATCAAGACACATAGATATTTGGTTTGCATGAAAGACCCCTAACTTATCAATGCATCATCTCCTAAAACATAAAAATCAAGATATAACAAGGAGATAAAGCAAGGATAAGGACTCAACAGTAAATTAAACTTAATACCGGAGCAAAAGAAATCCAACAGGTAAACCCCGGTGGGCCCGACAAACAGCCAAAGCATCAGGCCCCTACCATCTCATCAATAGATAAGTCTTTAAGTCGGAACCATCATAGAGTCTGAAGTCCGACCCACCGGCGTGCAATTAAAGAGGAAAGCAAAGTTGCCAACTGTGATTGGGTTGACTACCAAGCATGCAGTCTGTTGCAATACATTAATGTTATAGTCAATCTTTTTATAATGGGAAATTATTTTAATGAAGTGCGCTGAAAAATTATTAGAGCCAACAATCTTCTTCAACTTATACACCAAGTCACCATAGAAATCAGGTTCCGAAAGTCCTTGGCGCAAGAGAGATTTAAGTCCAACTTGGAATTTAGAAATCAAATCAAAGTATCGTCTATAAAATTTTGAAAATGTTTTGCGAAGTTTATGATACCGATAGCCCTGTTTAAGGAGTTTCTGAGTTAACAATTTATTGCGGGTGTTGAAGTCAGTAACATAGCTAGATGCTCTAGCAAAACGAATGAGTTGAGAGATATAGACTCCATAGGATGTAGAACGAGGAACATCACCATCTAAAAATGGGAAATTGACAATTTCAAAATCAAAGTCGTCACGTTTATCATAAATTTTGGTAGAAACAATACCATTAGAAATTGACAAATGCAAGTCTAAAAATGCGGCTTCAGCTCAAATGTCGCTTTGATTATTTCAATATCAAATTTTGATACCCTAAACTGACGCTGACGCTTTCCAGTTGCAATGTGTTTGACAATGCTACACAGAACTTCACCATGAGTCACAGATTAAAGCCATTATCTAATCAGACGTTGAGTTATAATTGCAATATATTTGAATAGCCTATTTTACACTCTTTAAAATTAACATGAAATACACAAGATTCATGTGAAGAAATTGGGTTATTTCCATTCCACTGACAAGGAAATATAATGGCAAAAGACAACATCACTTTTAACCAGCCATGACATCTTTTGCGTCAATATTTTCCTAAATTGTGACTTCAGATGGCAGGAAGCGCTGATTTCATAATATACCATACAAAAACATAACATCGTTATGCAAAATACTCTGAACTCAAAGAGCCCAGTATACTATAACTCTTAGTCCGCCATGTTGGAAACACCAACCAGCCGTTTAGTGCATGCCACAAAGCTGTAAATGTAAAGGGGGCAGTGATTGGTGGAAAATGATGGGTGGGGGTTAAGGGCTATATTTTAAAAGTAAAGTGTTCCGTTGTTGACAAACAGAAATAGAAAATAAATCATCTTTATTTAACGGAATCATATTGGCTGCAATTTATGAAACGACATCTCATTGGTTTGGCTGATTCTACAGGTGTGGATATAGAGGACCTTACATGAGTTCTCATGTTTTATTGAATTTATCAAACGAGTTGGGGAAAAGAGATAAAATGCGAGGCTTTTCTAGCATTTCATTTCTTTTTTTGCAACCAGTTTTAAAAAATTCAATAAACAGGAGCACGAATGTTAGATTCTATTTATCACATGACATGAAAATTACTTAAACATCACATTTTGGCATGAAAACTTCAAATTTGTTTCCATCTTTTTTGCTACGTTATATTGGACTACATTACGCAGCAACGTAACTACTAGGGGTTTATCGATTTTATTGCATGGCGTTATATCTCTCCAAGAGACGTCGTCATGTGATAAAAGAAAAAAAAACTTCCTTGCATCTTGATAAAATTTTCAATGAAATATTTCTCCCATGGAGTGCGCCTACTGTCAGGGGCCAAAAAGTGGTAAAACAGCGCGGCTACCAGGGCATCTCATTAATGTGTATTGGTTAAACTGAATGCAATCTGTAATTATATGGTAGCTATTTTTCGAGTACTCACGACATTGTATTTTGGCTGAAAATAACCCCCTCATATCTGGATGCTCACATAATATTCATTTGATGGGTATGACAAGTATCATTATTATATAACCTATAAGTAGACATCTTTTGATTGGCCCAGATGCCTATCCACTCGAGTCCATAAAACTTCATATCTACTGGGCTGCTGGTTTTTCCCATTCAATATTATAAAAAAAAACTAAAATAAGCTTCATAGAAACTTTTCATAACAGGTGTGCTTTCAGCATGAAACTTGCATGATTTGCTGTAAATACAATTCAGTGAGCGACAGCAGCACGAAATTCACAAGATTTGGTGTTTCATCATATACATGTTATTCAGACTTTGCTGTTGAATATAGTAATTAGCAGAACTCTTAAATGAACTAATGAATTCTTCCTTCTGGATTGATGCAACAAACTTGGAATGGTCCATTGTATAATTTAAGGGGTCACAGGTTTTAATTTCTAAACAAAATTGCAGTTTTTTCCCTGAAGATCATTTTTGTCTTAACAAACAGTGTAGACCCTGATGAAATGCCACATTATGCGGCATTTAATCCGGATCTTCTCTGTCTGTAGTTGTAATTTCAAATAAGATATGCATTCATGCCTCTTTCAACTATATGAAATCAATTAGTCATCGTGTAAAAAAAAATTCAAGACTGTCCAAGACACAGTCTTTAGCCAAGATTTTGCTGTTGTTGTTGTTGCTTTTTTTTTGCTTAGAGAAATTATATAATAAAAAAAATGTTGACTATTGAGGCATTGGACATGATGTGATATCGACCTGAGAATACCAATATTGACCTAGGCTCCGCCTCGGTCAATATTGGTACTCTCTGGTCGATATCAAATCATGTCCAATGCCTCAATAGTCAATAATTGTATATTATAGCTCGCTTTATCAATTGCCTCTCATATTAACTGCCTGATAAACGTTGTCTATCTCAGGCATGTGCCTTTATCAGGTCATGATTTATCATTATGTTGCACTTTTTGAATGACGTCAATAATGACGCTGAATCAACTCAAAACTAGAAAAATTACGTCATAATCGCTAGTTTTAAGAGTGAATCAATGGGTAAACTGGTAAATAGAATACCAGGTTGGCGTCAAGTTTACCAGGCTCAGCTTTGAGAACGCATGTTGAATCGCTCAGCAAGCCTAGCGATGTCAACAAGCGTTCTCAAAGCCTTGCTTGGTAAACTTGATATCAAAAGACATTCACCTAGTGTTCTTTATATGACACAGTTTTCAATTTCCTAACAGGTTTGCAATCGGCAACAAATGTACATATGTTGACCTTACACTGTATCAATGCCTGCGGGCGACAGAAGGCACGTTCCCTGAAGCATGGGCCAAGGCAGATTACGTACCTGCCCTGAAGGCATTCAAGGATCGTATGGCAGCTAGACCAAATATAGCAGCTTTTCTCAAATCTGACAGAAGTCAAGCGTTTTGTGGTAACAGCATGATGTAACAGGAGATCTCATATATGTTATCAGAACTCTATACTGATGTCTATAAAATACAGTCTACTCACAGTCTACGGTGGATGTGCAAGCTCGTCTGATCCTTCAGTGGTCACTTTAAACTACATGCTTATAATACTTTATCGATTTTTGAAATGCAGAACTATTAGGCCAGTCATAATAGCTTTTGGGGTACCACTAATTGCTACAGAAACTTTTTTGTGTCTGAGCGAAAGTTTCTTATGTCATCTACAACATACTAAAAGTCCTCACAAAATATCTGAAAGGAAACGATATTATAACACCTTAATCTACTCCTTATACAACACTTTCTGCGGCGGCCCTGTAAGTCCACCGTAGATTGTACTTTCTCTCCCTAGGAAAGGCTTCCGGTTGTATAGACGACTCGAATAAAATCTTTGTCGCAGTTTTCCTCCGACCATTACACACAGGTAATTACCTTTGAGTAGTTTTTTGCCGATCAACGTATTTTTGATCATCGCCCCAAGGCAACTGACGCTCCAGTGCATTTATAAGAGAAAAATAAGCTCAATATTCCCTGGTGTCACATATTTTCGTGGCTATAATTCTCGCACCACTTTTATTGTAATTTTATTTTATATCACATAGAAATCGTCACGAATCGTAGCAATCAGAAAGAAAATATGTAATATATATTAAATTGCAGGATTTTTTTGATTTTTTTATTTTCACATATTAAAATATGTTACGCTCAAATTTTAAAAGTACGGAAACACATTAGTGTCATCATGAAATTGAATATACTTGTACAAAGCGTTTTTGGGCGATTTTTGAAGCAATTCTACGAAAAACATGGCAAGGATCAGGTTTACAGCTTGATCTCACTTCTGAAGAAGGTTTCTAATTAAAGAAGATTCGTTTTTCATCTTGAAAATAGGAAGAATCAGTTGTTAGTTGTCTCTAATAAGAAATTAGATGGCATTACTGCTCTGTATAAAACTACCTCCGTGGTGAGAACAGTAACCATTACTGCTTTGTATAAAGCTACCTCCCTCTGGGGAACAGTGATCAGTACTGCCCTGTATAAAACTACCTGCTTGATGGGAACAGTGGCCATTACTGCCCTGTATAAAGCTACCTCCATGGTGGGAACAGTGCTCATTACTGCTCTGTATAAAACTGCCTCCGTGGTGGGAACAGTGATCATTACTGCTCTGTATAAAGCTACATTCGTCGTGGGAACAGTGGTCAATACTTCCCTATACAAAAATAGTAAGTATGATCAGGAAATACCACAATCACAAACCACAGACAACCCCAATGCACCGCGAGGAAGAGCCACCACGAGACACCAGGAAGATAAATTAAGCAAAGCAACCAGCTCTCTCTTCCCCAGCAAGATGATTGCAATACTAGAATGGACATAAAGTAACGTACAACAAAACATAGAACAATTACAGACTCCCACAATGGGAGTAACAATAAACAAAAAGTCAACAACAACAGAACCACCGCCTTATAACAGACAGCAGCCTAAGCCAATGGGGGGCTTAAATGCAATTTACTGGTATAAAATCTTCGCCCTAGATTCTGCTGTTGTTGAAGTACAAGGAATGTTCAGCTCGCATGGAGGCCTTCTAACTAATGCAATGTATCATCATGGAGAAACACAAATTAACACACCATGATGAAACAATGAAAAGGGCTCATGACTCACAGATAGTCAGAGCTAAAAAAAACTCAAGTTGAACAACGGTGGGTCCAGCTACAGATAAGCATCAGGCACCAACCCACCGATTAAAGCTTTACGTAAGAGCCATCATAGATTTTGAGGCCTAACCCACCGTCATGCAATTAAAGAGGAAACCATGGCTATAAACTGTGATTGGGTTTAAAACCAGGCATGCAGACTGTCGCATGGTAATCAAGTTATATCAAACCCTTATATAACGTTTTACAATCTTTTTGAATTGATCACTAAAATTAGATTTTCCAACAATTCGTTTGAATTTATAAACTAAATCACCATAAATATAGGTTCTGATATGCCTATTGCAGAAGAGTTTTTAACCCAATGTTGTATTTAACAATTAACTCTGAGTGTCTGTGGTAGAATTTAGAAAATGCTTTTCGAATTTTATGATATCTATAACCTTGTTTTAATAACTTAGCAGTTAAAAACAAGTTTCTGTTGTTGAAGTCATCAACATTAGAACACACTCTAGCAAAATGAATAAGCTGAGAAATATATACACCATAGGAAGGGGAGCGAGGAACATCTTCATCAAGAAATGGGAAATTTACTATTTCAAAATTAAAATCATCCCGTTTATCATAATTTTTAAGTAGAAGCTATGCCATTTGTTATTGACAAGTTCAAGTCCAAAAACAGAGCTTCAGTACCAGAAGAATTAGCCTTATTTAACTGAAGTTCAGTAGGATATATCTGACCTACCATTTGTTCAAAGTAAGGATAATCAATATTAAGTAAGTCATCTAAATATATGGAGGTGGAGTTAAAAGCTTCAATAATATCAGTTTTGATTATTGTCTGACAGAGACAACATAAAGTCTCTCTCATATAACAAAACAAAAACAAATCTTCTACAAGAGGAGCACAATTAGTACCAGTTTTGAATATCGGGAATGTTGGTCACTAGTGCCCTGTATACAATTTTCTTCGTCTGATGAACTGTTGTGCATATTGCCTTATCTAATGTTGGTGACCACTATGCCAATTGGTAGAGGGAAATGTTTATCTGGCCTGTCCGATCTATCATACAATCCCATTTTTAAGTCTGCTGAATGCAACACTAATGATGTATACCATCGGGATACCTTTATTAACTTTATTAACATCTTAAGGTGTTCATTATTATACTTCTTGAACAGAGCAACATATGATCTTTCTAAAAGGAACCTGTCAAAAGTACAGCCCCATGGCTAAGACAACGGTTTTGCCAAAGACAGGGGGAAGTCTTTATAGTTTGCTACAACTGTAACTATTGGCACTTGGTTGTCGTGCGAAAAATAGAGAAAAGAATATGATGTAATCACACTTCAGATGTTAATTACCAGAAATTATGACAAATTAACCTGGACAACCCTGAGAGGACAGAAAAAAACACAATAAAAACATTAACAAAAAACATACAGTGTGCAAGAAAACATACGATAATATTGGCCTAAACTTCAGCTAGCTATTTTTTTAAGCTATGACTTGTTAAACATATAAACAGATAAAGCTACCATACGAAACCGCACCGAATTTTACTACATTCCCATGGAGAACTGAGAACTGGGATCGGAGGTGCCCACGAATGAGGGCTGGTGTAACATAGAAAAGGTGGACGTGTGGAAAAGGTAGACATAGCGGCCACTGTGCATGCGCAATCATATTTGCTCCGCCCAGCTTAGTAAAGGCTATTGTGCATGCTTCGTGTATTAAAACTAATTCGCTGTTGCTGCAACTGTCGTGTATACTGACATGGATCCATTACATTGGAAAACTGATCACAATAAATTTTGCAAACGACATATTGGGGTTTGATGTTGATTACCATTAATAAAGAGCCAAAATTGAAATGTCAGAGAATAATGATTTCCTAAAAATGAAAGAATAAATCTATTATCAAATAAATAACAGAAAATATTAAACACTAGGCTATTTTGGAAGATCCTGTCCCCATCTCTATAGCTCCGCACATAACCTATAGCGTCATATTTAAGGACATAACCAAACAGTGCAGAGTTTGATCAGACGCTGGAGAGCTCTCCATCACTCGGCGTCTGATCAAGGTTTCACTGTTTGCTCACTGGAATGATAAATTATAGAAATAAGACAAAATCAACGTAAGCCCTACAATTGGGAATTGGCTTGGCCAACGAACATGGTAGTAGTTCGTCAAAAAGTTTTTTTTAAAAATAGTATCGATAGTTCTTGTTAAAGTACTGCCGCATAAATAAGAAACACGAAAAATCAACTTTAAGTACACCTGTTCACGTTATTTTCTCTTGAACTTTTCGATATGCGGAAAGAAAAAGCCGAAGCATTTTTTGACAAAATTTTCAAGCAGGTGTTTTTGCTGTATTTTTCTGTAATTAGATGGAATTTTGGCATAGTTTTGGTTCCCGTTGAAAAACGGGGGAGTATTACTGTTGGTAGAATGGACATAAACTGACCCAGTTACTGCACAACTGATCTGCGGCTTTGTTTTCGCATATGCAAACATCCGGTTTTCTCATGTCGCAGCTCATATAGTATAACTGGGGTTTACACGGGTATACATTTTCTCTTATTTTTGATCTAAAACATAGATTGTGGGTACTTATTAGAACCGCCTCAGAGTGTACCCACAATCTATGTTTTGAGCAAAAATAAGAAAACTATCTGAAAATTATCATTTTTACAGCCGTAAAATATTGCAGTATATCGCATGGACATGTTTGTGTAATGTTTGTCTGGCTCATTTAGACTGATGAAGTTTCTTTTTTCAAAATGATTGTGGCTTCATATCCATAGCAGTAATGTTATATATAAATTTATTCTTCATTGTATATAGCTAGCGTTTCCAATCATACAAATCTGAAGTTGGATGATTACAGTACCATTGAAATGAGTGGGTGGGGTAATCCTACCCACCCGCTGATATTTGGTTAGCCACTTTTATAGAAGATATGATACACCACAAAAAATAAGCCTTCATAAAGTTCTTGTATTCTGTTGTTCATGAACTGCATATTGCTAGGTACTGTAGTGTCTTGTATATATCAACTATGTTTATTTACCAATAGTAACACACATTTTTTGCGGATTTTAGGTGCCTGACTCATATCCATTTTTTTATATTTCCCATCATGCAACATTTGAGGACTTTTTTTCTGAGACGCATATAGGATTATATATTTCAAAAATGCACTTTTCGTTTCTGTAGCAATTAGTGATAGGTTTGACCCAAATATTGGCTAAAATGACTGGCCTATATCAGGGGCGGGTAGGCAAGTTATTGAACTTGGGTTTTAGTAAGTAAAGAGTAAGTAAGTAAAGTCAATTAATTTAAGGAGGGTGACGAAATTTGATAATACAACTAATCTTCCATGAGGCTCTCTGCCAAAGTACTTTTGTGTTGCAGATATCATTGACAAAGTAACTCAAGATGTTTTTTTCTTTTATCAAACATATGTGTCATCTTGATAACAACGTGGCAACATTAACATTACAATATCCAAGTATATAATTGCAGGGGTGTGGAATTAGTAAAATTTTCTACTTGTCCATGGACAAGTAAATGGCCATAATGTACTTGTCCAAACGAAACTTTACTTGTCCAATAGTACCGATTAGCTTATACCTTTCTGTGCTTAAACAATTTACACTTTCGAAAACAGTATGAAACCATGCAGATATCAACTCTCTTGTAAACAGTGTAGACCCAGATCAGCTGGCTTCTGAAGAAGCCAGCTGATCATGATCCACACTGTTTTCAATGCAACATGTGAACTCATAATTATTAATCAAAATATGAAATACAAAATTTCATTAACTTTATACAAATTTTGCACTGTCCAAGAACAAGTAAATTGAAATTTTCTACTTGTCCTGAATGAAATAGGACCAGGTCGGACAAGTTGGGCATGGTATTGTCACAGCCCTGATTAATGTCTACCTTCAGTTAAAATCATTTCATATTAGAATACACTACTATCTTTGCCAACGTGCTTGTTTCCAGGATACATATGTTTGCTGATTAATCACAGTGTTTAGACAGAGCGTAGTTACTCACACATGAGAAATAATCACCAGCGCACAAAAAAATGGGGACTATGTGGTAAAAACCTTCATTTGCGCTAAAAATAAAATGGTGAGTGTTTAAATAACTCTAGTATCAATGCCATGATGTAAGCTGTTGCACAAAAATTGTTTCATATCTTTTTAGATCAAACATTTATAAAGTGACTCTTATCATATGGTGTGACTCCTATCATCTGTTTTCCATATTTGTTTTTGTTTCCTGTCACAAGTGAGTATGATCAGAGAATGCCAAAATCACAAAAGCCAATCAGAACTACCTCAGCCAATTCCATGGAATCAAATCTCGGATGTACATCAACGATCATCTTTGATAACGTGACGCTGACGTTACATAACGTGACACTGAACTCATAGAAACCATGCCAATACAATAACAAGTTTGATGCAGCGAAACAAATTAAAAAAAAAAAATTTTTTCAATAAAATATCGCTATAGCGATATTTTATTGAAAAATAACATAAACTTTATTTATTCTCTTGACAGAAAAATGAATTTTAAAAGAGCTGAACCCACATTCTTCTTACGCCAGATTCGACTAATAAAATGCAACTTTTTCATACATGGAACTATGCCTTAAATACATCTGAGGCTTGACTCTCCAATTGAGGCGGCATTTTCCAACTGACACAAAAGCAAGAAGACAATTTAAGTAAAGCAAGCAGGCCCCAATGTTATGCAACTTATTTCATGCACAAAGCTGTTGAGCATTAAATTTATCTTGCTCGTATATATTAAAATGCCAGCAATTGTTGGCATTTTAACATTTATTTGCATGCTTAATACAACGTTTGAAAGCAAGAAAAGTCTTTATTTTTCAGCATTTTAGTTTCGATGATCAGTTAAAATTCCATGATTACTTGAGTTGAGCATAAAAGTTGGATAGCCAGGCCAAGTCTCTCTTGAAATTTGTATTTATGCTGCATGAAAACATTTGACAATTACCATCTATTTACAAATAGTATACAAGGCAACATCTATACATTTGATGCAAATGGTATATCGTAGCGATGATGACTTTGCCTAGTGATAGATAGACAAACATGTGATATGTATCAAACTTGTATATTGTATTGCACATTCAAAATACTTTGACCATTCCAGTATAAAAGTGAAACGGTATACAGAAGTGCTTCCCAACCTATGAAGACTGTGTTGTGTGCAACCTTAGTCAAGTATTTGTGAGAAGTATAAAATGAGCCGTGGCATGAGATTTCCAACAATGTGGCATTTTGACATGTGTAGACTCGGACGAGCCTCCGCAGCCTCCTTTGAAGCTAAGAAACTCCAAATGACACTCGGTCAGTAGCTTAACAATCATAGAATACTCAAGCGACAAGCAAAGGCTCTGATCAGACTGCGCGTATGCGCAGGCTGGTCTGAGGCTTTGCTGGTCGCACATACCAAATTGTTGGAAATCTCATGCACTGGCTCAAATATACTTTCATTCTTGCAAAACAACGCAAAAGTGTGAGAGTACCAACTGTGACTAACGTGATTGCCCACTCTAGTATTATACAAAATAATTGTGGCAGTTTATTAGTTCACTTAGCTCAATGGCAGCAAATATAAATGTTTCTCATTCTATGTAGCGTAAGAGATGGTGGATTAGGAAAAAGTCTGACTTCTATGTACTACGAAAGACGGTAATGAGTTGGTCTCATTCTTTCATTGGGATTGTTGATTTAAATAGCGCTGTTGTCATTTATTGGCGTTCTCTAATTCTCTTGAAAGGTGCAACACAATATAAATTCACTAAGTGCTGGTAAACCGCTTTAGAGATGTTTTCTTCGTTAAGAGCAGTCAATGGGAACTGGCTTGGCCAATTCCGTGGAATCAGACCTCAGATGTACATCGAGGGTCTAGTTTGATAACATGACAATGACGTCGCAGAATCCATGCCAACACAATAACAATTTCGATTGCAGCGAAAAAAACGAACGGTTAAAACATATCACAAGATGCTATAAATGAAGTTTAGGGTTTTTCAATAAAATATCACTACTGCGATATTTATTGAAAGAAACATTAACTTCATTTATTCTGTTAACAGAATAATGGATTTTAATGGAGATGAAACCACATGCAGAACTAATTTTCCTTATGTCAGTTCCAGCTAACAAAAGGCAGCATTTTCATATATAATACTACGCCTTACATACATCCGAGGTTTGATTCTCTAATTGGGCCGAGATTTTCGGATTGAAGAGCATGCGTTTATGATAGCTGCATGGCCATTGTAATACGACTGAAAAAATGCTAAAAGTGACGTTTAGACAACACAGAATAACAACAAAAACATTTTTTCCTGACACCTGTATTATTACATGCATGGAATAAGTAAAACTTTTTTTTATTTCAAGTTGGCATTGCATGGTGGGTCAGTGCATATCCTTTCTTCATATTTATTTCATTAGAAGTAAACACTAGGTTTAAATCTGTCTTTATACGTTGGAAACGCAATCCATAAGTTTGCCACCCATTTTATTCCTTGGTCTACATCGCAACTACCATGAACAGATCGCTTATCCAGTGTAGATAAATAACCAGTCTGAAAATAATAAGTTTAACTAAAATAATTACAGTAAAACGTCGAAAATTTGAACACCGATTTTTTTAATTATCTCTAATTCAAATTAAATTTCGGACACAATGGATCCGGAGGGGGAAAATGATAATAATAAGTTTTGGGAGTTATATACTTTTATCTCTACTTCCCAATAATTCGAACTACAGTTAATGGCCCAGTTTCGAATCTTTCCCAGTTCCGAATCACGTCATAGTTTCGTTGCAAAGTACACATCAGCGGTAAAATTTAAAATGCATATTTTGGTTTTGTTTTGTTGTATAATTATCCATCTGTATGCGAGTGAAAGCAAATATCTATAAGTTATCTGCTTGGTGAAAATAATTACAATTTTCCCTCATGACCCATTTTATGAAGATATATTTTCAAACGTGTCAGTATCTGTTCACTGCATATTTCCGAAAAATGCTTTCGTTTGAAATGCATTTTTACCAAACTTTTGGTTTCAGCATGTTTTCCAACAATTATTAAAACATATCCAAGAAAAAAACTGACCTTTTATTCTGTTTGTGGTTCTGTGATAGCCGTGTTATCATTGTCACTTATTTGCCCAGTTTCGAATCAGCTGACTCAGAGTTTTATTTCACGTCACATAACAATAACGTACACGCGCTCAGCTGTTAGTACAACATAGAAGTCAAAATTATGTGAAAAGGTTTCAAGGGCACCATATGCTCTCTCTCTCTCTCTCTCTCTCTCTCTCTCTCTCTCTCTCTCAGCAGACGCGGATCCAGAAAGTTTTGACTCTGACAACGTTTTTTTTATATTTCATGTCGTTTTAGTTGATGAGGGGAGAGAGGATCCAAATACCACAAAAGCGGGCCGTCATCGGCACGCTAGAGAGCATTAGTGTGAAAACAGTCTGAATTTTAGGGGTAAAGCTATGGAACTTTACAGGGGTTGGCGGAGGGGGGGGGGGCTCTGTGCCCCAGTCTTTCCTGGCTTCCCTGGATCCGCGGGATGAGGATTATGCCTTTGTGTGTGTCTGTTGAATTTCTCTGTCTGTCTGTCTGTCTGTCTGTCTGTCTGTCTATCAGTCTGTCTGTCTATCTAAGTCTCTCTATATGCCTGTCTGTCTGCATGTCTCTCTTTCTTCCCCTCTCTCTCCCCCTCTCTCTCTCTCTCTCTCTCTCTCTCTCTCTCTCTCTCTCTCAGCATATGTGGTGTAGACCTAGCAGACCAGGGATCCCGAGCTTGATACCGGGCAATTCAAGTCTTTAGTTGGGACTCTAATTCAGTCCCGTTCCCGATGAACCTTAGCTGGTAGAAGCCCATTATACTAATTATATATCATGTATCCGTAATGCACTACATGCGCGGATCCAGAAAGTTTTGTCAGAGAGGGTCCAACCTTGACAAGGTTTGTTTTAGTTTGATGGGGGGAGGAATTATCCAAATACCACTATAAGCGGGCCCTTTACGGTCTGCCAGCGAAACGCCATTTCAATAGCGTTTCGCTGGCGTGCCGATTATGGCCCAAAATTGGAAGCTGGCTTGGTAGCTTTACGATTTTAAGGGGATCGGGACCAGTATTGCTAAAAAAATCTATATTTTTGTGATTTTCGAGGGGGGTGGTCCGACCTCCCTGTCCCCCCTCTGGATCCGCACATGCACTTCATCCTCCTGTGAGTAAAAGTAGGGCTAACGTCTTGTTGATTTTCCAGTGCCCTGGTATATGCCCCACTCCATCACAAGTGGACATAATTGTGTCGGATGATTCCCTTGCTTTTTGCCTAACTATGTATAACAGAGTTTTTACTTGGGTAGAGACCAGAGCCAAGTCAGAATTAAGAGTGAGGTTGATACCGTTAAACATGTTGAAGCTCTCCAGTTTTTCTTTTAACTGGCACAGACTTCGTCGATCGTCTTTCTAAATGTTAAAAGCCTGGCCTTTACCCCTTACTGTGGTGTGTGTGTGTTGGTGGCGGTTGTGCAGGGGGGGGGGGTCAAGACGTTATAACCATTCAAACATTTTTTTTTTAAATACCATGACCCCGCTATCGGCTACAGTATCACGTGTGTCGACCGGTGTTGGCGGGTGGGGCAGTGGTTACAAACGCATTTCACTCTCACAATGCGTGTTGGTATATGCGTGCGCTAAATAACAATGGAAATGAGCACAGACGTTAAATAAAAATGTCACAAAAATAGAAGAAAATACTCTGAAAAAGTGAATGTTAGTGTTTCTATCACAAAGCGACGCGTCAAATGACAGCCAGTGCAGATCCTGATAAGAACGCGCCTCTAGCAGCTATCTGATCTAGTTAACTCTACACTGTCTACCTGTAAACCTTTCGATCATTAGCCAGGGTGTATACTCGCATGTGGTAAAATGTTCATAGCCTTAGGACATTTATTCATGCGTGGATCCACAGGAGTGAGTACTGGGGGTCTGGACCACCTCTCCCGCATGGAAAAGCACAAAGCTGTAGATTATCTTAGGATTACTGGTTGGAAAAGTACAAAGCTACCGGTGTCAGGTTATCATCGGACCGCTAGCCAGGCGCCACTTACTCGTATATGACGTTTCGCTGGCGGGCCGATGGTTGCCCGTTTTGGTTACTTTCTGTGTCCGTGCAAGTTTACTGCAATGAATACGGTAAAATAATGCGTCAAACTCGTCATTGGAAGTAGTGATTAAGCCAACAATGTCAAAACCTTAATGCAACTGTACTTCTGAAGGAAATTTCTTAGAATTTCTAAAGTGATTCGAAACTGGGCAAATGACCCGCAACTGGGCAAATTGGCGGCCTACTTCAAAGCCGTGGTATGACACATAGCAGAGTCCGAATGATACAAATTGAGGTCCATTATTTAGGGGAATGATAGTGCTTTGTAGTAGTAAAACCGAAATCTTATTTACTCAGAGCAACTATTTGGAATACGCCTTGAAGTAAAAGTGATTCGGAACTGAGCCATTTACTGTACTGATAATTCAAAATAAAGCATCTATAGAGTCCCTAGGACATTCGAATTAAAGAGACTGTTATTGATATTTTCTTTACCTGGGTTTTAAAGAAAAGTCAAAACTGCGTTCATTGTTTCAAATTTGGTTATTGGTTGGTACCACACCAAACATAAGTATGCACTATGCCAAGAATGCACCATTGGCAAGAACTATTTCCTTTGATAACTAAAGACAAGCACACCAAATGCAAAAAAAAAAAACTATTCCATTGGCAAGCCTTGTTTCATCTGCAACCTAGATAATGAAATACAGCCTATAAAAACACAAAATCAGAAATATTAATGTTACCCTGAATCACATATGTCACCCTGAATCACTATGCTACTTTTCGTAAATTTTCATAAAAAACAACAACAAAAACCTGACTTTTTAAGGAATTATATCTTTTCTTGCAATTATAGATGTTTATCGTTGTGGTTTTAGATGCAATATTTCAAAGAAATTGATGTTTTATCTAGCAAATATTATCAAAATTAAATTTGACCCTTTAACATCAATTAAAAATTACTATTCGTTTGTAAAGAATTTATACCATGCTTTTACAAGATAAAATTTCAAATTGAAATTGCTTTTAGTATTATAAAACTTTTATGACTCCTAATGCTCACAATATAATTGAATATATATAACACAAATGAGCCAGTGCATAATATTTCCAGCAACGTGGTATGTGCGACCAGCATAGCCTCAGATCAGCCTGCGCATACGCGCAGTCTGATCAGAGCCTTCGCTAGTCGCTTGAGTATTCTATGATTATTAAGCTACTGACTGAACACCATTTGGAGTTTCTAAGCTAAACAGGAGGCTGCAGAGGCTCGTCCGAGTCTACACTTGTCAAAATGTCAAATTGTTGGAAATCTCATGCCGCGGCTCAAATATGAATAAATAACCATCCAGATTATGATATCCTTTGATTAGACCAACTTAAAGAAGTTAGTTAGTAAAATGATATTTTATGAAAAATATTTGTTTTGTTTTTTTCCATACCAAAATATACGTTGTAGGTATATAAGTATTTGTCCAGAGTATGAGGGTGGGATAGAAAAAAAATCGTACCCAGATCACTGTTTGGCATCATGACGCTTGCCAATGATGACAAGTGGTTATCATAAGGGAGGGATTTTTTCACATCCTCACACAAATGATGAATTCTTTTTCTTGCTCACTATTGACTTTTTATTATAAAAAAAGCTCCAGTAGTCCATGAATTCCCGGAGACGCAATATCACATCATGACATTATGACATCAATGTTCGTGATTTACAGTACAACCAATATACAGTCCCCTCGTGACATGCTAGGTAGGATAACATGGTAAGATAAGAATACCTGACCCAGAATAAAATATATAAATGTCCTTTTCAGGTGTGCAAGAAATGAACTGTCAAATTGAGATGGTTAACAATCCACAATGTATATGATGAGAAATGAAAGAAAACGTATTTTGGAGTTTGAGTATATAAGTGCTAGTTTTCACTTTTTTACTTAATCAAGTACTAGTTTTCTTTTCATCAAATACTAGTTTTTACTTAATTCCCTGTTAATGCAAACAAGCACGCACGTATACAATGATAATTATTATTAACTATGATCTTATATAAATACGTACTTTGAAACCTTAGTTTACTGACATATATATCCCTAAAGAAAAACGCCATGCTGCATTATTATGTGTACTTATAGTAGCATTGGAATGACAAACAATGTAAGTCAGATTAGGATGCTGCTTAGGCCAGAATTTTTTATTAGTTGATTTAAGAACCCTCCTACTGTAATTTTCGGGAAAGTAGGAAAAAAATAAAATTTAATTTCTAAAAAAAAAAATTTTATTTTATCCGCCGACTCTAAATATTAATTGTTGTGTGGTTGAAAAAAAAAATTTTTGAGGTTCTGTCTGTGCATTTTTGAGTGACACTGTTAAAAGTGATTGTCCTGTCCAGATTTTTAGGAAAATGATGAAATATTTTAAGATTACCTTACCTTACAGTCAACTGGTCATTTTCAGAGCTTTTTTATTTATTTCCCCCCCCCCCCCCGACCCTAGATCTGAAAAAATAATCCCGTAAGACAACTAAAAAAAACTCTGGCCTTAATATGACCTGTGCTATGTCTAGATATTTGTAGTAAAAATTGTAGCGCTCAGCAAATCTTTAAACGCATGTACCAAAGTACAAAGTGCGACTAGCTGCCTAGTATTTTATCTCAATTTTTATATTCTGCGAACATTGCATAAGTGGATAGTATGACATAGGCTTTTGCCCTTTTCCTAAGACAGTGGGTCTTTGTATCGTCTTATTCCAATTTTTTACTCTACAGTGTAGTTTTACTTTTTATAAGTTCTGGGTAGCTTGTAGTTTTTTTTTCTGGCAAAGTTATGTTCCCTGGAAATTGGATAGGAAGTCTTAGCAACAATTTGAATATCTACAAAATCAACTGAGAAAAGCTATGGTCATTACCCATTTTATTTTGATTATAGAGATGCTGTATTTTCATAAAAGGTTGATAAATTATAGTAGTTTACCTCTCTTTCTAGAAAATGGCTGTACCACATTATAGCTGTACCTTTTTTCGGTTGAAGTGACAGTGATGAATCGTGACAATGCCGACCCAAACTTTTCCAGTCAGGAACAGTTTCTTTGATTACCTAAACAAAGGACACACATTAACATAACCCAGCATTACAAGTTAACTTGTAGATCTTAATGCTCAGTTAGGTTTGCTTTATGTCACGATGGAAAGCCATGGGTATACAGATTTCTATACATCTGTTATATAGAGGATCTAACATGAGTGCTCATATTTTATTAAATTTATTAACTGAGTTGAGGAAAGGAGATAAAATGTGAGGCTTGCGGAATATTTAATATCTCTTTTTTGCAATGATTTTGATAAATCAAATAATACTGTAGCACGGATGTTAGATTCTTTGTATCACTGGACATTAAAATTTCTTAAAATCGCATTTTTGGCGTGAAAACGTCAATATTTTTATTGCCATCTTTTACGCAGCGTTATAATGACACGTAACTTTACTAAATCTGAAAACCAATAATAGTTTAACGATTTTAATGCATGGTATTATATCACTCCCAGACGCGACGTCGTGTGATAAATAGTATGCTTCCCATTTTGTGAAAATCAAAGACGCAAATCAGATTGTTGATGTTGGTCTGTATCTACTTTCTTTGCATTCAGCAAAATCAAATTTCCATATTAATGGTAGCATATCCTACTAAGTACCATATTTTCTTATATTAACAGGAAATGTATAAAATAAAAAAATCATAGCAAAATTGCACATCATGTTCATTTTTGACAGTTGTATATCTTTGATTTTAACAGATTGGTCAGGATACCAACCTGTATTTCTTGCTCTGAAAGATCTGCGAAAGGAAAGACTGTTTGGCCACCTGAATGTACATCATTAAGGTAGATTAGGACAGTCATAAATCTGAAAAATAGTAAATAAAGTAGTAAGTGAGTATGATCAGGAAATATCACAATCAATCACTGCAGACCAACCCATGTCACCGTGACGAAGAGCCACAGAACATTTATAGTAACCATACATCTGTAAGACAATAAAAGCAAAGCAATCAGCGTTTTCTTCCTCTTCAATATGACTGCAAAACTAGAATGGACACAAAGTAATGCATAACAAATCAAAGACAAACACACAGAACCCCATTAACAATGGAAAGTACATTAAACAATAGATCAACAACAACATAACCACCGCCTTAGGACGAACAGCAGACTAAGCCACCGGGGGGGCTTTAATGCATTTTACTGGCGTCAAATCTTCGTCCTAGATTCTGCTGTTGTTAAGACACAAAAGGTTTAAGCTTGCATAGAGACTTCCTCACTATTACAATGTATCATCACAGAGAAATACTCGAATCAAATTAACACGCTATGATGAAACAAAGACACAGGATCATGACTCACAGATAGTCACAGATAAAACATATTATGGAGGTATACAACTGTGGAGAATTATGTTTAAGGCTGTTAAAAATGAAAATAACTAGAATCACTGCTCATTAGGTACTCGTGTATAGACTGTTTAATGAAACAAAGAATTGAAGATAACTACTATCAAGAATACAAAGAGAATTTATAATTACCCCGTCCTTATTTATTCTTTTGAAGGTTGCAAAACTACAAAGCGCATTCAAAATACCATGATCTTAAACAGTTTTTAACGAGGAATGGCCACGAGCATTTGATGTGTTGGCAGAAATTAATTGATTGAGCTTTAACTAAACAACATTAAGATGGCTAACAAAGGTCAACAGCCCTATTGATTATGACATCTAAAGACAATACAATATAGCTTTTAAGATATTGGCCACATACGAGCAGTAGCTCTACAGCCTTTATTTTTATACAAAGGTAAGCTTTATTTTATAAACTTGAATGCAGAGATAAATGCATTAATTTCTTTTCAAAATGTTAGGAAAGTACACATGAAGAGCACATACTATCAACTTTAGTTCCAACGCCACTGTTCCTACTGTAACTTTAGTTCAACCTCTACTGTAGCTGTTTGAGAAATGGTCATGATTGGTTATTGCTTCGCAGACATTACTTGTTTTATATAAAGGCACACCTTGATGATATCAATGTGAAAGGATGAGATAATTGTTCCATAATTATTACTTTTTTAGGATACATGTATTTGGAAATAAAAAACATGAATGGTAGATATTGTCAACTTTAGTTCAGGGATCATTGAAACTCTTAAGAGAATTTAGCCTTACTTGTAGGAGCACAGTAGCTCAGTCGTAGAGTGCTTGACTCAGGACCGAGGGGCCACGGGTACGAGCCTCACCGACGTCACTGTGTTGTATCCTTGAGCAAGACACGTTTATCCTTGCTTAGTACTGGTTCAAACCAGAAAGACCCGTCCCTACACAACTGAAAGATTGTTGACTGGGACGTAAAGAATCAAATCAAACAAACAGACCCTTACTTGTTATCATGATGGTTCAGCGTATTGATATAAGGATATAGTTGCAGAAATTGTTGATATCCTGTAATACTTTTACAAGATATCATCAAAATACTAAAACACGACGGACAGCAAGGAAATCAAACAACAGTATATCCCCGTTATTCAATTTACCTTAGTTAAAAGTGGACAATTCCTTATTACGTATTGACTAGATACTGCCTACCAATTGGCCGGTTTGGTATTCTATATGGAGGAACTAAAATGAGTGAGCATATACTATTAAATCTATTAAATGAGTTGGGAAGATGAGTTAAGGAGAGAGATAATATGCGTGAAAAGCGGAGCAATTTACGTGTTTTTTGTTGTTTTTTTGCAGCGAGTTTGAAAAATTCAATAATACATGAGCACTAATAGTATACTATATTTATCATATTACAAGATAGAGGATCTTACATGTGTGCTCATGTTTCATTGAATTTATTAAACGAGGTGGGGAAAAGAGATAAAATGCGAGGGTAGATTCTATTTATCATATGACATTAAAATTACTTTGAAATCTCATTTCTGCGGTAAAAAACGTTATAATTTTGTCATTATGTACGCAACGATGTTTAGGACGCCATAACGTTTCGCGAAAATCTGTAAACCACAAGCACACTGGTAAACGTATACGTCGATTTGGTGGTATTTACGCGTATTGCCGGTACTTCATAGACCGGAAGTGGTAGATATTGGTGTTAATACTATATAGAAAAACATGCCACATGCCTAAAGGACTATAGAATTAGATCGTTTTTAAGTATTCAGTATGTGCATGGCGATTTATGTAAGCATTTAGGAATAGATTCGAGTACCGATCATCCGATCATTTACCAGTGTGACAAGTGGTTTATTGAAATATTTTACTTACCATTCCAAGACGGTACTTCTTTGGTGGATCTTTTATGTTTTTTCTGTCTTGTGTTTGTTATGCCTTTGTTTGTTTGTTTGTTTGTCTGACTGATCTCTTGGCTCTAGTTTGTAGTGTCTAACTGTGAGTTTGTGACTTTCCCATTGATATCCTGGGCCAGATGTGGTACTTGATGGTATCGATTCCTGATCTTTGCACCCTTACTTACTTTTACTGCATGGCGTTATTTCACTCCCAGACGCGTCATCATATAATAAAGCGCATTTTAGAATTATAATATTTAAAATTTGTCATATATAATATACGACGTTGTTTATGGTCTTTATTTCAAAACCATAACGCTACTTATTATGTGAACCACTAGCGGTTTATGGATTAGAATACATGAAGCGTTATATAACTCTCAGATGCGACATCATGTGATAAACTGATTTTATTTTGGGGTAATTACGTAAGGGTAATCTTCACATCTAAAAGAATCATATTATAATATACCTGCAAGGTCTACAACACCTTGTCCAGTCCACTTCATTTGTATGGAAAGTACAGTATGTCTGGAAACAACATGGAAGGTTCGAAATTTCGTGCGAGTCTATATGAGCGTGATAATGACCTCCTTCTTCATATTTTACCACCTAAAATGGAACAGTAATAACGATGACATTGATCTTAAACTTTATGTTTTATGTCTTATGTTTTTCTTTGGTGTCTAAAATAATGTTTTTCTCTAGCTCTAGCTAGCTGTCTATAGACTGTGAGCATTTTTTTAATGCGAGCTATGTAATTAATCCTTTGTTTACTGGAAACACCTAAACAAGTAATTTGGCAAACAGTGTAGACCGAAATGAAATGCAGCACTCTACTGTTTTCATCAGTGTCTGATAAAAAATCTTCAGTGACAGATATATATTATACTGTAGAAATTTCGACCTTCGATCCATTAAAATACAAAATTGGCAATCCCTTTCTTATTTCACCAATTTGTATGAGAAAATCTATCATAATACAAAGGGTTAATGTGCTCTAACAACAGCAACTAAAATCTTGAGCAACGTTTTAACCAGTTTAATACATATTCAAGCTACTTGGTTACTCAGAAGCTCAGGCTGAAGTCCTTTCTGAAGTGATCATTCTGATGTTATTTCTCAGCTTGTGGATGCACCCATTCTATGTGACCATTCGTTATTTAGGTTTGCTGTGATATGTGAGTAGTTCTAAGTGCCCTTTCTAGTTTGTTTATGTTCTTGGTTTATCTTTAATTTGTTGGTGTGTATCTTGGTTTGTCTGAGTTATTATGTGTATTTCTTTGTGTTAGTGTGTGTCTTTGCTTTCTCTCTCTCTGTGTGTGTGTGTGTGTGTGTGTGTGTGTGTGTGTGTGTGTGTGTGTGTGTGGTTTGTGTTTGTATGTGTCTTGGTTTGTCTGTGTAAGTTTGTGTCTTGGTCTGTCTGTGTTAGTGTGTGTCTTGGTCTGCATGTGTTAGTAAGCATCTTGGTATGTCTGTGCTAGTGTGTGTCTTGGTTTGCTTGTGTTATCATGTATGTTGGTTTGTGTTTGTATGTGTCTTGGTTTGTCTGAGGAAGTTTGTGTCTTGGTTTATCTGTATTAGTGTGTGTCTTGGTTTGTATTTGTGTTCTAAGTTTAGACAGTGGCATAGACCGCTACTTTTTTAGAGTTAAGCATCCAAACTTCTATATCATTGCGTAATGCTAGGCTTTTTTCAGAGATATTTACCTGTAGATATTCACTTCTCTTTATTACATCAACTGGAACTTCGGTTAGTCTTGCCAATCTGAAACATAGTTAAAGCATTAATTAGACAAAGAAAACACATGCTGATGGACATTGACCATGGCCATTGTGTCTGTGCGACGCCATTTTGAAATTCTGAAGTCACGTGCTTGGTGTAGATTGGTTTGTTCTGTTTCTGTTCTCGCCTACTGTGTAGTGACATGTCAAGTTATTAACATCTTTAACCGTCTCTATGACATAATCTTTGTCCAAATTTCAACACAAATAGATTTGTCTGGTTTAACTGTTTGCCTGCTAATGACAGCTCATAACCCTTGCAAAACAATTTGAACCCAGATTAGACCCCAACAAACGCCAGTCCTGATCTGAACGCCCTGTCAGATGCTCTGATGATGTTCCTAAAATATAGTCTTGAATGTGTTTATAAAAATGTAAATGACAAGAATTTTCAACTTATGAAGTATACAAAGAGTTACTACTTTCTAAAATAGATAATAATGTCAGTGACAAAAGTCCTTTTATCTGGAGTTCAAGACTTGAATATACCACTTTGATCTTAACACTTAAAAAACGCCATCCACGGTTTTTGCAATTGTGCGAGGTCTTTATTGAATTTCAAGCAGAACAAGCCTTGTTAGTTCATAGCAGACAGTTCAAATGAAGCGCCATTCTTCATATGATTTCAAACCAAAATTGTAGTCAAAATGCAATTTGCTTTTTGGGGACGGATGCTGGCATCCGGACTCAATTTTAACACTTACAACTTTCAGTCACGTCGATTTTTCACCCTTGCCAGGCCATACATTAAATATATGCTACACTCCTTGCAAATTTTCAGACATATAAGTTGCATGGTTTCAATATTAACAATTTAATTAGGTGCATGATAAAGAGTCGTAAAGATCCTGACTAGTTTGTTCCTGAGAAGCCAACTGATCCGGATCTACAATGTTTTCCAGAACGGGGTATATCCGGATTCCGCTGGATAAAGGCTTAATGCAAACCGAACAACTTTCTGGAAAATATCACGCGTAAAATGTAGTTCTTTTTTTTTTCGTTGTTTTTTTATTGTTTGTTATGCTTTGCAGTTTAGAAACTTCAGTTTGGGTATCGAAGCAATGATTTATTGCCAATTGCTTATTCAAATACAAATATATTTAGAAAATAATACCTTGCGCAGTAATATAATAATGATAGGCATATCGTAAAAGACATAGTGGACTTGCCATTGTAGTCTGCTTTCATTGACAACAAACAAACAAGTCGGCGTGTTTTTTTACGTGGCTATGTATGTAAATAATATAACATTCATATAAATCAAGAATTATCTCAGCTGACCCAAAAAAGTCGCTTAGATATTGGGGATTAAATAATCTTACTTGTATGATTTCATTCAAAGTTTTACTTTATGCCTATCCCGCCAAAACGGTCATGTGATATACACACTACACGTATATGTAAATTATTTATACACAGCCAATCCCAACGCGATTTAGTACGTTCTATTTATATATATATATATATATATACAATCGGTCAGGCATTGATCAATTTTATGTTTTCGACAACGCTTAGAAAGTTGAAAATGTAAGAACAAATCTAAGTTTCCCCTTTTAATTCAACAAAGGAAACGATGATTAATTGTAAAAGAATAAATAACAGCTCAGACCCAGTAATATAACAGGCAGATAAACTGTTCTGTTCATTGTTTCCTATCGATGACGGATGTAGGTCACCACTGTTCCCCCATGATTAATAAGTATTGGCTTTTACTAAAGGAAGTGAGTATCAGTAAGCTAGGAGTACAGTAGCATAATCATTATTCGGGTTGCTATATTGACATCAAGGGACGTTTACAAACAGTTTGCAATGTTCCATTGATCCCAGAAAATATATGATTGCATTGATTAGGTAGGCTACTGCGTTTGTGTTACATGTTGTGCAATTTTCGACACAAAATGGGCCTCAACGCGACAAAAAACCTGTCTTTGGGGCTTCTGAAAAAGCGAGTTTAAAAGCAGTCTCCTCATCTACAGAGGCTAGCTAGAAAATTGAAATTTCACTTGTAGCAATTCTAGAAATGATACTTCCCAAAAAGCAAATGAAAAAGGCGCTGATCAGTCTACGCTAATGCGCAGGCTAGTCTGCGCATTTGTTTTTCGCACCCCCCAAGACAGGCTTTCACGTTCCGAGGCCCAAATATTTTTTTTTATCTCAATGTCAGTTTATAGGGTGTCGTGTGTGCGAAAAACATAAGCATAGAAGATTATGTTTCATACGACGAAAACAATAAATTGAAATTATCCTATTGTCTTTGATCCCTATTACCTGCTACCTGCCGCAAACAGACCAAGAAGGTCTTTTAACTATCATAAATCAAACCAAAAGTAATTACTGATCATTACTCTTTCATTCTACGATTTGACTCAGTTTCACAAAAGTTTCAGTTTATATTGTCAGAATGGTTCATATTTGTCACATTGGACCGTACATTTGAACACTTAAGTGCATTTGAAAATGCCATTGAGCGCTACCAAAACTATGCCCGGTTGTCCACTGTCGACCCGCCAACCAAATGCCATAATGGAGTTTTGGTGACGGGCCGATGGTGGCCCACTTTTATATGTTTTCTGAGAATGTAGATTACGTACTGTTGTATAGAGATCATAGAACAGTAGCCAAAGCTCATACGCATAATGAAAAGAAAGCTGGACAAACTGTTAACGTACTACGACATCTCTTTCAGCTGTACACATGACAGCAAATAGGCACCGTGTTTAGAGAACAGATCTACCTACTCAAGAGGTGCAACTCATGACTTTAGATCAGTCTGCACATCGCCATAATAACATCCAGACCACCAGATACTTTCAGGGGTGTTTAATAATAATAATAAAAACCTTTCTTCTAAATCCAGAAATACATGGTAGGTATTCAAAAAGAATCACCTCAATGCCATTGAGACGGTTCTTTTGAGCACCAACCCTCAACCCTAGCTGCTGCACTTGAATTACATATTGCACCATCCTCATGTATCAGTCCATTAAAAAGATATCTACTGCTCTATCATAAACTCGGTAAAACCATTAATGAGCCACTTAAACCGCCCCAGTATAACATGATATTTCATGCTATAGTTTTTCTTGTTAATATGGTTTTTAGCAGCGACTACTATTTTTGTTGTTGATTTTTTTTTTTCAATTTTAAATAGTCTAATTTTTTCTTGCTCGCTCCGCTCGCAAACGTACATATAGAGATCTAAATTCAAAGGTGCCAGATCGGCGGCGCCCTGCTAAAATCCTGTCATTTTATTGTAGCCTACCATATCTTTCGGTTCCTTTTTCTGAATGACGTCTACTGGAGTCATCTGAGCACTATGTGTTAATGCTCACAACAATTGCCAATTTTATCATACGGTCCGCAGCATTGTGGCACCGGATCAGAGCAGTCTGAAGCCTGATACACACGATGAAACTTTTGTCTGCAACTTACAGTGAGCCACTTTAGTTACGCACCACTTATAAAATGTAAAATTACTCGAAAAAGAAATGTGATATTTTTATTCTGAGACTATCAACATAAAGACCATCTATATTTGCATTAGCCATTGAAGTTTCACTGTAATCAGATTAGAAACGAAGGAGAAAATGGATTTTTAAGCGCACTACCCTAAAAACACCATTTCACATTGCATTATCTCGAATGAAACTCAGATCACATTGCACTTTTTTCAGGGTCAAATTTCTGCTATGCCAGATATAAGAGCCGATTTATTCTTGGCAATATCTAAGACTAGTATGTGATCGTTAACTTCATAGTTTTTTTTAATGTTTTAGTATTTTGGTTCCCAGCTGACCAAGGTTTGAAAAAAGTTGGTTTTAGTACTTTTTTTAAAATTAGTTAAAATTTCGTATGATTTTGAGTAAACTAGTTATCGAAATACTTCTTTTATGATTTCATTTTAAACTGCCATGTATCCGCCGTTTATTTTCGTGGAAAAATTAATGATTCTATTGGCGTCATGGTGTTGACGTTAGTGATGACGTCACTACTACCAAGGCTATAAGACGTGTCAATGATAAGATGTTTTCGTGCTTTGATACTTCTATGTCAACAAGTGACTCATTACAAAATAATCTGCGAAGAAAACCTAGTTTGATTATTGTAACTGACGTTAATATGACGTTAAAACGAGCATTTCTTCAAAAAGTAACGGTGTTACTAAATTAAACGACCAAAAAAAGGGGTTTTACTTGAATAAATAAATTGTTGTTGGTGTTTTTCTGTCACAACGATCACCATGGATAATGCCTAGAAAAAAACAAAAATAGAAAAAATAGACGTTCCGCTTGCACGTGCATTTTTCAAAATTTGTCCAAATTGCCTTTGAGTAGTAGAATAATCCGCATGAGTGATTCCAAAATTTTTTTTTCGATGTTATCAAACAGATAAAATGTCAATAAATAAATTATCATAGAGAATGTTCGATTCCAGTATTTTTGTCAAAAAATGTGGGGCCTGAAAAAATGGTGCGTAACTAAAGTGGCTCACTGTATGTATGCAACTTTTGTGTGTACCATACACTACTGTACTGACGATGCAACTTTACATTACCTGTTGCTCTTTCCTGCTAAAATTGTGCATACTTTTTCAACATGGTGCTTACTGAGCATGCTGAGGAGGACGAAATTACTGTCCCATTGTGTCTGATGATCATTGCACTTGCAACGCAACATTTAAATGGACCGCGAATAATACGAAGTTTGGATTCAACGAAGAAATGTATATAGGGCTCACCATATTGTACCTAGCGAAAAGACCCCTTTCTTAATTGTGTATGCACATTTGTAGAAATTACAGGTAAAATGACCTTCAGAAATAGCCGAGCTGTGATTGGCTAATTGTCTGGAAAAATATGAGACAAGTTTCAGAAAATATAGCAATGTCCTATTCGATGAAACTGTTTCATGAAACTCAAAAAATCTCTTGAAACATGTTTCTCGGACGTACACACGATGAAACTTTTGTCTGCAAATAATTATGTTCTTCGCATTTTCACAAAACAGTTTTTTTCCAATCGCCCATGATATAGTCTACAAGTTCGTTTAGAAAACCATTTGAAAGTTGAAGGAATGACATCGAAGTTCATTTTACCCATTCATTTCAATATTTTATGACTTTGCCTGTTGAAAAAATGAAGCTTTCTGATAAAGAATTAAACTGCATGAAAATGTGCCAGAAGGCACCAAAGTGCGCGGATTTTTCAATAAATCCTGGGGAAGCATGCCCCAGACCCCCTTACCCGCGCTTGGCACCTACAGAGCTCGCATTCATGCATTCTGTGAATCAAAACACTCACATTAACTCTCAAACTCGTTGTTACGACCCTGAGTATAGGTTGGAATTATTTTCGGTGTGTGAAAGTGTGCCAAGTTCATAACGACCCCCCACACCCTAGCATGGCTTCGCGTCTTCTGCGCTCGCATGAAAATATTTCATGTTTTAAATATCCCCCCCCCCCAACATGGAATCCTGGATGCGCCCCTGCGGTTCTATCGCTACAGTGTCAAACATTTGGGATCCAGATCAGGCTCGACGTTTTGTTTGGTCTGATCTGGGTCCAACCTGTTAGCAAAGATTATTATTTTGCGGGCTTCACCACTGGTATCATACCGAATTCTTGGCCGCGGATATTGTTCGACTAGTCTTTTCGCGGAGAATAAATAAACTGAAATTGAAGGTAGGGGCTCTCATTTGAAATAGTTAAAACTTATTTACGAACACTTGTCAGGCGCGATTAAAGGCATATACATATTCTTGAATAGTCACTCTAACATCACATCATGGCTAAGGCATTACAGTACTTAACCCTTAAAGCGCCAAGGAAAAATGCATCTGAAAATGTCGTCTGCTGAAGTCGTCTGCTTCATATAATTGCCTAACATTACTGACGAATCAAGTAAAGAAGCAAACAGCGTTGACCCAGAACAGACTGCTCCTATAGGAGCAGTCTGGTCTCGGTCCACACTTTCTGCCATAGATGCTTCTTAAACATTTCGGCAGACGAGACAAGCAGACGACTTTTGTTGCGAATGGCGCTTTAAGGGTTAAATATGCGAGAAAAAAAATGCAAATAGATCATGAACGGGACACTTTTGGATTGATTGACAATTACACATTTTTACAGAAATGGTTTCTATATTTTGCGTTTTTACTGAAACGACATTTACTTGTTTTTACCTGTATGTTAATGATTTGGCTTAAATAAGCGTCGATTGTTTATGAGAACGGGATTTCTGCCCCTACCCCTTCAACGGTTGTAAGTCTAAACCATGGAGGTGCGTTGAAAAATACTATAGCGTCCGCGGGGTTTTGTTATCTGGCCGCGGGGCAGGGCTTTTTAGAACCGTTTTCAACATATTAATTAAAGTGGCAAGAACTAATAATGGGCTCAAAGGCACTTACATTTTGAAAGCCTGTAGTTTCTACCAGCAGGGACAGCTGATACTGGTTCTATTGCGAGTTTGATGCAAATCTGAACAACGGGTTGAGAGCATGCTCCTAATCTTACCGCGGATGTGACCATTGTTGGCGTTGTTCATGACCGTGGGGTTCTGCAATATGCTTTCTTGTCCACGAAAATCCTAAAAATCAAAACGTCAGAATCATCTATGACAAAAGATAGGTAGCTGGTGTGCTGAAACGACTGGATCAAAACCCTGTTAGATCAGAATGTAGCCATTGGGTTTTCGCTTTTTTTTTTTATTTCTCTGTATGCTGATTTAGCACAATTATCTAGTTTCTACGGTAGTAGGATCGCCTGACAAAAGTGCTGAAGGTTGTGAGCAGCAAAATCTAGCTGTTTGTCTGTCTGTCCGTTAATCCGTCTGTCCGTCTGTCAGTCTGCATTGGTTCTTCCTTCTTCTACTTATATGCTCGTTTAGCCTGCTTACATGTGTCTAGTAGCTCAGGTGGTTGGAGCGCCTGTCCAATGTTCTGAAGGCTGTGAGCAGCATAATCTAGCCATTTCTCTGTCTGTCCACTTTCCAATGGCTGTCTGTCTCGCTTTTTCTGTCTTTCGTTCTTTGCTCTTTTGACTTTTTTGTATCTCAGGTGGTAAGTGTGCCTGACCATATTTTGGATACTTTCAAGTTTTCTAAATACCTAGGCTTGGCATTGGGCCCAGCATCTACTCTTTACCCCCAAAATATAAGGAATATCAGGCATACCCAAAACATATTCGAACTTTAGCGACCCCAAAAACATTTTCCAAATCTGAACATTGACCTTAAAAAGCCCCAAATTGATAGAAATGACCCCCCAAAACGTACAGAAAATATATCATAATTTCATCAGATCTCCAAACATATTTATTTTTCTGATCTCCTGCCCCCCCCCCCCCAAACAAAAAATATAATTCAAAATTTTGAATCTCCAAAAATGGACAGAACCTACTTATATATGATAATATCAGTGTGCCACACACCCCCCTCCCGCCAAAAAGCTGACCAGTGTTTTAGAGCAGTATGCAGCAAAATATAGCTGTCTGTCTGCTTGCTTTCTCAGTCAGTCAATCAATCAGTCAGTCAGCCAGCCTGCCCAATCAACCGCTTCAATTTTTTAGTGTAGACAGAGCCTCTTTGTAAAAGTGTATTCTTGTCACAGAAGAGTATTTGCGTGTCCCAGGGGGCTTGGGAGGGGTGGGTAACTCTTTTTTTTCTTCATAGGAAGGGTCTGGCCCAGTATCTACCATTCACCCCCAAGAAATATCAGGAATTTCAAGGACCTCAAAAATATTTGAAATTTTAGCAACCCCCAAAAAATCCTTGACGTAAAGAAAAGACCCTAAAATGCATAGAAATTACACCTAAATATAGTCCAATTTCATGGTGAACCCCCCCCCCCTCCAGAAAAAAATATCCATATATCTTCATATCCCCAAAAATATTCATTTCTTTGAGGCTAGAGGTCAAAATCTAGGACATCTGATTTCCTTTATAGAATCATTTGGGTTTGAACAACAGTGGCGAGTTCAACAATGTGAGCGTTTGCGGCACACTTTAATGATGGTACCTACGAGGGATGTTCAAAATGAATTGCTTATTGTCCTATATCTCAATATCCACGTGGGACACGATAAAAACCAATATATACCTATATAGGTTTATTTAAGGTCTACACAACGGTGTATAAATGTAAACGTTAGACTTAATGTAAGACACAAAATTTTACGCAGTCATTGACCACTGTAATAAAAATAGTTGGTACATGTAGAAGAGTCAACCAGAAAGATGAAATAAGGGGTTACATCAAAGCTCGCTCAAAACTTGTCTGTTCTTTGAAGCAGCTGATGATTGAACTTTCTACTACTTACGGACCTTCTTGTGTGTCTTATGACACAGTTAGGCGCTGGAAAAATAAAATTTAATCTGGCTTAGAGTCCATCAAAAATGCACCAAAATCAGGAAGGCGAAAATTCGCAGCTTGTAAAGAAATCGTTTCAAAAATGAAGGAAATCATTTAAGGAGATGCCAGATTTACAGTTTGTGATATTGCATGAAAAGTAGGCATGCCACTATCAACGGTTCACTTTATTTTGAAGAAACATTTAAAAGTCTGAAATATTTTTGCTAGATGGGTGCCACATCTGTTGACTGATGAGCAAAACAGACAACGGGTTTTAGTGGCCGAAAGCTGCCTAAAATGTTTCAAACTTATGACAAAAAGCAGTTTGCCAATGTCGTCCCAGGTGATGAAAATCGGGTCTATTAATTTGAGCTGGTCAGAAAGGTTAGCAATAAAATATTGGCCACTAAACATAGCAGACGCCCAATAATTGTCAAACGGTCTTTAAGTGCAAGGAAGGTTCGGTATGCAATTTTCTTCTCTGGTGAAGGAGTCGCAATAAAAGTGCTGGTGCAAAAGGGCAAAAGCATCACTGGAAAGGACTACAAAGACATATAGTACTGGAGAAGCCTAAAACATATCAGAAACGACGCCCTGTCACTGGTTTTAAACATATCTGTCTTCTACATGGCAATGGCCCTGCTCATGCCTCTGAAATAGTTACAGTGTTTTTGAAGAAAGAAAAAGTAACTATTTTGCCTCACCTCCTGCATTCCCTAGATCTTGCCCCATGTGATTTCTTTATGTTTCCGAAATTGAAATAATTCCTTGCTGGGCGGAAATACCAGTTGTTTTATAGAACCATTTGTATTTGAAGAACATGTACTATTTCATTTTCTTACTTTCTGTGACTTTAGGCCTTCAGGTTCGTGACCAGATGTTCCACTCTTTTGAACAAAATGACTGCCAGAGCTCTAGCTAAGAAACTTCTTTTAACAGAATTTCCTCCTGAACAACTGGCCCAAAAGCAAGTTAGTTTCACAGAACTGTCCCCTATGGTGTCTTCTACCAATTTTGCACAAACGGTTCCACTCCACTGAACAATGGATCCGCAAAAGCTCCAGATAAGAAATCCTTTGAATGATTTCTCCTCCTGAACCAATTATCCAAAATTTACAATAATTTCACAAACTTGGCCCTAATGATGCACTACCAAAATTATACAATTGGTTTGGCTCTGCCATTAAGATACTTCATTCAAGCTTCACATAATGTCCATGGTGGCGATTAAGTAAAAGTAGGAAAAACATATACAAAAGTGGACAGAACTTTATCAAATCAGTTCTTGATTATCATTGATTTCTTTGAATAAGTGGGTGGATTTGTATTAGGTAAGATACTAGGAAGCACTTTCCCTCATCCTCATAAGATCTTTAACCAACAGAAACCAAACGGAAATCTGAAGGAGAAAAAGAAACATGCCACGGTATTAGGAAACAAATTACAACTGTTTAGTTTTGGTTGTGCTAAACAAAGTTAAGAGAAAATTGTTTACCGCTTACCTGTCTGAAGAGCTTTCACAAACATTTATTGAGGGATCATTTTAACACTCTATAATAAAAGCGTTTGAAAATAAAGTTTGATTATTCACTTCTGAAGTTAGCAATTATCATCTGGTTTCTAGCATTGTTCAATAATGGATTACATTTGATAAACTCTCCCCAAAAAAGGCTGTTTTTGTCCAATGAACAAATGCCAATGTCGTCAGAAAGATTGCTTTCCCATTTCACTTTGTGGCAATATGTTTGACCCTACATCAGAGACGGGACTTCCAGTTTCCATTTGCAGGTTATAGAAAAGATATCTAACTAACAACCTCCCTATTTGAACGCTTCAATGCAGCCGTCCCCACCAGTACTCTCAGTGCTTTGATTGAAGGTTGCAAGACATGTGTATTTACGTTGCGGAATACTGTATAAGAATGATGAAAGCAGCAATCTTAATGGATACATGATAACATGTTAATGTTATGGAATATATACCAGGCAGTATATATAGGTTTTATTGACAGTAATTTCCAGTGGGCAAGAGGCATTTTGATTTTTCTTGGATTGGGGTCTTTCTCTCTCACCGAACCCCAGTTATTTTTGAGCATTGATGCGTTTCATATGTGCCATTTCAATAGACACACAGGTAGGCATTGCTTTCCTTTGTTTGTTTGTTTGTTTGTTTGTTTGTTGCTTTACGTCCCAAGTCAACAGCTATGGTCATTGCGGGACGGTCAGTTAAACTAACCACACTTTTTCCTGGGCAAGCTTGAACAAGCAGTTAACCAGTACTTCGTGCACATACTTTCGCTTGTAACTGACAACAACCCTTCTTGAATGATTCAGCGGAAGGGAGGAGAATGACCATAGAAATTATTTCATGATCAATCTCCACAAAAGTATGGGACCGGGCCGGGATCAAACTCACGACCCGTCTGGTTGTATTTGACAATCAAATCAGCATCGACCATGTGACTGTTGAGCGCTGAATGACCAATCCGATTGTAAACGTTTGTCTATCACAAAGTCAATGGTCAGTGTCCATCACAGTAAATTGTGCATATTGAGGGAGATCACCTAATATGAAGATATATTGTTTTCTCATGTCATAATCGAGTGATGTTAAAGAAAAGTTTCCACCCGCTGGGAGCAAATTCTTTCCTTCAACAGAAGCCCCATTTTGAAAAGGGCCACCATTGATGCGAATCACTGCTCAATTCAATAGTCTCTCTTTAATATTGGCGTTCTGGCTAGACATTATGGACTGAGATACCTTAATGCTAAGTCCGCCAGCCAGTCAATACTTTTGTTGACTTCTCTTGTGTGCTTATGTTCTAAGGAAGCCTCTATTCAATGTAGAAAATTTGGTCTTAAGTGAATGTAAATATTAACTAGGCCAAAAAAGAAACGCCGCATAAAAAGCATGCATTTTATATGGGTTTTTTCACCAATCTCTCGCAAACGATTTTTCACAGTTTGAGCGCTGATTCTTGAGTTATGGGTTCCTTGGGTTGTCCTGGCTATCATTGTCATCGGACGAAATTGATTCAGCAGTTTAACCCTACGTTTTTATCTATCTTGACGTCGCGTCATTAGGCGATGATGTCATGAATGCGCACGGTCTGACATTGTTCCAACTTGTCAGAAACGTTTCCTAAGACGTTCAATCATCCTTGCATGGCATCGAAATTGTTGGGCTATCACCGATGGCGTCACGTTAGCTTGTAACATTCTTATCGCCTTTTCACGTTCAACATGTGTTCGTTTTGGCAACGTAAATTATCAATGTGTAACTTTTAATTTTAAAGTTTTAAAATGTTTTCAAGCAAATTGGATATTAGACTAGTGATTTCAGTAGTTATTACATGTGTAAAACTAAATAAAATGAATGTGCACGTGAAAAACTTGAAAATTAAAAGACAACCATTACACTGGTTTGGGTTGACTGAGCTCAATAAAATAATGGGAATAATGTGTGGCAGGATTAATAGCAAAACATAGATAGCAGATGGAATTTTGTAACTCTCATTTAACGCGCAATATTTTTAATCTTTATATGCGGCGTTTCTTTTTTGGCCTAGTATATGTATGCAGCAGATGTAAAAAGGAGATGATATTTTAGAACAAAAATTATGGCAGGGTAAACTCTAATGGTCATGGCTCAAAGTGCCTGTGCCTAAGTCGCAGTAAGTTAGAGGCTAAACTGAACCCAGAAAAAAGGTTATGATTCAAAAAGTATACAGGGTACCCTCTTAAAATTTAATATGTGGATAGCGGTCATTTGGAGATTACGTATTCGCAACTCAATCGAACAGGAGCACGAATATTTGATTTCATTTATCATATGACATTAAAATTATTTTGCAATTGCGCCTTGGTGTGAAAGCATAACACTTTGTCATTTGTAAGTGATTTTGTTATGGTCATCAATTCACATAATTCAACAGTCGTTTATCGATTTTGATATATGACGCTATATCACTTTAAAAAATATAATTGAGAATCTGATAACAAGGATTCAAGGTAAAATCGATTCCTTCTGACCACAGTGACTTGATCACAAGGGCTACTGTTTAATTACCTGCTTACAAAGGAACTGTAAAACGCTCGCCCAATGTGGTTATTATCTATCCATGCCGTACTGCTTAAACGAGGTATATTGCTAATATTCGGTGTTTGCTTCAATTCGTCTTCAACGTCACTCCCAAAAATGTGACTAGGCCTCAGACCCTTCTCCTCTGCCTTTTCTTTAATCATTTCACATTCTTCATCAGATAGGAAGTTGGGAATCTCTGTTTCAAAAACAAACAAAATAATTATAGTCACTTGTCAATAGCGTTAGGTCAACGGCAGGCAACCTGTTTTTGTTGTTATATTTTCATAAACTACAGGATCTCACACAGCAGCTTGTTGTTGTTGTTGTTGTTGTTGTTGTTGTTGTTGTTGTTGTTGTTGTTGTTGTTGTTGTTGTTGTTGTTGTTGTTGTTGTTGTTGTTGTTGTTGTTGTTGCTGCTGTTGTTGTCTCATAAATTATAGTATGACAGAATCAGCAACCTAGTGTTGTTTATTTCATGAGGTACATGATCTCAGAATCAGCAACCTGGTGAGGTTGTTTTTTATGATTTTCAGAATCTCAGAATCAATAGTTTGGTTATGTGTTGTCATTAACATGATTAATGTATAAAAGGATTTCAGAATCAGTAATCTGGTATGTCTCATAAATTAAAGGATTTTAGAATCAGCAGATTGGTTATGTGTTGTCATTAATGAATAAAAGGATTTCAGAATCAGTAATCTGGTATGTCTCATAAATTACAGGATTTTAGAATCAGCAGTTTGGTTATGTGTTGTCATTAATGAATAAAAGGATTTCAGAATCAGTAATCTGGTATGTCACATAAATTACAGGATTTTAAAATCAGCAGATTGGTTATGTGTTGTCATTATAGATGAATAAAAGGATTTCAGAATCAGTAATCTGGTGTGTTTCATATATTACAGGATTTTAGAATCAGCAGTTTGGTTATGTGTTGTCATTAATGTATAAAAGGATTTCAGAATCAGTAATCTGGTATGTCTCATAAATTACAGGATTTTAGAATCAGCAGTTTGGTTATGTGTTGTCATTAACATGATTAATGTATAAAAGGATTTCAGAATCAGTAATCTGGTATGTCTCATAAATTAAAGGATTTTAGAATCAGCAGATTGGTTATGTGTTGTCATTAATGAATAAAAGGATTTCAGAATCAGTAATCTGGTATGTCTCATAAATTACAGGATTTTAGAATCAGCCGTTTGGTTATGTGTTGTCATTAATGTATAAAAGGATTTCAGAATCAGTAATCTGGTATGTCTCATAAATTACAGGATTTTAAAATCAGCAGATTGGTTATGTGTTGTCATTAATGAATAAAAGGATTTCAGAATCAGTAATCTGGTGTGTTTTCATAAATTACAGGATCTCAGAACCAGCAACTTATTACATAGAGGATCTTACATGAGTGCTCCCCTCGTTGCAGATATAGAGGATCTTACATGAGTGCTCATGTTTTATTGAATGTATTAAACGAGTTGGGGAAAATAGATAAAATGCCAGGCTTGCCTAGCATTTTATCACTTTTTCGCAACGAGATTAATAAATTCAATAATACAAGAGCACGAATGTTAGATTCTATTTATCATATGACATTTAGATTACTTTGAAATCTCATTTCTGCCGTAAAAACGTCATAAATTCAATAATACAGGAGCACGAATGTTAGATTCTATTTATCATATGATAGAATCTCATTTCTGCCGTAAAAACGTTATAATTTTGTCATTATGTACGCAACGTTGTTATAGACGTCATAACGTTTCCCGAAAATCGATAAACCACTAGTGGTTTACAGATTATATTGCATGGCGTTATTTCACTCCCAGACGCGACGTCATATGATAAATGTATTTCTTGCTGTTGTATCATTGCTTATGAAAATGTCAATAGTACAATAACAAACGATGGTTTAAATAGTTACTTACCAAAGACGGCTGGATTTGTGGCTCTCGTTATTCTTGTATGGTTTATTTTCGGCTGCAGGGTTAACAAAACACGTGCTCCTGTCTGAAAAATACTTATTATAATAAAAGCTTCACCAATATAACCCTGGCATCCATATTGAGGCCGTGGAGAGAGTCAAACAGCACAGATCTAGATCAGAAGCCGTGGAATGTAAGTAAAATAGTCATCAAAGAAAAAGTATGTGTGGAGTTCAAGACATTTTGACAGTAATTGTCGTGGTCGCTTAGGCTTCGTTCTAGTTACCTTAAGTATCTTAGCAAAACTGTTTACCTTCTAGTGACGATTTTTGTTGTCTACTAATAACATTTACCAACACTTTGGATCCAGATCATGCACAACGAGACGCTGGGCCTGTTCTAAATCTAAGATGCGTTTTACTCTGGTGGTATTCTTCAAAGATAATTACATGTAGAAAAAGTCAATTCAGAAAGAAATACACGATGAAAATGAATGAAAAAGTGTGCAGCATGCCGCGTGAAAGGTTGTTTTTTGGATGGTTTTTTGTCAAGAATAAGATATATATATTTGGAACCATAATAAAATTTACCCTTAGTAACATTAATTTGTTTGACAGGGCTCATACATGTACGTTAGTTTGAAGCCACTTTATTCCTCGTTACACAGTAATTTAAAATATTTTAGATAACGTAATTAACGCCAAATAAGTGTACGCGTTGAAAGTATCATGTTTTACATCCGAATTTACTTCATATTGCCACAGAACAATGTTACAAATTAGAAAACGCTATAAAACTTTTAAAATCATTCCTCTGGGAGATTTACTGAAGGACCAAAAATCTTAAAATTTTACATTTTTACATTGATCTTGAAAAAGTCCAAAAACTCCTAGATGCAAGGAAGACTGAAACATTGTGCATGGTCTCACGTGAGGTTCTGTCCAAATAGTAAGTGAGTATGGTCCGGAAATACCACAATCACAAACTGCAGACAAACCCGTGGCACCGTGAGGAAATGCCACACAACAATCAGGAAACACCAGGAAGACAACCTAAGCAAAGCAACCAGCCCTCTCTTCCCTATCAAGATGATTGCAAAACTAGAATGGGCATAAAGTAACGTACAACAAAACATAGAACAATTACAGCTCCCACAATGGGATTAACAATTAACAACAAGTCAACAACAACAGAACCACCGCCCTAGAACAGACAGCAGCCTTAGCCACCGGGGGGAGCTTAAATGTATTTTACTGGTACCAAATTATCGCCCTAGATTCTGCTGTTGTTGAAGTACAAGATATGTTCAGCTCGCAAGGTAGCCTTCTAACTATTGCAATGTATCATCATAGAGAAACACTCTAATCAAATAAACACACTATGCTACAACGAAGAAAAGGGCTCACGACTCACAGATAGTCAGAGCTAAAGAAAACCTCAAGTTGAGTCACGGTGGGTCCAGCTACAGATAAGCATCAGGCACCAACCCACCAATTAAAGCTTTACGTCAGAGCCATCATAGAGTCTGAAATAGTAAGTGAGTATGATCAGGAAATACCACAATCACAAACCGCAGACAACCCCGTGGCACAGCGAGGAAGAGCCGCTCAACCATCACAAGACACCAGGAAGACAAATTAAGCAAAGCAACCAGCTCTCTCTTCCCCATCAGAAGCCTGACCCAGCGTTGTACAATTAAAGAGGAGACCATGGCTATAAACCGTGATTGGGTTTAAAACCAGGCATGCAGACTGTTGCATGACATCCAAGTTATATCCAAACTTTATATAACGTTTGATAATATCTTTAAATTGATCACTAAAATTAGGTTTTCCAACAATTCGTTTGAATTTATAAACTAAATCACCATAAAATGTAGGTTATGATATGCCTTGTTGCAGAAGAGTTTTAAACCCAATGTTGTATTTAACAATTAACTCTGCGTCTCTGTGATAGAATTTAGAAAATACTTTTCGAATTTATGATAGCTACAACCTTGTTTTAATAGCTTAGCAGTTAAAAATAAGTTTCTGTTGTTGAAGTCATCAACATTAGAACACACTCTTGCAAAACAAATAAAGTGAGAAATATATACAACATAGGAAGGGGAGCGAGGAACATCTCCATCAAGAAATGGGAAATTTACTATTTCAAATTTAAATGCATCCCGTTTATCATAAATTGACGAAGAAACTATGCCATTTGTTATGGACAAGTTCAAGTCCAAAAACGGAGCTTCAGTATCAGAAGAAATGGTTTTGACGCTAAAGTGCCTGTCTAATACCCACTTCCGATTTATTGTTTAACTATGCAACTCGTCCTTGAATAATTCGGGACAAGTAGCCTGTATGGCCTGGTTAAGATACAGAGTGATTTTCATTCAAATGCGCTCTGTGGTTATTGGTGTACAGCATCTCGAAATTCGCATTCATTATCAATTATTTTATAACGCACAGAGTGATCTCCCTTTACTAGCTTTGTTCTGTTTCTTCCCCGCATCATTGGTACCTTTCATATCATTAGATTATTTTAAAGTCAATTTTATACAAAACACACAATAATCAAAATATG